>JAJIZL010018958.1:24682-127196 GCA_023969395.1 Amblyomma maculatum | reverse complement strand
CTCCTTCAACTTTTTTAATGGTGTTTCAAAATAAACCTTCAGTTATTAGGAAGCGCCTGTGCCCCTGTATATATATATATATATATATATATATATATATATATGGCTCATGTGTTTTCAAATAAACCTTCAGGTATTATAAAGTGTCCGTGTCGCCTACTGTTCCTCCTCTCCTTTGTCTTGTTCGCGCTGGGTCGCAAAATGCACGAAGTATGCTAAAGTGTTCGTTGTTTTTTTACTTTTTAACTTAGCAGCAGAGGTTGTCTAAAAACTTGAGTCTAAATATCTTAATAAATTTATATGAGCAAAATACTGGAACTACATGTAGTTGAAAATCAGGGTTCTTTACGCCAGGCTCTAATATATATTTTTCATATAATTAATTCTGACATCGGGAAGTATCAGCTAGGACCATCTGTTCAAGAATACAGGCACACCTGCGGTAACATACTTCATAGCTCTGTCTTAAAAGAAAGTTCACAAGTAACTAAGCGGACACTCTCGGGACCATAAACGCGGAAATATTATCGTTATTCGAGATAATAGTGTATCGTAACATGCAGATCGCCGCTCGCCCTTCAAGCCTGTGGGCAGCCCGCCCAGGGCACGTATACGTGTCTGATAAGCGCATGGAAAAGCTTATTGAAACGACGCGTGGCACCGCGCTGATTTTGATAATATGCGTAGCCAATGTAGCGTGGCGAAGGTTATAAAAACACCGGTTTAAAAATACCATGGGGAGGGAGGCCTTTGATAGCGTAAGCGCTAATTTCTCAAGTTTGGCAGTTTCTGCCGGTTTGTCCTGGACCATAAAATTCTCTGTCCGAAGCAGTGTTAATCATGATGGTGTGAAAGCTTAGCAATCCAAGATGGCGTCAATCCTAAGGTCCCAGGTTTTAACCGGTGATAATGATTCCCATGGGTAATGTACACAAAATTGCTAATCGAATCGAACTCTAAAATATGTGGCGTAGTCGTACCTGCGACAGTAAAGGGGGCTGCAACTTGCGGCGATGATGATGATGATGGTGATGATGATTATGAAAAACATTTATTTCTTATACATGGAGGGTACAGCAACGATAGATTCTTACATGCCCACATTATAAGGAAAATGCCCGAGGACGTTTCCTCGCATTGCGGGCATTTCCTCGTGCAAGAGGGGTCAAAGTATTTTGATACTACCGCGCACTGTGAAGTTTTGGTATAAAGACGAGGAGAATGCGGCTGTAGAGATACATTGTTACATCGGTTTAGAGGAAAGGAAAGGCGTATGTTTCTGTCACACAACTTGGTGGACACCTGAACCGCTCCGAAAGGGATGGGATGGAGGTGGCAGTAATGACGAGATAAATAGGTGTCGTGGTGAAGGGCTCCGGAAAATTTCCAACGCTGGCGATCTCTAACATCCACTGACGTCGTACAGCACACCGACGCCTTTGTGGTTCGCCTCCGTTCACACACGGCCACCGCGGTCGGTATCTAACAGGGTACTCCGATTCAGCAGCCAAGCACCTTAACCACTGAGCCCCCGTGGTGGGTCAGCAGAACAACGAGTGGTGCAAAACTTATCATCGTTACGTGGTCAACATTTTGATACCCGAATTCGGAACGAAAGACTAAAATTCAAACATGCTCACAATTCAGTGCTATTTCTCTATTTCCGCTTTCACTTCAAACTTCTTTCCTTTCCTTACGGCGCGGGTCAGCTGTTCCTTCCATTATTATTATTATTATTATTATTATTATACTGTTTTTATTACCACTTAGGGCAAAATTGTTTGGGTCAGCGATTGCCATTCGAGCGCACCGATCAGTGGTGCGCTAAAAGTTATGAATTTTGCCAAACTGGCGACTCTAGTTATGGTGGTATAAAGGACGGGGTGGTGTCTAATGGTTAATTGGGCTAACATGCATAATTTGCTATTCTAAATCTTCTCTCAATCTAATATGGAAGTCGCACCATCGAACTCTGAAGGTGCAAAATGGTAAGATTTTCTGTTTCCAGTGAGGTTCCAGTTGGTGAACTGGTCATAGACACATGCGGCTGTTTTCAAACAATTCAACTTGGCAAGACCAATGCGAAATGATACTGTGATGGATAACAGCTTGCGCACTTGTTGAAATTAGCACTGGCTGCAGTGTTTTTCCTTTGGATTGTGGATACCGCGGAAAAGTTTTCGGATGGCATGTGATGTGAGTGTGTGGTAGGGCAAGTGTGGCCTTTTTTATGCCTTCTTTGTTGTCGCAAGCCTAGCTGTAGCAGCTGATGAACTGTCTGTGAGCTCTTCACTTTCATTTTCGCTTGGCAAAATAAAAGCAACGTTTTCATTTTCCCATAGGAGTGAATTGTATCGTTTGACGGGATGACCCGTTGTTCCCAGACCCACCCTGTCCTTGAGACGACACCTTCAAGCTCATAAGCATTACTGCATTTTATCGCCTAACCATTCAGTGTAGTGAGGTAGTATGTGCCTTTGTATCCCTAGGCCTGCTTACCTCCGAGCTAGTCCTACGCTTTAACATTATGGGGCTGTGTAATGGAGATGTCAGCTGACGACAAGGATGTTTCGGGCGCTATGTCAAACGATGACGACGCTGAAGAAGCTTCTGTGTTGGTGTGCACTGGCATTTGGGATGTGTTCCTGACTTTGTAGTGAGACGCCTGCCACTTGGAACGCCCCATAACAATATTCTAAGGATTAGCTACTGAACGATGAATGCTGCTTACTGGTAAACAGAGGATTACTCCTTCTCGCTGAATGAGGATCACTCGGCTGAAATTTTTTTAGCAAGAAAAGTTATTGTAAACCTTTCTCAAACAGTCATACTAACCTGTTTCGTTTGGCACCAATCCTGTCCGTCATTAAAATATCTCGCCGACAGAAGCGGATTATCACTTTTCCTCGGACCCGCCCTAAAACATAATTAGGTAGTATAAAAACTAGTGAAAAATATATATGGTAACCATTTCTTAAAATGGTGGATGCAACAAGAGATAGCATGGCAAACACCCGTGAACAGGCATCATTTTCATATCTCTTTACGTGGCACCTGCAATGTAAGGATCAGCCGCCGACGCAATTTTGATCGTACTTTCATCATACGGCGGAGACAACAAATGAAAATTGCCGGTTATTTTCCAATATTTAATTTTAAGAAGCCATAATATGTAAGCTGAAGACTCTCGAACGTTGTCTTTAGCTCTAGAGTAATAGTTTCGTTCAGTGGCAATTGTAACGAAAGGTAGATGTATTTTCAAGTCTAGATGCATAAATTTCATTTGAAAATTTGACCCTACGGTAACTCCTGCGCGTGTAAGAATTTAAAATTTGAGAAACTGGCGGGATAGCACGGAGACAATATTACATTGAAAACATATTTGCAGAGCACTGTGCTATATTAAACGAAAAAAACAGTTTTTTTCACGACATTAATTCTGTATTTCAAGCAGTTTTTCCCATTGATCTCCTTGACGTGCCTAAGAATACAGGAGACGATGTTTAAATCAGTAGCTGAAAACGCTCGAAAACTTTAAATTAAATGCACTGGAATCGGAAGCTTTCAGTACACTACGAAAATACCGGTACTTACCTCGATTCGGTGATAGAGAGAGCGAGGCAGAGAAAGAATATATGAAAAGTTTTCATTTTTAGAGAACAGCGCATGGGGGGAGCTCGAGAAGCAATGGCTCTCTAGAAAGACCACCGCTTATATATAAACAAGTATTCTAAAGCTCCGGTGTAGTCTTTTATTACCGACTGAGCGCTTAGTCTGTCTAAATAAAAGCTAGAATAGTATCTAAATAAAAGCTAGAATAGCAGATAATAATTTTGCTACTTGTCATGTATGAACAGGAGGGCCATCAAATGCCAACAACCTTATATTTTATTCTATGCTTTCTTCTGCCAGGCTTGCTTATTATGTCGCTGTTTTTTTGCTAAAAACGCTGTCATTTTAAAACTCAAATCATCTATAAATATAATTTTATCATTCAGTCATTGCCACCACACTCTGCTGTCAGCTTTTTAAATTGAATGCCACCAAACTGCTAGTTGAGATTTCCCTTCAGGTGGCGATGTGAGGAAATATCTTATAGGTTGGGAATCGGGCTTTCTTAATTTCTTGGGAGTTCTAATTTCCGAAATTTCACGTTACTCAATGACTGTTAAGGGCAGCTATTTGTTTACAACCTAAGTAAAAAGAAGAAATAAAACGGGAAAACCTATTTTCAAAATGACTAAACCATTGGTCAGAAACAATCGGCCTTGTTTGAAATCAGAGCACTTACTTTTGAGCCCACTGTTTCAGCCCTTAGTGGCGAAATCAAATAATTAAATAAAAATTCTAGTGCCCATTTCTAATGGTTAGGAAAAAGTAAATAAAGATTTCCTCCAACTATAATCAAACATTAGTGAGAAGAAAAGAAGAAATTATAAGTTTGCGGCTCCCTTGACCAATCAAATATCTGTAAAATTGATATTACCCTACCATTGGACTTGTTAGATAAAAACGCGCTCATTTTTTCAGCCAGAATTGGAAACAGAATAGACCAGGTAGGTTGTTCTGAAAATTTAAGGGAGTCTACAGTTTGGTGAATACGCTTTTGATCCATGCGGGAATCATTACATTCATTTCAGGATAAGGAGCAAGCATCACTTTCAATTCTTCTGCATCATCCCCAAATAGTAGCCTTAACTTCTATCCATGATGCGCATCCGATAGTGGGCGAAGAGGATTTTCATCAGTTTTATTTTCCCCAGCCCAGTTAGGGGCTTCAAAATTTAAATTTATAACAATTCAACCTGATTCTCTTTTTCTACCAGCCACGCTTTCGTCATATTACTTAGCACCTGCTATGTCGTAAGCATCTGCTCTGTTGACGCAGACTGCGCATTATGCTCTATACCATACCCTGCGGCATACATCCCTGCATCGGTCATTATAGTTACTTATAGCGTAGAATCATTCCACAGAAATGGCCACTGAGAGGAAAGCTGAAAGGTATCCTACTTGTTTCGATGTTTCCTCGACTGAAGCGGCGTCACTCTTCACGTGATACCTACGGGCTCCCGGCAACCTGGCCATAGGCAGATTAACACAAGAGGCCCGAAGGGATATTCTCCGCAGAACAGCACAACCATTAGAGACAACCAGCCTTTCCCACTACCCTAAACAAGTATTGCCTATTTTATGATTGCGCTAGGCTTGAAGATAACAAGTAAATATTAAACTATCACAATAGAAACGTCTTATTAAGTTAAGAATTACAACTCTTTGAAGCGAGTAAGAACTAGTACCTCCGCCCTTTCCAGAAGAGTAGGGCCGGTAAAGCTAAATCCAGTACGATACAAAGCCAGCATGTTGATTGCCCCCTCATCCACATTTGAATGGAATCCAAGTATAAAAACAGAAGCGGCGGCCTTGTGGAAAAGCATTCGCCTCACATTCAGGATGCATCAAACGCGGTCCCCGGTGCCGCCGCGTACCCACCACATCGCAATGGATACAAGATTTCCCCAGGCCTGGCACTCGGCTCTGTTGGGGTGAAATGCTTGGAAAAAGGGGCACGGAACAAAAATATTGGTTCAAAAGAAAAACAAAGGCCACATAATGGGCTCTTGCCGCACGAGGCGTACTTATTGTTCTCCGATAGCGGAACGAATCATTGTCCCATCGGCGCAACTATTTCGGACTTATGAACCGTTTCACAATAAGAGACAGGAAAGATGCAGTGTCAAAGACACAATTCAAGTCATTGACATTCTAGTGGAAATCAAGAAGAATTGGGCATAGGCAGGACATGTAGTGCAAAGAAAGGATAACCGACGGTCGTTTAGGGTAACAAACTGGATCCAAAGGAAGAAAAGGGTAGGAGGGGGCGGCAGAAAGTTAGGTGGGTGGATGAGGCTAAGAAGTGCGCAGGGGTCAAGGGAATGCAGCTAGCACAGGACCGGGTTAATTGGAGGAATATGGCAGAGGCCTTTGCCCGGAAGTGGGTATAGTCAGGATTATGATGATGATGATGATAATGATGATGATGCACCCTTTCCTAAGTCTTTAACCCATAGGAGTCGAACACCAGGACGAGGGAAAGCGTCTACCGACTGAAAACCGGTCGGGACCGAGTATCACCAAGGGTCGAACCTGATACCCCCCCGAATGCCGAATGCAGGTGGACCGAAGCGTGCCACAAGGCACCTGCTTCGGTACGCCCGCTCGAAAGACTTCAGCGACTCCAAATAAAGGACGAGAAGTGATGACTGCTACCTCCCCTAATCAGCAACCAGACCAGTCAGAAATCTGGCACTGAAAATGTCTATCCTTTATGAGGAAAATCAGCTCCCTGCAGATGTTTATTTCCAACACACTGATACAGCCGGACGTCGTCTGCTCCCCAAAACGGGATCCGTAACTTATGTCAAGGAATACCTCAAATACCTTTACGAGGTTGCACCAAAATTAGCTACACTACCAATTGTTACCCGATTCAAGACCCTCCTGTAGAGATGAAGGGCGAAAATACAGAAAATTTGATAAGTAACTGTTTTTCTCGTTTTTTTTTCTCGAGGAGTGGAGAACCGGAAAAATGTAGAATATGATGCCCCTACAAAATTTGAAGTTTCTGCTAGATAGTGAATGGCTGATTCTAAATAAAATATAACACTGAATTTGCGGCAGAACAATATAATTTATTTCTTATATTTTATTTTTGATATCCCAATTCAGTCCTGCCTAAGAATCTTAAGGATAAATGATTTATCTACTTAAAGAATTCGATATGCAGAAATACTACATTTTTGCTTCCCCATATTACGCTGAGTGTAGAAGCGTGAACAGGTAAAATTTAGTCTCAATTCGATTATTTGTATTTTGAATAAAGTATAATCAGAAGCTAGACAGGTCGCAGTCTCATCGTCGAGAATGTTCTGCTCGTGCGCCGATGTCAGTCCATCAGCTGCGGCGCTACCTTATAAGCTCAAAGGCGGGTCATGCAGCGGCTTGATAGTGCGCCGTGGATAATAGGCAGCGTTTCAGGAATGCGGCGTCACTAGTATTCATTGATACTTTTCCGAGCATCATGCGTCAGTAATTATGGTGCTAACAATGAGTGTAGTTTGGGAAAAATAACATTTATTGGCTCTTTGCAGCTGAATTAAGAAATAGGGGAAAGCATTGCTGCATCTAGACCTTAACCGTGGGTGGCCTTACATAAAAAAGAAAACCGTAATATTCTTATATAGCCTAAAACTTGGTTGGCATAGCCTTTTTAATAACAATATGAAAAATTGTGAATGCAGACAAAATGAACTGCAAGAGAAAGGAAATGAAGCTAAGCATGAACTTCTAAAAAACTTTAGGAGGCAGCCAGCAGACAAACATAACCAATACCAGGGTGCCTTGTTATAAAAATTGTAAAATAAAAAATCAGAAGAATTTTAAGCTCGCGAAGAATCATTATAGAAAAAATAAGTGAGCTGGCAGATAATGTCCGTGTATTGTATTGACTTGAAAAAACTGAGTACAGCCAACACAAAAAAGGCCAGCGTTTTGTCGTCGGATTGCTGAGTGTAGTCGAGAAAAATATGGTAAACTTTAAGCTACGTAGATTTAACAAACAAAACACGAGCCGATGACCTGCAGAAACATATGTGACGCTCATATCGCATGGCTCATTTAGATGGAAACAAACGTCGCAAACTTTGAACTGCTCGTTAAAATTCAAATTTTGCACGAAAAAAGCACCAGCACAATTAGACATAGATTAAAACGGAGGAGACACATACAAAAATGTTACCGGTACATTTGGTCGCGTGGTTGATGTAAGGAAATATATTGTGAACTACAAACAGTGCAAGAGAACTTTGTGGAATATAAAACGATTAGAAAGTACCATGAAAAACAAAACACAGTAACATAATCAGACCGTCATGCCACTTGCTTGATTAAAAAAAAAGGTATCATATAAACTGCATGTAAGATCTTACTGCAGAAGCAAAGGACAGGTCAAAACATATAATGTAAGAAACGCACTGGGGAAACTCCTACTTTTGTCGACTCTCACTACTCCGAACTGCGTGGCTCTTATTTCCGGCGCCGCTCATTAAACGGGACACTATAAGCTACATCTTAGAACGAATGAACAAAATTTCTGTACTTTATTTCCCGTCAGCTTGTTCCTGGACGTAATCTCCAGACAGCCGAACTTTGACTAATTCTTCTCGCAAGCAATACTGGCGGCTACAAGTTATATGCCAGGAATCTACAAGAAACATCAAAGTTGTCATTTATGTCTTATTATAACCATGTAAGAGAAACGCACCATTTCCACGACAAGTAAGCTGCAAGCAGAAGACTGCAGTTAGAATCCAGCTATTCGCCTTGAATATTATAAATGTTTATATCTTCATGTTTTTAAATTCCGACAAACACAATTCTACCATGTTTTTTCCAGTTTTCACAATTTCTGAGAATTTTACACATCTAACCCTCTGGGCCCAAGTAGACAATTTTGACCGGGAACCCGCATAATAACCATAAGGGCCCCCTGCAGGGACCAGGCGGCTAAGCCTAAATTGCGCTTGCCCCTGCTTATTTAATTTCCACCTGATATAGGCGTTACAAGGGCTAACAGCGCAAATGCTCACATCAGACTCTCTTGAAACCCTCGTGGGGAACTTTAAGGCAGATGCAGTGCAAATGTGAGCTCTATGTAGAAAACGCTTCGGCTAACCTTAATAGGGCTGCGCACTCAAAAGCCCGATTGCTCCCGCAAACGCTATTAGCATAGCTCGACTGTCACGACCCTTATGTACGTTCCACGATGCTGCGGCAGCGTCTTCGTCTCCTTTGGTGGAGTAAGGTTGTTTGGTGCTTGTGCCTCTTCTTGGTGAAACCTTTCCACGTTGGGGCCTTTTGGTATGTTTCAGGTTAGCTTTATTGGATTTCGTAATGTGAAGTTGCCGGTATGTTCTGCTGAGGCATTTCTTTCACCTCCCTGGTAGAGGACTCGGCAGAGAAGCTCGTTAGGCTGCCCAATGAAAGCTTGCCTTTAGATTCATTTCGAAAAAAAAAAGGTGTCGATGTGATTCCATTGGCACTCGCACCGATAGGCGATGGAACGCTGAAAATAAAAATCAATTCGAAAACTATCCAGCAGCACTCACGAGTCCAACTATCACAATCGTGATATATCTGAGGTGTGACATTTCGGGACGACACGTATTGTTCGCAAATCAGCAAGGATTACGTGTCGGATCTGCTATTTTCCAGCTCATTTACCACTATTACTGAACGAGGCCTGCATTACAACACGGCTGGCGTCCACTGAATGTTTTGTTCGTGTAGTGGACCCTGCATCTAGGGCCCAGGAAATTTTGGAGAAATTTCAGAATGTAAGAGCTGGTTTCCATTCTGTCTATCCTAGCTCTCGCGAGGTGACAGGTGAGCGCGATAATAAACAGTCTGTAATAACAATTTTTGATAGCCACAAGTATCCCTCTAAGTTGAAAATTTCGCCAAATATGTATAGAAATGACACGCTACATACTCTTCTTCATGTAACAATCGTTGGTGGTTTGGTCACATTAGAAGAGCATGTAAGTCGGTAACTATATAAAGGTGTGAGGCGAAGGCCGCCCTTCCAGCTACACCGCTGTTAAGGCTCGTTGTTGTAGTAACGAGCCTACGTACGTAACGAGCCTACGAGCCTATGTAGTAACGAGCACTGTGCTGCCGAAGCAAAATATGGGAAACCGCCACAGGGTGGAACATTATTATAAATATATCAACAGAATCGTTACTCTCGAGCAGACGCTTATGCTCTCATTGGCCGGAAAAGACAAACATATGGCAGAATGAGCGCCACATAAGGACACAGAAGACGACGAAGAGGAGTGCGTCTGGCAATTCGACGCGTCGAGGAAGTGTCACGTGGAGATGGCAGTACGTAAAGAAGCAGTGCGAGGAGGAGCGTGCAGTCGGAAGCATAACAGGCAAGACAGCAGTAAGGGACAAAAAACTTATACCTGTTATGTGTGTCTGTTGGCGACCCAAGAGACATGGCTTTGGCCTCTTGTCCGGGCCCGCAGACCCGGATCAGCCTCTATATCATCTGAAGATGCACCTGCCTGATCTACCAGACTGAGGTGCAGCTGTTCTCACACCTCCGTGGATAGCAGCTGTGATGACGTGGCCACCAGCCGGCTGCCCGAAAGCAATCTGCTCGCCTCTCCAACGGACACTTCCGACCACCTGGAGTACGCTAACGAGACGCGTAGCTGATAGATCCAGGCTGCAGTGTAGCAATCTGCTGTAATACAGTCGTGGACCCTAAACATCGATTATAGACGCACCAAGAACCACCTACTCCGCCACGCCCAGCCACAACAATCCGCCGGACGCACCACCACTTCGAAGAACACGAATATATGTGCAAACGTAGATCCAAGGTGGAGAAATATTCGGCGCCCTGAAGACAGCCGAGAACGCCGTGAATGCGTGGTATCGGATAAACTTCTTCGCGAGTGATTTCGTTAAGTTCACGGTAATCGACACAAAAACGCCCTGACCCGTACTTTGACCGAGACAGCCGGGGATAACCAGGGGCTGGCTGAGGTCTAAATAATGTCTCTTCGGAGCACATCATTCACATTATGCTCGATGATTTCAGATTGTGATAAAGAAACACAGTAAGGGTGCCGGCTAACAATACAAGTACCTCGGGTAATGATGCGGTGCTGTGCAGCGAAAGGTCGGTCTAAGGTCGCAGAAGTGACGTAAAAGAGGCTTAATGTTTGCAAAGTAATTTCTACAATGCTTCGCGGTGAGAAATAGGGAGCTCCTGATTAGTGGTCATCAGAACAAGGTGCTGGTGAGGACGAGGAGGCTGTGAGGATGGAGAGGGCGGAGAGGGACTCAGACTGAATGTCTAGGGTACAAGAAAAACAGATCCCTTTGGTCAGCACTATGGTCTCAGGGGAAGTGTTCAATGCAGCGATAAGCGCTGGGTCTTGCTCAAACCGGACAAGACTTGGTGGTAAGGTTTTTCCACGGGTTAGATGACGATGAAAAGGCACGATGAACACTTTGCCCGTTATAAATGTCATTAGAACTAAGCGTGATAATTTATTTGCATCCAGGAGGCAAGCTGCAGTCAGTAGAGGCAAGCAAGCGATGTCGGGGCTCCGGCATATCAGGAGACGGATCGCTCTCGTTCATATGGATGACCCTGTCCCGACACAACAATGCTTTCTGATGCGGCAGACAAAAAATCCCAGCCTAAAATAAAAGGGTAAGATCAGGAAGACATCACGGCAAATTGTACACGATGGCGGACATTCTCAACAAAAACTCGCACCGCACACTTAGCAGAAGGCTGCGTTATTGCACCTATTAGCCCCACGAAGTTAAGGTCCATCGTAAAGCGTTTTCATTTTGCGCAAACGGGAACAAACGTTAGCGTGTATCACAGATACAGCTGCGCCGGAGTAGATCAAAGCCGGAATCCATAAGCATTCAACTCAAACTAAAATCATATTTTGGAGGGAAGTGCTGGGGCACTTTTGATTCCCAGAGAATGGAGTTTCCTGTTCTCAAACCGCATTGGTTAATTTCCCGACAGGAGGGGGCATCGGAGAAGCCTTGCGAAGCGGCGAGATTTAGCGGTAAAAGGCGAAAGGGGACGGCATCTGGAAGGCTGGTAACCATGAGGCAATGTGAACCATTCTGGAGGGGTGATGAACGACGGGGAAAATCAGGGAATTAATGGTGGCTATAGCTGGATAAGCGGATAGAATAGTTTGTTTCAAATGGGGTCGTAGCTGCGACGTTCATTTTGGATTAGGCGAAGACAGAAAGGCGAAATTAGCCCCGGTGGCCGCAGTAATAACAAACAGGGTGGGTAGGGTGCCGGGTGGAGTGCTACGACGGCGTCGTGGCGGCCACTGCGGCGACTTAAGCACTGAGAAGCACCGGTGGTGTAGGCACTCAAAATGCAGCCGGCAAGGATGCGATCTGGGCGTATGTTGGCACAGGGCAGGTAGTAGTCGCGGCCGACTGTGGGGTAGACGTCCTGGATGCTGTCACAAGCTGCCTCACATATAGAGCGGAAGTTAGGGGATCTCCCGCCTCACATACAGATGGGAACATATGTGATCTCCCAGCTCCGCCAAGCATACTTCTACATAAATCTCCGCGGCAGTGGCCAGCCAGCGCGCGTCTTTGACTGCGGACCGCAGTACAATCAGCCCAGAGTATAAAAAGGTAGACTGCAGCACGCCATGGCAGTGCGCTTTGGGAAGATGCAGTCTTCTGGGCATCTCTCGCAGCCGTTCGCACTGAAAAAGCATAGTTTGTTTTTTCACTGAGCCCGTGATTACATCATCGTTTCTCCTCATCTTGTACAGCCGCAGTTACCGATGAACTCTGCGACTACGACGTCTCATCACACAAGAAAGCCGTGAGAATTCCTGTTTGCCACAAGCTGTCGGTTAATGGAATATTGTTTCGCGTTTGTTTAAACACTATAGCCAAACGGGCGAGTTGGTGGAAGATATTGGATGGAAAAACAGCGCAAAAGAGAAACACCACAACAAAGAACCACAAGACAGCGCTCGTCTTATGTTTCTTCCCGCGCCTCTGTTGACCGTAAAGAGGGGGGGGGGGGTGACAACCGAATTCTTTTTTGATAATGCGGCGCAGGCCGGTACTTGGAGAATGTGCATCAGGTGCGGAGAGGCACGAATCACCTTGAGCTAGAAGCTTTTCACGAGTCAGTCCGCGAATAAGCACAATAATGTCGAAGTCTTCAGTAGAACTGAGGAAAGTTGGATCAAGCTGAAGGCGGATGGACTGTTCATTCAGTCATCCAGTTCATCCAGTCGTTGACAGGTGGATTTGATGGCGTCGATGATGCTAGGGTTCTGCACTGCCATGGCGTTGAAGACGAATGATCCAATGCTCGGAACGGAGCTGCAGGTAGATGCAAGTGGGGAGGCAACGGGAAAATCAAGAAGCATCTTCACCAAGTGTAAGGAACGGGCTTGGTGGACCAGGGCCCGCTTGCAGGAAAAGATCTTAAGGCTGTCTTAGCTAAGTCCATACTTCACTGCAGTCTAAAGGACAGGCCGCTTAAGACGGGAGTCAAGGCTGGTCCTGACTTGAATAACTCGCTTGTATGATTACAACTCTAGTATCGTCTTAGTTAAGATACAAGGACGCCAGGTGCCTAAGTAGAGAAATTAGGAATATACAAGGATGCGCTGGCCCTGCACCCGCTGTAAGATGTAAACAGTCCGTCAATCTGGCACTGTGTAAAATCCGTGCCACTGCTTTTTTGAGGCTTAAGATTGTGTTACAAGGAAAAATGACCCTAGTGGTTGCTGATGGCGTTCAGGGAAACCACTCTGTTGAACGCGAGCGGAACCGAAGCGTACGGCGTTCGGAACACGAGACATCTTAAAGAAGTCTGGTCTTAGTAAAGGCACCGTTTAAGTCTAGACTTAGCTCGGACTTTATCGTGCAAGCCGGCACAGGTTTGTTGAAGACCTGAAGCCCCGGGCAGCACACCGAAGCGAATCACACTCCGCAATGACGATTGATATCTACAAGAGAGAAAAATGAAATTGAAGCTGCACAGGCACTCGAGTGAAAGCTGAAGCGCCATACAGCACTCGCGATATCTCCAAGATTATCTCTTTGCTTCTGTTTGCCACAGTCACAGTTCCTACCGTCTTCTATTCAGTAGGTGCACTTCGTAGACTTGTAGACTGTTTCGATCGATTACTACTGAATTTTTATAGGGGCATCATAGCTGGAGACATCACTCGAACCATATTCTGGCGCATCTCCTCTGACTCATGTGTAAAGCTGTTATAGACGTGCATGCTGGTAAACGGTGTGGGCTGCTGCAGTTCTGGGGCTATAATCTTCACGCTCCGAAACTGCGATCAGCCATCGATTCATCGCTGTTTAGCAGGAAGGATAAGTAAGTGATCCGCAATAAACTGTGGTACGCCTACTGAACACTTTCCGATAACGTTTAGAATCATGGTGAGCCCCATACGAAATAACAGTCTTTCCCGAAGACTTATAAATAATGCCACCTATTCAGTATCGCTGCGCTCTTTCCTTAGATTTAATCTTTGCCCGTGTAGGACCGGCAGAGCACAGCAGGTGCTCTCTTCAATTGTGAATGTACTGCGAACTACGAGTTCATTGTGCGGTCTGCAGTAAGCAATAAATCGCCATTCGCGTGGTGAAACGACGCGTGTAAGACAGCCTTCCATCGCTGCAGAGCATTGTAGAGGAGGATTTTTTAAGTAAAGTAGATAAACTACAATTTTTTTTCCGTTATTTAGAAGAACTATAGCTCAAAGAATGACTATACCCAAAACTGAATTGTGCATTTGTCAAACCGAAACACAGGAAATATTTCTACCATTTTATGGAACGATGCACTAGGTGGCAAGTTTCTCAGTTCCTAAGATTGGTACTATTGTCTGCGCAGGAGGCGAACAATACGTTAGAACGCATTGCACAAGGGCTCGCATTCTAGGTGCAGTACACAGTTTTCCTGCACGCCCATTCCCTGTCCCGACTACATTAAAGACGAAAGGTCTGAACTTTAATTTCTTCCATACAATTCTCGGCTCCGCGTTGGATTGCAATAAATTAAGCATGCTCAACGTTTTAGTCATGGAATGCACTGTAAGTAGATGCAGCCAGCACAAGACCGATTAATTGGAGGATTATGAGAGAGGCTTTCGCCCTGCAGTGGGTATAGTCAGGCTGATAGTGATAATGATAATGACGATGATATTGATGAGAGGGTGGCATGCATCCTAACTAAGCTTAATAAGTGGTATACATAGAAGGTTGTACAGGCCTACGTGGTTGCATGTAGTCATGATGACCAGACACTAGGAAACTTCTACGGAGATGTAAAATTGGCAACGGGGAAAGTAAAGAGTATTACTGGGAGAATTTAATGCCAAGGTCGGGAAACGGCAGGCTGGAGATCAAGCAGTTGGTGACTATGGCATTGATTCTAAGAATATCACGGGCAATTACTAGTCTAGTTTTCAGAGCGCAATAACTTAGAAATCATAAATACCTTCTTCAGCAAGCAGTAAAGTACAAGAGGATATAAAAAAGCCCTAAAAGGGAGACTAAAATGAAATTCCTTCATACTGTGTGCTACCCTCGGCATTACGGAGGTAGTAGAGGTCACTGGAAAAGTGCGACGCAGTGACAACAGGATGGTAACGTCTCTAATTAGTGTAGGTATGAAGAGGGAACGAAACAGATCAGTGAGAAAGGAGTGCAAAAATGAATTAGTGCTAAGGGGCAGGACAGAAGAATTAGGGATCTTGCTATAACTTGATTCAGCTTTAACGAAGGTGACGATCTTAGACAAGAATGAATGAACAATAACTCCAGAGATAAAATTACAAAGTGCGCGTCAGAAGTAGGCAATAGGATAGTTAGAGAGGATACCGGTAATTATATAAGAGGACAAAAGGTTTGAATAAGAAGGTTTCTAATCCAACAAACAGGAGCAACAGGTGGCGATTACGAAGATAATACATAAGCATACAGTGGAAACATAAGGAAGTATTAAACGAGTAAAATTGAACATCTCTAATTACGGGGCAGCCGTAAGCGGCGAAGAGAAAATTGGGCGTGGGCAAAAATTAAATCTATATACTAAGGAACAAGGCGCAAGCATATGGACAAGATAGTCATAGTTCCGAGACGTTTTATACCGTCCTACACATTAGCCGAAGTAGTCAGCGCAGTAACAAGATTGCCAGTAGTGAACAGCAGTCAGGCATTCCTCCAGCGACAGAGGACGAGGTTAAGAAAGCTTCAGAGCCTATTAAAAGATGGAAACGGCTGTAGGCGATCAGGTAACTACTGATTTGTTAATGACGGGTATATCGTGCTAGGAAAACTGTCCACCTTGTATACGCAATGCCTGGTGTCATTACTTGTACTTTAATTATGAAGAAACACTAACATTGTCCTAATTCTTAATAAAGGAAAAGCCAAGGACTCTATCATTACCACAAATCAGCTTGCCATCGGTTACACAACAGGTGTCAACTATGGTAATCACAGAGTTGGGACCATTATAGACTTCAATCGAGCAAAACATACAAGAGGGTTTCAGAAAATGTACACTGATACTGACTGTGTACATACTATCTACCAGGTAATAGAAAATGCTAGAATTATAACCAGCCTTTACGCATAGTATTCATTGATTACGAAAATGCGTCTGACTTAGATGGAAGTTCGCAGTCATGCAGTCATTGCGAAATCACGGTGTAGACGAAGGTAATTGAAACTACTGGAAGCTATCTATAGTGGCCGTACAGCAACTACAGTTTTGTATAAGGAAAGTAACAAAATTTTCATAAAGAAAGATATTAAGCAAGGACATACGATATCCTCAGTGATATTCACAGCTTGATTGGAGAAAGTATTCAGAGACATGGAATGGTAGTAGTTGGGGATAAGGATTGATGGAGAATACCTCAGTGATCTGCGATTCACTGGTGACATTGCCTTGCAAAGTAACCCAGCGGATCAACTGCACAGAATGGTTGAAGACCTAGACAGGAAAATCAGAAAGTTAGACTTGAAAATGAATATGCATGAATACCAAGGCAATGTTCAACAGCCTCGGGAAGGGACTGCAGTTCGCAATAGGTAACGAAGTACTGAAAGTGGTAGGCGAATATGTCTACTTAGGAGGGGTAGTAACCGCAGATCCGGGCCGTGAAAGGGAAATAACCAGGATAATAAAATTGCGGTGTAATGCATGTGGCAAGCACTCGCAGATGATCACTAGCACGACCGGTATCGCTCAAACACAAAGTATACAGCAATGACATCTTACAGTAGTATACAATAGTATACTAATGGGCTCTAAGTATACGATAGGACTCACCTATGGAGCGGAAACGTGGAGGCTAGCGAAAAGGTTTTTACTTATGTTCAGAACAACGAAGAGGACTACAGAACAAAAATGGCAGGTGTAACTTTACGGGAGATCGGAAGCGTGCTGAGTGGGTCAACTAAAGTTAATAACGTTTAATGAAAACAAGGAAATGGACTTGGGCAGGGCATGTATATAGTGCTGAGATAGGATAACCGATGGTCGCTTAGGGGAACAAATCTAATTACAAGGGTAGGGAAGTGTAGCCAAGGGCGCCAGAATGTTAGATGGGTGGTTGAGGTTAAGAAATTCGAAGGGGTCATGTGAATGCAGCTTGCACAGGGCAGGGTTAATTGGATGAATATGAAAAAGCGTTTCGCGCTGCAGTGGGTATAGTCTGGTTGATAATGATGAGATGCCTTGTTTACATGCATTTTAGGTATATGTAATTCCGAAATACGGTACAATAAAGAAAAGGGCACAAGGAGATATTAAAATCAAGATAAGAAGATTTTTAAACATTAAGCAGGTGACTTAAATAGCTCTCTCTGTCGGCGAGGAGAAAGAGAGCATGACGCCAGACCGGAGAGAAATATCAATGAGACCGCCAATGTATCTTCCTGTTTCTCAGTGTCAGCTTGAGCTGTCTTCACTCTAGTCCCGTGGTATCAAAAAGGCTGCCCGCGACTTTGTGTAGTGAATCCTCTAACCTCCAGCCCGAGCGGCGCATACGCATTCCTGGCACCACATGAAGAACGCGATGACAGTGCAGCGTGGGATGCCGACTTTGTAAAATGGGGCATCAAGTTGAAACAATGGCGGTGTCGTCGATCAGCATTAAATATTGACAGACAATGGCGCAATGTTGAGAACATGCAGTGATAAACGCCTAGAAGGCTCTGAGATATCCTATGCAGTGCAATAAGCCAGTTCATGATAATTTGTACACTCAGTTAGGAAAGAGGAAATGTTTTCCTTTTAAAAGGAGGCAGCATGAAAAAAGAAGCAAACTTCGTAACAATGAGCCCCTTGTTCACAAGAGAGTCCCGTTAGCTGTGTTCACTTTGGTGGTTAGAGCAGAAGCTACACTCTTTGCGTTGCCATTTCCCATTTGGCCTGGTGTCGGTGAATGACCTTCAGTCTGGCTTCTCTATGCTTCTCTTTAACCCCTGAGTGTACATGATGAGATCTAAGAGCGGACGCTTCACTTCCTGATCTGCAAATCTTGAGCTCGCTTTCTCAACTATTTACCTCTAAAGCCCCGTAAGATCAAACTTTCGTTTAGTTTTTTTGGTGTTGATTTAGCTAGTCCGCGTGTAGTGCTTGAAAACTAATCATTAAGACAGTGGGGTGGATTCCAACATGTCTTAGAACCCAGGAAGTCTACTTCAATAGCCGAGGTGTGCGTTCACACTTGTAACCTGGTGCCACCCTCATCATCAGCCGGATTATACCCAGCTCAAGCCAAAGGCCTCTCCCATATTCCTCTAATTACTCTCTCTTATGCCGCTTGCATAAGAGAGAGTAATTAGAGGAATATGGAATGCCACTTAACCTCATCCGCACACCTACCTTTCAGCTGCCTCCGGCTACGCTTTCCTTTTCTTGGAGTCCAATTTGTTACCCTAAGCGACAATCGGTTATACTCCCTTCGCATTACATTTCTTGCCCATATCCACCTCGGCATATTGATTCCCTTTTGAATGTCATAACTGCAGTTATTTTTCTGACCTAATGTGCATGCTTCCTGTCTTTTAACGATACACCTACCATTTCTCGTTCCATAGCTCTCTGTTGGATGATTCAGGGGTATCAATTGTAATCTTCCGTCAAACCAACTGCATCAATCCCTCTGTTTTTGCACTTTCTGCTATACTTTCCATATTCTTTACAATCTCGATCCACTATAAAATACTTTTGTAGGCATGTACACGTTTTTCTTGTTCGCTTTTATAACATCCCCTGAACATTACTGGTGTGGGGTGGGTCCATTATTTTGCACGAGAATATATTCCTTCTCTGATTATCTGTTTTATGGCACAGCTCTGTGGGGCCCGTTCCGCAAAATATATGGCGTCCGAATTGTCGGTGCTGTGCTGACCATGACCATTCCTATGGTACGTGCTTGGTGGCTATAAATCATGACTGGACACTTAGTTCTCAGCAGGTTGTTTGTGCAACGTCATGAGACCATATGGAATGAACCATTTGGGAAGACCAGCCTATTTGGTGGGTCCCTGGCAATGTGTGATGATAACCGAGACATGGGCCATGCAATGCAGCGTCAGACAAGTTATTCCGCGGCCAAGTAGGAGGTTCGTCCAAGCCGCTTTCATAAATTTCTTTATATCTCTTACCCGGTGCTTTTACGTAACGTGCAAGTTTACGTCGCTTAGGACCGTACACTAATGAGTGTTTGCGAGCTAACCGACGCGCTCCCAAGATAATTATGTGAGCAGTAAAATTTCTGCACACACAAATTACTCAGAAAAGAAAGCCATCAATGACGCCATAAAAACGGGAAAACCGAAATCTTAATGTGAAGCTTTTGTGTCCCGTAAATTTGTCCAATAATAAACTTCATCCCACATTCATAACACGAATTTAATTGAATTGAATGAATTCCAATTGCCTGAATTAAATTCACTAAATTCCTGAAACTGTGTAGAACATAAAAGACCAGACCTGAACCCATGGTGTATATTCGCGCAGAAATTGCTATTTCCCAAGTGTTTTATAACGGCACTGTAAATATGTCCTAGAATCCCGCAGTACTCGCTTGTGAGACATTGGTCAGTAGCTTCAGACCTCAGATTTGAAAACTAATGAATCGGAGCTGCTTTAACTTCTTTCATTTCTCTGGCAACCAGAATCTCACGACATATTATACAGTGGAGCCAAATAATGTGCTATCAGCTCAGCGTGTGCTTTCAGAATGTCAGATGGTACTCGACCAAGAGCAATGGCGGTTTGCATATTGAGCGATTGAAGTTGCTTCAAAATACATTATCAGCAGTATCATCAGCAGCAGCAGCAGCAGCCTGAATATACCCACTGCAGGGCAAAGGCCTCTCCCATATTTCTCCAATTAACCCGGTTCTGTGCTAGCTGCATGGACGTGACCCCTGCGAACTTCTTAGCCTTATCCCGCACCTAACTTTCTGCCGCCCCCTCCTACCATTTCCTTCCCTTGGATACAGTTTGTTACCCTAACGACCATCGGTTATCCTTTCTTCGCGATACATGTTCTGCCCATGTCTATTTTTTCTTAATTTCCGCTAGAGTGTGAGTTATTTCTCTGACCCACTCTCCACGCTTCCTATCTCCTAATTTTACTCCTACCAGTTTTCATTCCAAAGCCCTCTGGGTTGTCCTCAACTTAAGTAGAACCCTCTTGGTTAGCCTCCACGTTTCAGCTTCGTAGGTAAGTACAGGTAAGATTCAACTGTTGTATACTTTCCTCTTGAGCAATACCGGTAAGCTGCTAGTCATAATGTGCGATGGCTTGCCGAATGCGCTCCTTCCCAATCTTATTCGTGTTGTCATTTCCTTTTCATGGTCCGGAGCGTCGGCTACTACCTGTCCTAAGCAGACATAATTGCCTACTGTTTCCAGTAACTAGCTACCTAATGTAAACTGATGGTCCTTTCCGAGTCTGTTAAACATTACCTTAGTCTTCTGCATATTGCTTTTCAAGCCTACCTTTCTACTTTTGTTGTCTAGGTCACCAACCATTCTTTGCAGTTCATCTCCTGAGTTACTTATCAAGGCAATGTTTTCAGCAAATCGCAGATTAATGAGGCATTCTCCATCTACCCTTATCCCTAACTGCTCCCATTCCAAGTCTCTGAATACTTCCTCTAAGCAAGTTGTGAATAGTACTGGGGAGATTGTGTCTCCTTGCCTAACTCCTTTCTTAAGAGACTGCAATAGGTGACATATGTGCAAACATAACCTGAGTGGTTTCAGGAAGTACTGCACAAAAGTGAGCGCTAAACACAGACCAAAAATAACGATTAAAACACAAGCTTAGTTATAAACTTAAGTGACGTCAGCTCTGTCAACCGATAGGTGTTGGACGCCACCTGTTCCCTTTTATGTGATATTGAAAACTGCCACAGTCCAATGAGATTATGCTGATTTTTTTCATCCAAAGAAGCGAAAAATGTTTTTTTTTCGAACCTTCATTTTGGCCTTGGTTTGGTTTGGTTAAATTTTATATCCTACTGTAGGGGTCCTGAAGGACACTCGGCTAGGCTCCAGGTGTAGAGGGCAGCTCCCACGTCGGCAGAGAGAGCCCGATGTTCTCCGTCACCGCGCGCGCCTCCTGGACAGCCCAAAACTGATCGTGTAGTGAAGCACTGTCTAGCACTTTGTGTCAATGTTCCTTGTTATTGGCGAAGGCGCCACTCGATGCACAACCACACAGACTATGGTTCAAGTCTACACGGTCACTACACTGTTCACACACATGTTGTTCGTCGAAGTGTGGGTCGTTGTGCTACATGCGCCAGGGGGTGGTGTATGAGTTCGTTTAGAGCAAGCGTAACGTGACTGACTAGCTGCGGTTTAGTTTGTTATCCGAGAGGGTAAATGCTCTTCTCCCTAGATAAATGTGCTTAGTGAGCTCGGTGTACGTGGATAATTGATCTCTGTACGCGACATGTGGAGTAGCGGGGGAAAGCGGAGGAACGCGGTCCATAAGTTCTTGCGCTGCCTCGTTTACGATCTCGATGAGATTTCGCAGGCCATCCCCTAAGCTGCCCATGTGTGCCGGGAACGATACGATGGAGCGATCGGTGATGTTACGTTCCCATGAGATTCGTAGCGTCGTCTTGTCTATCCCCCCCTTGGCGAAAGCTTGAGTGGCTGCTCTAGAGTAGCTGTATACAGTAGTGAAGCTCGCCTTTTAGAGCTAGTGCTATCTCTGCTTGTTCAGCTACCTCTAGCTTCTTGGTGTAAAGTGTAGTTGCGCGTGCGCCCGTGTTCGTCGACTACTGCTATCGAGTAGGCATGGTTTCCCGGTATGTACGTTGCATCGACAAAAGCTGTCTGTTCGGGAAACTCTGCCGCGTCTGCAGCGAAGGCTTTGGCGTGGCCGTGTCTTCTTCCTTGATTGTGGATCAGGTGTACGTTTCTTTGGAAGGGGGACACTTTGATTGCTTCTTGCACGACTTTAGGTAACTGCACGACATTGTCCTTTTCTTCTATGATGTTCAGGCCGAGCTTGATGAGAATCTCTCTGCCCGCTGACTTCGGCAAGGGTATAGTGCACTCCTAGCTGTAAGAGTAGTTCAGTGGAGGCATTATCGGGGAGCCCCAACGCTGTCTTGAAAGGTCGGCGTATGTGTACTTCGAGCCTTCTCTGATGTTCGTTTTTCCAGTTAAGCATTGCAGCCACGTACGTGATGCGACAGAGTACAAAAGCGGGGACCATTTGAATGGAATTGACCTCGCTCAGTCTTTTGGGCCTGTTCATGATGCGCCGAAACATCCGGTACGTTTGTAACCTTGATCGAGATGCTGTCCAGCATCGCCAAGTTGGACCCGTTGCTTTCAATGATTAATCTTATAATGCGTATTTTGATAACAATATGTATGCCAGTCATTGAACGGATGCCCTGGTCTTGGTGGGGGTGGTAGATGAGCAGCTCGGATTTTCTAGAAGAGCAGCGAAGTCCCATTGGGGCATGATGAGCCTCGGTAACCATGCTGACTTCTTGCATGCCACCTCCCAATTCCGCATCACTGCCACCTGTGCTCCAGCAGGTAGCATCGCCTACGTATGCAGGCTGCTCCACATCAGCAATTTCACCCAGTGCGCGAGAAAGCTTTGCCATCGCCAAGGTAAATAAGAATGGTGAAAGTACTGAGCCTTGTGTTGTTCTCTTATTTACCAGACTGAAGCTCTCCGAGATGTTCTCGCCTATCCGGAGAGTGGCAGTTCGATCCTCCAGAAACGCCTTGACGTGTGGTAGAAGCGTGTTTCGAGATTGTGGTCAGATATGGCTTTGAGAATGGCTTGATTTTGGACGTTGTCAAAAGCTTGCTCCACGTGGAGTCCCAATAGTGCTCGTGTGGGGCGATCCAACGTTTTCCTTGATTCATACGATGGCGTCTTGCGTTGAGAGACTCGGCCTATAGCCGATCATATTGTTACTAAGAAGATAGGCAGTGGCGCCAGGGGAGCCAGGAAAATTATTAAATCATCCTTCGCCCTATCGCCATGTTGTGCTGTCCTTTTCGCTTGTCACCACGTAATTTTTTTTTTGGGGGGGGGGGGGTTGTCACTCGGTGGCCCAGGGAAGGGTTACAAAGAAGATAGGCAGTGGAGCGAGAGGAGCCCTCTCGCTGGGGAAGTAAGGGAAGTGCTGCTTTTCTTCTACGTATTCCGATAGTCTATACAGTATGACGTGTTCGGCTAGCCTTTCTAGGCAGGATGTCAGTGAGATCGGCCTTAGGTTAGGTGGGCCCAGGGGCTTGCTTGGGTTTGGGATGAGCATCGTATTGGCAAGTGTGCACTCTGCAGGTGGTGGGCCAGTTTTCTAAGCTCCATTGATTTCTTGCGTTAGCAACGTGACCGAGTCATCCTCTAAGTTTCGGAGAGCCCGATTTGTGATACCAGCGGGTCTTCTGCAGAGTTACTGTTGAGTTCGTGAATTGCGAAGCGTGCTTCGCTTTCTGTGAAGTCCGTATCTAGCTCTGAGTTTGGGGCACCGTTATAGTTTTTCCTTTGCAAGGTACTGGGTAGCCCCGATTTAGGCGGTAAGTACAATTTGGCAAGGTCATCCACAAAGGCTTCGGCAGTACTGGTTTGCTTTGCGCAGTGTAATAATTTACTTAACCTGATCCGTTGCATAGTTGTGGACTTTGTTCCGTGTTCGTCGAGGAGGTGTTTTATGAGTCTCCACCATCTTCCTATGCGCTTTTGCCATTGAGGGAGTTACAGACTTCGTCTCATTGTTGTCGGGAGAGAGCCACGAAGTACTGTTTAATGGTCTTGTTGAGTTCAAGAAGTTTCCTTCGTAGTCTTCTGTGAAGACGTTACCCTTATACCTGGCTAGAATGGAATGTTTGGTTTCGAGAAGATTCGCTAGCCTACTGTCCATTCTCTCTACCTTAACGTGCGTGGTAATCGTTCGTTCCGAGACTGCGATATCTGCTTTGAGCATTGGCCTTCATATCGTAGGAGAGTACATTCATGCATGAAACTTACAGCCACCCACAGACTTAACACGAGTGAGGGAACAGCAACGTTGTCTTGACTCGCTAGCGGCGTCAGCGGCCTCAGTACGTGCATACCTACAGCGCATAAGACAGGGCACAGATCAAGGAGGGACACCACAGAGCGCTGTGTGGTTCTCCTCTCCATATCTGTCTTGTCTTTTGAGCTGTAGCTATGGATCGTCGAAAACACCAATTCGTCCAACAACTGCTTTTGTCGGGTATCAGTAGGTCGATCGCTGCTATCTTTTCGCCGCGCAACTTTTCTATAGGCCCACGGGCTGCTTCCCGCAACCTGCCGATAACTTATTGCTCTCTTCATTCCTCCTACAATAAAGATTCCTTCATGACAGTGAAGAACTCTTAGATGGGAGTATGTGGAAGGAATATGTGTGAAATATAAAAAGGTCTGCAATTGTACATACATGTCTTACTCGGAATCTTTGCCTCAGTCTATCGAAGAGGTGAAACACCTGATGAGCTGCGCTCAAATTTCGCATAGGAAGTAACGTAATCATGGGCAAATTGTTTTCCTTGCGGCTCATCGCCGCCTGAACAGTGCACTCATCCCGGGGGCGATTTTGTAGTTTTGCTCGGCGATGCGGTCTCCACGACTTCGGAACGCTCTTTGCAGTTTTCTTATCGAAAGTACCGGACAATTCGCGCTAAGGTGCTGCAGCGCACGACCCTTGCGAGTGTGATTCAAAATCTGTCGACGTAACAAGATGTTTTCGGCTCTGTGTTGCACTACCAAGTAAAGCCCTTATATACCAAAACTTCGAAAAATCGTAAACTGAGAGATCTTATACACAAAACGTTAGTACACTTTAGAACTCAAATTCATCTTTTTAGAAAACAGTTTTGTTGGCATCGTGTTTTGAGCCCTTCAGCATGAATTATTGCACCCGCACGCTACCTCTCTGTCTCTCTCAAAGAGAAAATGGTCTACTTCTCAGCATAGGAAGGAAGAGGTTGGGAACTGTTGTCGCGGACTAGAGGGAAAAGTAAAGAAAACGAAAGCAACAAGCAATTCACAAAAGCCTATCTGGAAGCGAGTGTCTAGACCACGAGCAATCTTCCCTGCCGCCCTGCGCTCCGGCAGTAATTGATAAAGCGCGTCCACCAGCACTATATTCGCCTACTGACGCTCCCACTCCTCTTGAATAGCAACCGAGAGCAGGTCCGAAGCGGCGACAAAAATCCTGGAGAGCCTTCCTTTCAATACCCCCCAAACATTTTTGATGAAGTTGAAGTTGGTGCTGCGTCTTGGCCACTGCACCTGCATTATAAGGTAATGTTGCCGAAAAAGGCTTGCGCCCCTCGAGTCATTTGTATTGCCGTTGAAATATTTTGAAATCAGAAGAATCCTTCCAGAAACAGCCCTTCAAACACATATGGCATCATAGCATTGCCCAGTAGTCAGAAATATGCCTCCCATGTCATCCATTCTTGAATCCCGTGTCTGGGTTCCAAGCCTTCGTAGCTCACGCCACTCCAGATGTTCGCTGCTGTGCACTCGCTCGAGCACACGCCCATGATATGCAATTTCTCGTAAGAAAAAAAAGAAAGCGAGCTTTTCTTTCCACTAAGAATGTAAAAGGAAGCACCAAAAGCACGTCGGTATTTTTGAGGGCACCAATATCTCTGCCGTTGGTCCCATCCTGTGCAGAATTTTGATTCATTGTTGAACACGACGGGGAACCATTCTTCTGGCGTCTATCCTTCATGGACCTCTGCGAACTCCAGCCGCTGGCGGTGGTGCTGCCGGTCAAGTCACGGCTTCCGGGCAGAAACTCCAGAATCATTGTGTCTTGAGCGTATAAGCTTTCTCACTAATATGTAGCCGAGCTCATCGTGGATTTCTCGCATCGTGAAGTATGGATCATCAACTGAAGACGCAAGAATCAGAAGATCTTCGGGCGTTGTTGCGCACTCCGGCCCTCCGTGCAGATTGTTATCCAATCTCTCTTCGTGCCTAAACGCCTGTATATTGCGGCTTAC
The DNA here is from genome assembly GCA_023969395.1 of Amblyomma maculatum. NCBI lineage: Eukaryota > Metazoa > Arthropoda > Arachnida > Ixodida > Ixodidae > Amblyomma > Amblyomma maculatum. The sequence continues at coordinate 101,026 of JAJIZL010018958.1, read as the reverse complement.
CGTCCTGTTTTTGCGGCTATTTCTCTCTGGCTCATCACCTGATCTATATGCAACTATGCACTATTTGAGGCATTCACATAACCACACACCATTCATAAAGGTCCATAAGTAAATATGACACAAATGCGAATCATTTTCTAAACATAAGCAAAAGGATGGAAGGGTGGAAGAACAGGTTAGTTCGTAATTCATGTTTGGAAAACAGTAACGCACGCTTTTATGGGGCCTATGGGGCTGAAACGTGGAGGCTAACCAAGAGAGTTCTACTTAAGTTGAGGACAACCCAGAGGGCTATGGAACGAAAACTGGTAGGGGTAACATTAAGAGATAGAAAGCGTGCAGAGTGGGTCAGAGAAATAACTGACGTTACCGGCATTCTAATAGAAATTAAGAAGAAGAAATGGACATGGGCAGGACATGTAGTGCGAAGAGAGGATAACCGATGGTCGCTGAGGGTAACAAACTGGATTCCAAGGGAAGGAAAGCGTAGCAGGGGGCGGCAGAAAGTTAGGTGGGCGGATGAGATTAAGAAGTTCGCAGGGGTCAAGTGGATGCAGCTAGCACAGAACCGGGTTAAGTGGAGAAATATGGGAGAGGCCTTCGCCCTGCAGTGGGTATAATCAGGCTGATGATGATGGTGATGATGATGAACGCACGCTTTTAACATGCACAAGACGTTTTTTCCTTCTCGCGTGTGCACTGCGCGAATGCAGCTCTAGGTAAGAACCCTGGGCAGCCCTGTTCAATCAAGACCTCTGTAATATGACGCCACCAATAGCCTGCGTCAGTGTTAGACCTTAGAGCCCATATATCATTCATGAAGGTCCATGCCTAAATGATGTGGCCGAAATGCGGGTGTTTTTGTAAACATGGACAAAGATTAACAGAGTGGAAGAACAGGTAGATGGTAGTTCATGTTGTGAAAAAATAACTAACTCCTGAGACATGATCAGTGAAAGAAACCACGGCACAGCGCCATGCATCGTCAATGTTTCAAAAGTGTCTGTTTTTTCACAACCAAAAATTACCGCCAACGACGACATGGAGGCAGAAAAAACGTAAAGCGAATATTCTAATATACAGTATTCGCTAGCATAGACCAGCAGACTCCTTAATTTATCCGTGGACACTTTGCACTAATAGGAAATCTGTTCCTGGTTAGCTAAACAGAATGCTTATATTTTTGTCCACTACATGTTGGCACTTTTCTCTATTACGATATTGCATTTCCATATGAAATTAATTTCAGCCATATGTTTTCCTGCTCAGGAAAGGCGTTATTGTTTGTCGGGCCTCATTGGATTGCATGATCTCCACAGTAGAAGAGAAAAAACAAACCGAAGTAAATTGTTCTGAACAAATAAGCCGAAGCGGAATACCAAAGTGCCGGGAAATGGGAAGAATTCAGATAATTTGCTGCTTGTTTTTGACTTTCGTAGTAGTAAAGAATACCTAAGACTTTACGTGAAAATATTTGGAAGCGCATCGCACTCCTCATCATACAAATGTTTTTACCTCAGCATTCAGGCAAAACTAGCAAGGGGCGCACACTATAGCAATGTAGCGCACAATTTATAGTCCCCACGATAATAAAACGACAAAAAGCGTTGCCCGGCGTGGAAGACCTATGAGCGAGCAAAAGGCCCAGAAGTGCCACCGTGTCCACACAGTGATCCGACACAAGCGACAAAGCAGTCAAAACGATCTGCGCACCAGCTATAGTCACCCGTAGTAAACGTATCGAGAGCATTATCTCGCACACGGTGACTATCCCTCTGCGGCGCTAACGGAAATCCAGGATACCCGTTTCGTCATTCGTGTTTAGTCTGAGATCTGTACGTGACGAACGGCTTTTTGAGTACGAGGTGAGAGGGCGGTGCCGCTTGTTGAATAGTGCACGAATATGCCGATCGAACCATGGCTCATAATGTACCACCAAAGACACTGCAAGACATTACTTTTGACGGTACATGTACAGTCTTTGTTAAAAGTGTAGAGCCCAAATGGTATGCCTCTGAGCCACTTCGTGCGGCTTGTAATGCACTTTCATTGTTCCCAATCTCTTGATGGCAAGATTGTTTTGTTATACCCTCTCCAAAGGGAAGAACCTTCATTAATGCTAAATGAGCGTCACTATACGAAACAGAAGCACACCCCCTCAACACTTTTGACAAAGACTACACATCAACAACAGCTTTGAGTGTTTTTTAAATACCCAAGAGTACTCAGTGTGTAATTAATGCATGACCGCTGTTTAAAAAATCAATCGAGAAGGAAACAAGATCACATGATAAGGATTCATAGTCTCCTTTGTTGTAAAAATAAACTGCCACCGTGAACATTTTAGACGGCCCTTTGAAAAACTAAAGTGGGCCGAGGCGACAGCCGTTATAGGGCGATGGATAATAGCCGTCCGATACGCACCTTTTTCTCCCTCTCTTCTTTCACTCCAGCCTTCCTCCCTTTCTTTATGGCGTGGTACATGTGCCCGGGGAGAATTGTGACAGATAGAGCGCTTTTTCTAGCCCGTAAATCAATTTCAAACACCGCTGATGCCTGCTGTACTAACTGCTCCTAGTCTTCTGGGTCGGCTTCTGTTTACAGTGTGGTAAGGCGTTCGAGGAAGCGGCAAATGAAAGGCGCCCGACGGATATCTGGATCGGATGTCCGGCGTGGTCAGCTTCGTATACGCATGGATATCCTGGGGACGTCATGACCTGTCGTGACGGTGCATCGCGCGCCCTTTCTCGAACACAACCAATATTTCATTGAAGCCATCAAAATTCACTGACGGTCTATAATTCACTGACGGTTGACAAGAGGAATTATGAAGACTATTTCATGATCCGAGGCGTGGCGCAGTTGGTACAGCTTTGGGTGGGGGATCTACAGGATGGAGGTTCGATTCCCGGTAGAGATATAGTTTAATAATTTATTTTCAACTTTCGCTCTCGAAAGCATGACACCTCTGCTGACAACCTTCTGTCGACAACAATAAGGCATTTAAGGCTTTCGCTTTAAAACGCGAAACGATACCGCTTGAGCACGGTCTAGTGCGTTCATTAACTGCAATGAGCTCTGCTAATTCAAATGCTAGTTCCGATTTGTCCTTGAGTAAGGATATTTGATCCTTCTATTCGACATTGGGCATATTAAGATCACCACCAAAGATAAAATCATTATTCAGTGTAGAAATGAACCGTGATAGGTCGTTGTAGCAGTCGACATAGTTTTGAGCGATAAAAGAACCCCACTGTTCGGATACCAACACTGCGCTTCGAAATATGCACAACACCAATTCACCGCAGGCTGGAGACACTACTGTCGGCTAAGAACGGGAGCATGTCCTTGAAAGTACAAGCAATATGCCCCCATGACAGTCCCTGTCACTCTGGTGCATGCCATAGCCAGAAGGGAAACACTCGGCATCACCAATACAATCATATAACTAGTACTCAGTTCCGAGTACGACGTCAGGCTTTACAGAAAATATTAAAGTGTCAAAATCATCAGTTTTGTTTTAGGCTACGAGAGTTCACATGGAAAACTAGCTCATCAGCAACCGTATTCGACTGACGAGGATGGAGAACATGTGAATGCGCGTGGATGGGCCGGTCCTCCGCGACTATTTATCTTGTATTTTCGACAACTTTTCAGAGGCGGCGTCATAGATGAAGCACCAGTTATTGGCGTATAATTTGTTGAAGCTTAACCTAAACGGAACATCTAGTGAGCGCGCATGATGAACAAGTTCGGACTGCGCATGGCGCACAGAAAGATTTGAAATCTTCTCGGATTGTAAACGACGGGGGAAAAGGTCAGGTTCTTTGTTTTTCTTGAATTATTCACCTGTTCTAGGTGCTGGTTGATTTGGTAGGCGGCGCGCACTCCACATACACAAAATGAGAGACGAAGGACGACGAACTTGCAGTAACAACGAAACTTAAGTTTATATAACAAAACACCAAGTACAGAAAATTTATTTACCAAAGAGGGGCGACAATACTTGACAAATGAGACTGAACAAAAACTAAGCTCAGCTCCATGAGCTGGCACGCTAACTGTAACGTGGGCTCATAGCTCTCTTTACGACATCTAAGTCGGGGCTTGTCTGCTATCGCTCTTGTAGCTTCGTTGAGGGCCATTCCACGATCGCCGCGCTGCGAGTGCTCAAATAACCGCCGCCGAATTCTCGAGAAGCAGTAGTGGAGCGAAAGAGTGTAGCGCTGCCATAGCTATGCTCCCCGCCTCCGGTTTGCTAGAGAACCCCAAAATTTATGGAAGCCTTCCGCTGCACGCTTGGCCTTCTCAAGTACATGGAGTGAGGAGGGCCAGGTTCGAGCGGTGGGATATATGCATGGGCCGGTGTGCCTTTTCGCCCACGTCGGCGGGCGAAGGAAGGCAGCGAGGTGGCCGAGATTGAGCAATCGCCCGCGCATCAGTCGCTCGTTCTTTCCACCTGCGCCGCTTTCTCCGATTTACGCCCCGAAACGTTAGAAAATGGACCATGGCAGCCTTACAACTTGCATTTAGCCTCCCAGCAAAACCCAAAATTTGGTCCTCGTCTTTAAAATTGCCAATTTTAAGCATTGTCGGCCGCTTTTATTTTCATTCTTTTTGATCAAACGTTGCGCCCTCTCGATGCCAGCTGCCGACACCGTTTGTCCTGGTTCGGACTGAAAAAAGCCCATGCCTTTTTCTCAAACTGCTGCCAGGGCTCACATCCACTATCCTCTACACCAAATATTACAAGAATATTTCTTTGGGGTTGACTGCTATTTTCATATTTCACAGTATTTAGAGAGAGAACATCACGGGACAATTCAGTCAAGTGTAATTTATCACAGTTCAGTTTAGCCATATTTACTTCAAATATATGTACTCGATTTAGTAGACTGTCGATCATTCGAGTCATGGTACAGTGCTGCCCATTGATGGATGGCCAGTCCTCAAAAAAATTGGCTTGACCTTACTTTAGCGTTTACGGTTCATCCACACATCAACAAATTTTATGCTATCCTGCTGTCAATGGGGGCGCAGAAGTCTAATAACCGGCCTTGTATCATGAACATGATGCATACATAGGAAATGTACCATTATCCGTGATAATTCGAACAAATTAATAGTATTCACTCATTTCGCTCATGCAACTGGATGCAATTATGACCATTATTAGGAGTCTACATCTGTTCATTCGCAATATTTGAGACATTAATTAATCAGCTGAATGCTCCCATGGTCCAGTGCTTGTTAACGCTTCCACATATGAACATACTCTCGGGTTGTGGCGTATTGCCAAGTATATTATTATCGATCTAAAAGTGGTCTGTTTGTCCCCACAGCGCGCACTATTAAAATAAGCATTAAAAACACTTTGGCTCCGCATTAGTATTTCGTCCAGTTTGCCCGCTCTCCTCGTGCGGCTTGTCACTTCGCTGTTGGATTGCGTGGCTATTTTCGTAAAATTGTGCATGCAAACCGGTTCACATGAACCCGATTTTTAAACGAAATATTTATTCAATGACAGAGAAAAAGGCTCTACTTAGATCATACTGAAATAGTTTGCCCTTTGCTTGTGTACAGGCCGTTATACTCAACAGGGCAGGGTCTAAATATATTGAAACGCGAAAAAAGAATGCCTCTACAGCTTGCTGCGAAAATCTTGTTTTTATATTGAATGTGAAGGTTTTCCCTATGAAGACATGGCTCCAGAAAAGAGATGTTTGTTCAATGTGGTGGTAACGGCATTTTGTGTAGAAAGCCGGGGACTGTTGAACTTGCGTTTATAGATTTTGAGTGAGATGGGATTTTCTCTTGGGATATCCTGAAGCGAACGTTGCCCAAAGATTTTTTTTAAAGCATTGTGGAATTCGGTTCTTGGCTGTATAAAATGATGGCAGTGTTCTCTATGGTGTGAAATACTATTAGTCTTGAATAGCGTGTAGAAACAACAAATGGCCTTTCGCCATGTCACACCTATCCAAGAGTAGTTTGTGTATTCTATCTGACAGATAACAGAAGTTTATAAAAGTCAGTATTGTGTAACTGAGTTTATGAATGCATTTGAATAAGTAATCAATTTGCCGGTTTTTTAGTCAAACCGTATTACATGTAAAACGTCTCTTCCTTGCGAAATCGGACAGCTTCTCGTGGTTGTGAAATAAAGGCAATAAGACAAAAACAAGTCGCTGTAGTTAGGTCGGTAAGAGCACTGGGCGCTATATGTGGAGGTTGTTGGTTCGATACCCACTATCGGCTCCTTGTTTTGCCTTGTATTTTGTATATAAATATTTTTTCTTAAAATGCATTTACAACAAACAATCAGGTGAGTAGTAAAAATGAAACTAAAACTCCCCTACGGTTTCCATTGCCTCTCCGACTGTTGGCCTCTTTCCAACGCGAAAAAAGATAACGCATAAAACACGGGTTCTTTCTCCCTGCTATTTCTTTATTCTAAGAACAAGTGATGTAGGTACATATTAGAAAGGTTATGTTTGTGACCGAAACATAGGCATAAAGGGCGAGGGCTCGGCGCTCATCATCAGATGACACCGAGACGGCCGCCTCTGTGCCTTCTCTTTTTAATGGATGTTAGTGTCAACGTGACATTCTATTCCGGCGAGAATTTTGCAGTTATTATAAAATAGTTGCAGACAATGTACTGGCAAGTTCTATAAAGAAGCAGCCGACCTTTAACGCGACTGCGCCAAGGCAAAATCCGACTTTGCGGATGTCATTGACATATCAAGAAACACTAAATTCGGCAAAGCATTTTACCGCACACAAAGAGCAACAAAATCTGAAAACTACAAAATGTACCATATATTGTAGGTACACCATCGTTCTCTAAATTCAATGTCATCAGGATAAGTAGCTAGCCCTCAAAAACTAAATAAAATAGAGGTGAATTGGCTATGAACAGAACCCTTAGACGCTGAGTCAGACGCGGTATGCTAAAGCCACTCGGGCAGCTTCGTTTTTTTTTGTGATGTTTATTGCCTCAGGGCGTAAAATTGCTTTGAATGATCAAGTGCGTGGCTAAAAAAATGAATTAAGGTTGGCTGATGCAATGAAGTAGAGGGGAGACCGATGATGTGGTCCCTGCGTCCAAGCCGCATATGACAACGGATTATGGGGGGAGAGGCCAGCTGCCACCAGATACCGGATCCGCGTTGTCTTCACTGCTGGACATTCCCACAGCAAGGGAGAGATGGCAGCTTCTGTGTTTCTGGATTGGCAGACGGGACACCCAGGGTGTGGATATCAAGGTCGAAATTGAGGCCACTTTCTGTTCACTGCAGGTGGCAGGGCTACCCCAACTGCCACCCGGTGGCCATTCGCAGCCGCCGGCTGCTGTTCGCCGACTATCAAGCCGGGACAGATATTTTCGCCGGCGGCCGGGCGAACGGCCGCTTTTGGGCGCGACCACCGTGGGATGGCAGCGCTTGCTGCCGCTCCGCGGCGGCTGCACCTCCTAGTCGTGGGCGCCGACAATACGCAAAACTTTAGAAAAGTGAGCTAAACTTTGTTGTTCCCATAAACAACAAGCGAAATAGTTATAGAAGTGACAGCTAGGATGGTTCTGCTCACAACCAGCTGCCACTGTTGCGGCATGGCTGCTCTGGTCCGCTTGGACGCCGCCACCGCTAAAACGTGGAGCTGAAGTTCATCATATTTTGTTTTTATTGTTAGAGAATGGGATTCAGAGTTAGACAGTTCTATGAGTAGACCATTTATTACAGCACGAAGGAAGTTCATAGCTCCGTTTCATGTACTGTACCATCGACGCGAAACAAAAGAGGCCTATCGACGACTAGGGAGCAGCGCACGGCAGAGCACTGTCGTCCGCTGCGCCATCGAGCGGCACTGCTTTGGTAAGGTCCCGCCATAAGGTGCTGTAAGGGTTGTGATTTTGCCCAATCTTTTGATACAGCTGAAGCGGGAGCTTTTTCCACGGTCCGCTCAACACTGGCTCAAACCCTATTTCAGAGAGACGCACCTGCAGTACGCTGTTCTTACGGCGTCGGATGTACAGTTGGAGGCAGTATACAGGCGCTGTCGGGCGCAGTTTGAGACGCTGCCTCTTTTATATGTTGGTCTTTAATCGCAATTTTGTGTTAAATGTACGTTCTTGTATCGGACCCAGGTCGTGCGTTTTCTCACTAGGGTGCCGACGCTGCCGACGCCGCCAGTTTTTCGCTGCATGTGGTTCGACACGGCGACGGTGCGAATGCGTTCCGCCGCGCCCCATGATATTCGCAGAGAAAGTTCGCTCCATGTGGTTGGCTCTTTAGACTGCGGGGGAGGCTTACCGTACACGGGGGTATCAAAGCACGTGTACGGCGTCGTAGGTGTTCTTTGCTTGTCAAGAGTAGGGTAGCATTGTCCAATTTTAGGAGGTTCGGCACTGGCGAGGTTGAGGGTGAAGGGCGGGCCGCAGAATCCGCCTGGCTTTGAGCACTTAAAGGTGGCACTCCTTGCTTAAAGCGGTGGATTATATTTTATTGTGCGACATTTCGTATAACTGTAGCTTACTGCTGCGTGATGTCTGTATATGTGAGTAACAAAGGCATTGGTTAAATTAACACCGCATAGAAGGATTAGCGCAGTGAATGTCATTGAGTGGTTTATAAGCGAAAACGAACATCGAGCAGCTAACAGTCATTACCTCTCTAGCCTAATATCTAAAAGCAAAAGTTAGGTATCTCTCAGTTTTCGCAGAAAGAATAATAAACAATTGTAAAACCAGCTGTTGCAGAAATTAGCGAACGGCCACTCCAGCCATCGACATTTTAGAGGATCGTCTTTAGTTCTTCTGCTGACAATCTCTTTCAAAATTATACCTGAAGCGCAAAGCAAAGCTTCAAAGCGGGGGGCGCTGAGATTGCCGTTCGCAGCCACCGAAATAAGAAAATAAAGTTGAATCGCACGTAATTTGTGCGAACGCAAGGCACGGGAATAGTGCCACACTTGTTCTGCTGCTCCGCTGCGACCCCATAAATTCCCTACTTATCTATTTCAGTGATATATAATCACGTCTTATATATCACTGATATATCACGTCAGTGATATATAATCACACTGATACAGAATGCTCTCTTCCAATTGCGATCACAAAATTCAGTGCACGTAGAGGGCTATCACTGTGTACATGAAAAAAAAAATAATCATCCTACGTCCTGGAGGGCAATTATTCTGGTCGGAATAAAAAAGAAGGCGCCGGTGCTTCACGTAGCTGTAGGATTGCAATATAAATCCTGGCAAAAAAAAATGCTACCTACAGTTACACAATATTGACGCCGTAGCATGTTATATCGGTTTGTATATACTGTATAGAGAAAGTGAAGAAGGATAGTGGGAGTTCACAAGTCGAACCAACGCATCGACCAGTGACTTGGCTTCGTCTCAGCCCAGACGAAGAAAATTCAATTTGTCTAAAGTTGGCTCGACTTGCGAACAGAGGCTACCCCTTTATCCTTGTTCAGTGCCTCTTTCATACTATTTCGCCATCTTCTTTCTCTATTTCGACTCTACATATAGAGAATAGCATAAATTAGCATCGGTTTGCCATTAATGTCCGAGCTACGCATAATGAAATGTAAGTAACGTATTTTCTATTTGTTTTGGCGGTGTCTTGCCCTGTTTGGTTTTTGTAGAACCTTGTTATCTTATTATATGTTGATAGCCATAACGTTGCAAAACGCCACTGAATTGTTGTGTTTCATACATAGATATTCAGATAAAAACCAATTAAATATTCGACGCATATATTAAACGTGCCTTCGAAATTAGCACACACAGAATCAATAAAACAAAATGTATAAAGATAGAGTAATTAAAAGTAGTAGTTCAAGTAGCTGTGGTGTTTACTCTTATGGTGATGTTTGAGCGCCGCCACGAATTTTACACCTCAATCTTCTGACTCATAATTACTATATTGATCTTGATTTGGTTTGAAAGCAAGAATGTGTATGACAAAACCTCGAGCTGGATAATAACGCTTCAGAGGCTGAAGATTCCACTTGCGGACTGCGGCTGGTCGCCTGGAATTTATAGAGCTTTGTGTATAATATAGAAGTTGGCTAGAACGTTATCAGACCTGAAAGTATTTACACTGCGATTGCGATACAGGTCCACTTCTGCGTCCCTTCAGGCATATATACACGAAGGGACCATCATGTAGCTGCAGTGCAGTCGCGGTAATCTTTAGGCGTTCGGTATTGCGACCATAAAATACGTACTAGTTATAGATTTGTCCAATGAGTAGCTGGCGGCACTGGAGGCGACTGCAGATCATGCCATTTCAAGTGGCATGTTACTAAGCTAACACAAGTTCCTTCTATGCACTTGCCTTCATCCTGAAGACATTGTGAGTGAGGACAAATGGTAGATACCACAGTGAAATTTACTGATGATAGCGAGGAAATTGTCATTTGGTATATCTGTTAAGCTACCCACCAATAACCGCCAGTTAACAACCTTCACAGGGCGCTTGACATGAATTGTGAACTTCATGTTTCTTCATTATAGGGGTGCACGTAAGCCTCCTAATGTGAGTTGATTCGAAATCACTACATAGTTTGAAGCTATAGAGCCTTTATAAGCTCTGTCTTTGTTTCCCGTCATCAGCAACTTCTGCAGATATGCTTCATCCATGTAGTTATAATGTCATTAACTAATTCACACCTTCATGTAGAGACACGTTTGTATCACCGGATAAATTCACGTTATCATTATACCAACACTATAACCAACTATTTTGATCATTACCGGTCGTTATCATTTCTGCAATCTTAAAAATAAGCATCTATCCAGTCTGATGATGTCTTATGATTACTTTATTGTTTAGCTAAATTCCAGTAGAGCTATGTTATCAGTCTTGTCGACAATATTTCACAAACATTTCATGACGTATAGGAATCTCTCCGTTGCGGTCTGAAGGACTACGTCATTATAATTATGCTCCACTGTTAATTACCTAGTTAGCTTTAGTTTTGTCGCCGTCCCCTGTGCATATCAAATTGTAACAAATCTTTTCCGCACAGTCATTCATGCCTCCCATGAAGAATGCTGAGAAATGAACGAATTTCTGACTCTAAACCGTTACTCAGTACTGGGTGTAGGAGAGGCATACAAATGTTTGAGTATATCTCTAGGCACAATATCTGCAGGCACAGCGGCGTCACGGTATCAAATTGAGACACCCAGAAACTCAGCTGGTGTACTCAACACTGAAAGCATCCGTGGCGGTCGCGTTTTGATGCAGGAACAAAGAAAAGAGCATCCGTGTGCTGCGGTGCTGGGGCTGGCAAAAATGAATTCCCAGCTCTCCACTAAGGCAACCCTCTCTCCCCCCTTTTACGACCACCTTTCTGTTTCCGTTACGTTTCCGTGTATGCCAAGATATTTTCAGATACTGCTCATTTTCTGCAGGTAAACAAAATTTATATCAGTTTTTCGCACCAACTGTGTCAACGCCCCCTCCCCCTCACCCTTCTCCCCGAAAGCCTCGAAGACGATTTGCCTGCGTTGTTTACTCGCCTTTCCTGCCCCTTTCTTAAGATTTCTTTTGAAGGAAGCTTCCAAAAAACTCGACGAGGAATCTGTATAGACTACAAATACGACTAGCCAGCGATTATGGCTGATTTAACCGCTTACAATAGGCAGGCTCAGCTTCCCACTAAAAAAAAATATTCGGCAAGTTGTTTCGAAAACAGTATGCGCAGTATTCTGTTGATATCTAACCACGCCACTGCCACATAAAAATACTATAGTATACAAAATTGCGCTAAATAACAAAAGGAATCCAGAGTGCCACTAATGTCGTACCAGAAAAACACAGCTCTCCAAAAAGACCCGCACCGATACGGAGCGACAATATGCGTCACTTACATGTGACCCTACATGGCATTTCCATCCGCTTTTGTCAAGCATGTAAGGTTCCGGTGTATAACAACGTAGAGATAGGGATGGAAACAAGAGAGTTGAAGCTGCTTTTTGAGTGCCGTGAAATATTCCGGGCGTGGAAACGCGGCCCCGTGCGACTTAGCGTCCGTCGTCTTGATCATCATGCGATGCACCGACAGCCGACAGGCAGTCGGTGCATCGCACGATGCCGATGGTTAAGCCGACATGGTTAAGCCGCATGATGGTTAAGCCGACAGGCAGTTATCATAGTCGTAGCTATGATGATAGCTTCCATGGTGAAAGCGGAATAAGGGGAAGATCTTGCTCGTCCTTGTGAGCAGACCAAAGAAAAAATACCAGCTAATTGCGTTGCATGTCAATAGGCATGTCTACATCCAGCATGATTACGGGGCATCCGTTTACTGTAATACTTTATCTTTTTTGCAGTCGGTGGTTTTTAAACACAATCGGTTATTTAGCAACGGAATTAATAGATACTGGTAGGGTTTCAATATTGAAATTTTTCTGCATTTGCTTTCTGGCTACGCTGTTTCTTGCGGTTTCTTTGAGTCGATGAATTGAGGCGGAAATAATGAATTGAGGCGGGAGGGTCGGAACACGTGTATACGGCTAGCGTCCCATCCGCAATAGCGTTGAACTGAATCCTGTTTGTCCCCTCTATCTGTGTAGACCTACAGAGGACAAGATTTACGTCTTTTGCCTTTTTGGGTTCGTGGATTACTGCTCCCTCTGCTGCCTGAGTGACATATTTGTCTAAAGGTTTGGTCGTGATATTCAGAAAGCCCTGCAACCAGGCGAAGTTTGTAATACGCCAGCGCGAAAATTGAGGTAAATATTCGGACAAGAGTCACGGAATGCTATGCAAAGCGAAAAGGCTTCTGCAAGTTTTTACTGCGTATGCCGTTGCCGAAGCCGGAAGGCAGGAGTGCCCTCTCCGCCTGGTGCCGAAGGGTGGCCACTCCGATCAGGTCACCGTTATAACGTCAGTGTCAATCCCGGGATCGCATTATTGCTCATATCGAGCTCTCAGAATATCCGCTTCGGTTTTATATCACGTAAACGAATGGGACTCGTGACCGCGTTTATTGAACTCCTCATCAGATCAACAAGCAATATATTGTGCTGCGCGCCGTTCCTCCTGCAGAGGCGCTTTGTTTGTCTTAAGGGTGCCCTCATTATCACTGTTCGCGCACAGAGTTGGATCGGCTGCACAACCTTGGACACCTACTGGCAGAGCTTATATTGTAAAAGCACTTGCGTAGCTTGATGTAGAGTCCGAATTAAAGTACCCATCGAAAAGGGTCCATGCAAAGAAGCAAAGTTTCGTGCGCTGGCTGTGCGGTGAAGCTAGCCTAGGTTACTGAGGGCAACCGGAGTTCTGACATTGCTCAACGAGATGAAGCGACCAACTGTGCTTTATTAACGTTGCATTAAATGGGTCTTTGTGGTATATACCATCCTATTGAGAAATCCAGAACCCCTTGTGCCTAGCTTCCAAGCGCCAGTCCTGATTATGGGCCATCTATGGCGCTGCCGAAGAGGCATAAAGGGACGCGTCACACTGCCACGCTCTGAAGTGGTTTTCCGGAGAGAAAAATGTTTGCAGTTGAGAAGCAACAACTTTAAACGAATGAAGTAACTCGCGCACATTAAAAAATATAGAAAAACGAATAACTTTTGTGAAGAACTTTGCACAGCCTGAAGGGATCGAACTGTATGCTTCGTATTTCGTAGCTGTAAACGCTAGCCAGTATCCCACGTCGAGAGCTCCGATGCTCATCAATACTTTTGATATTAATGTTCAGCTAGGTATATTTTGTATTAGGATTTGATGTTTTTAACTATTAAGACCATGGCTGCCGCTCCAACAGTTAAATTATTTTCAGCACAGAAACTTGCTACCTGCTATTAAGATAATACTTCTCGCTAGAGCTCTGGATATCTATTCACCCTATATGTTTCAAGAAAAACAATATAACATGTTGATTTCCACAGTGATGGCAATTTCGACCGCTGCACCTGTTTGGTCCTGCTCCGCTACTGAGGAGGTAAGTTTCTCTGAACAGGCATCTCAGGCGCATAACTTCACAAATGTGGAGCGAAGCTTCACAACTGGCAAATGAAGGAGCATGAACCTATCTTACAGATAAAATATTAGTTAAATGTGAATACCTCAAAAAGTGCTGACATGACTGAGGACTCCACTGGTTGATACGTAAAGAAAGGAAGACCGACCTAGCGGAGAAACTCGAGTTTGTATTTATTGCTTGTGATGATACCTTTTTCTTTTCTGTGTCTTGTGTTTTTATTTGGCCATATCTTGGTACAGTCTTTGTCAAATGTGTAGAGCCCAGGCGTTCTGCTACTGAGCCACTTTGTGCGCCTTCTAATGCACATATTCAATGTTCCGAATTCGTTAAAGGCAAGAAGATTATTTGTCCCACCCTTTGCAATGAAAAGGACATACATAAATGCCAAATCAACGGCACAACACATCTCTAAAAGTTTGGAAAAGGTTATACATTCTCTAAGGCTACATAATTTTTGGAACCTGCTCTTGAGTCAGAAGAGAACATTTTGGCCGTATACCATTGTATTAGAGGGCTGCCAAGTAACACTGTGGAGTACGCTATGATATCAATATTAGTCTTTTTTCAATTGTACGTTATTCGTCATGGGGTGATGTGAGGATTAGCGGTCCACCAATCGTGGTCGCATAAGAGGGATACACTCGCATCTTAAGTCTCAAAACAGCAGAAACTGCTTTCTTTTTCATACTTAGGCGGTCAATCAGTTCCAAGAAAAGCGCGCAACGATCAGCTCCAAGAAAACGTTTATTAAAAAGAGAAAGTTACATGGAGGTTGCTCTGGGGTCAGGCTTAGTGCCCTTTTCCTCGCACACACTAGGTGGAGTCCCTTGTACGGGACTCCAGTGGCTTCTGCTGCCGCCATTGCTCGTTTGGCCAACGCTTTATGGGTTTTCAGGTCGGAGCAGGTGATTAGGGTCGCCTCCCAGTCCTCCCGGGTGGGGTTTGGGTTACATGCAAAAGAAAGGATAGAGGGTACTCCCGAACCATGTGGAAAAGGTCCGAGGACATTTCCCACTGTGCGGGCACTCCCCGGGGAAGGCATTATCAAGTGTTTAAGTGACGCCGGGCACAGCATGGTGTTCGTAAAGGAGGAGAAGAAACAAGCGTTCCTTCGCTCTCGTTAACCCTTTACACGGGTGGGCGTAAAGATTGTGTCTGTCTTGGTACAACTGCGTAATTTGTGTGAAAGTGTAGGCTGGTGTGCACTCTTCTTTTGAGATGGAGGGGGACGAGATTGCTTAGAAAGCGCGTGGGTGGCGGCATCTGCTTCCTCGTTTCCTCCTAGCCCTGAGTGGGCCGGAGCTCAGACTATGAAGCGGCGGGATGAACTTCGTACATTCGAGCTCTTTTGTAGTAGTCGAAAGGCCAGGTCCGAGCTGTCGTTTAGTAGCCGGTAGGCCAGATACGCGACCCAGCCCTGTTGAACTTTCCTACGCATCCCTCGCGACTCCGTAATGATTGTTTTGGAATCAGAGTGTGTTGCTGCTAACGGGATGGCGACATCCTCTGCCTGTGTTACTTCTCAGGCTTTAAATGTGAGGCTGTTCACCGTTTTGGACTAATGGATCACTGGCGCCTTGCACCATCCGCCTTGGTACGGGCCCGATGCGTCCACAATCCGGGCTTCCCTCCGTAGTGGAGGCCTCTCTACCTTGGCCATGCGCCTATCCTCGTCGTCGTCCTTGGACATGTTAGTTTGGAGTGGTTTTACGTTCAGTGTGTATCCCCTTCTAGGGAAGTCTTACCTTTTCATCGGTTACATTTGTGTGTTGTATGCATAGACGGGTTAATAGGCGACTCCCTGAAAGTGTCTGTGGCACTCGCGCGTATTGGATGGTGAGGGGGGCTTCTCTCAGCTCCTCGAACGAGTTCGTCATACCCAGACCTTGGAGTTTCAGGTTCGACGTGAGGCAGGCCGAGGGTCTTCTTCGCTATTTTTCACGTGATCCTCGCGAGGATGTTCTCGTCGTGTTTCTTGAGGTGCAGATAGGGGGTCGAGTACAGGATTCGGCTTGTTACGAGGGCATTGGCCAGTCGTAGAGCATCCTTGCCTCTCAGTCCTCCTTTCGTGTTTGCGACTCTGCGGACCATTCGACCCACATGATCTCCCACCTATTTCTGCTTGTCGATCGTGGTCGTCACTAAGCTACACTGGTGAACGAAAAGACCCAGGAGTCTGATTTCCTCTCCCTCGGGTATCGGTTCTGATACAAGTCGCTATTCTATTTGTCTGTGCATTTTTTGTAAGGACGATTATGCACGAATGAGTAATAAAGGCCAGAATGTTTCGCGTACTCATTCATAGTGATGGCTGCCTCCTGCAAGCTTGCCTTCATTTTTGCCAGAGTGACCTGCGTGGCCTACATGGAGATGTCATCCGCGTACAGCGCGTGCTGCACATCCGAGATTTTGTCCAGGTGGAACCGGAGATTCTTCACTGCCATATTGAAAAGCAGCTTAATAGAAAGGGACCGTGTTCTGTGTTCAGGATTCTCACGTAGGCCTCTCTGTCTGAGAGGAAGTTTTTTATGTACTCGAACGCGTTCCTTCCCACCCCGTTTCCAGAAGGTGTGTCAGGATTGTCTTGTGCTTCATATTACCGAAGGCTCCCTTCAGATCTAGGGCCAGCACTATCTTATCCCCTTTCAGATGTTCTATAGGATTTAGTATCTCTCTGCTAAGCTCTAGCAGGATGTCCTGAGCCGATTTATTTGGCCTGAAGCCGTAAATTTAGTCACCGAAGACACGCTTGTTTTCTAGATACTCGGAGAGTCTATCTCTGACCATTGTGTTCGTCAATATATCCACGCAAGACGTGAGAAAAATCGGCCTGAGGTTGTCCGTATCTGTGGCTTTGCCCGCCTTTGAGATAAAAGTTATGGGGGCCGTCTTCCATTCGGTGGAAATAGGAACTTCGCCCGTCAAGATCGGAACAACGTGTTCCAGAATGGATCAGAACGCGTGCTCTCGTAACTTTGCTAGGAGTTTTACCGCGACCCCGTCACTTCCTGACGCGGCCCCGTGTTTCATTCTTGCTAGGGCCGCCGTGAGATCATTTAGATTAAAAGGTTCATCTGGCGCAACATTTCCGTCTGCACTACACCTATAAGCTTCTTCCCTTGGGTCTTGGGTCGTACTCAAGTTCTGGTCTCGGAGCTTCAGCGCTACCTGAGGCGTATTTCCTTTCAAAGCGTACGTTGCACTCTGCAGGTGTTTCTTCGTCTCGGTGGGTGTCTGGTTTAGGTCTATGAGAGTGTGGAAGAACGGGCTAGTTGGTAATTCATCTTGGAAATCAAACTAGCGCACTTCAAAACAAAGACACAGGAAGAGAACGACAACACAGCGCTGTGTTGTCGTTCTCTTCCTGTGTCTTTGTTTAGGTCTATGAGCGGTCAGAGGATACTTTAAGTGTTTTTTCCAGACATCTGCCTAGCTGCCGCGTTGAACCTCTCTACCAAGTTGGCGTCCGCGAGTCGCACCGCGTATTCTGCCCGCCTTTTTAGTTATCGCCGCAATCCGGGTTCTTAGCTTGCGATTATGTTTCTTCCTTCGTCATCTTTCACCATGCTGCATCTGGCTTCCCAGAGGGGGAAGAGGTGGGTGTCCACATCCGTCACCGCCTCTGAGAGCTTTGCCCGCGTTTTCGTGAAACGGAGGCTGGTCAGCGGCTGTTTGGGCCATTGCTTGGTATCGCTGCTCCTGGGCAGAACTAATATTATATTCTTTTCTGATTTTTGCCCTGTACGGCAGCCAGGTCTTCCCCGTCTGTCTGGTAAGGGGATTGGGGCTGATCGGTATGTTGATCAGACAGTGGTCGCTACCCACTGCTTCCTTCGTATTCTTTCACTACACTGACCTCGCGTTTTTCAAAAAAAGGTAAAGTCCGGACAAGTGTCCCTATGCGCCGAGTTCAAAATCTGCGTGGTTTACATTAGGTCGGTGTGTAGGGATAAGCCTAATGTGGACGTTGCCTCCGCCACCTTCCGCCCTCGTATGTCATCTCGCTAATAGACCCATGAGAGGCTCTGCGTGTTGAAATCTGCTATCACTAGTAACGGATCTCGTCCCTCTTCCCTGATAGCCCTGCTAAGGAGTGTGGAGAAGGTTACGTTTTTTACTTTAGGAGGGCAGTACACGTTCATAATGTGTAGCAGCGGATCATTTTTTTTATGGGCAGGAGAGTCATCATAACGTAAGCAAAGCTGGCTTGTAATTCGACATGTATTAATTTTGCTGCGAAATTTTCGCGCACGAAGGTGCATGTTAGGGAGTCGAGTTTGAACGATTTGTAATTTGTGAAGCACGCGCTCCCACCTTCCTCCTGCACTGCCACCACTGTCGGAGTATACTGGTACGTGAAAGGTGCATCCCAAGGTCCGCTATCTCAATCCTTGATTTTTAGCCTCGACTATTCCACTGTGGTAAAATTATAGGGCTCTCTTTAGTTCTTTCCGCCCTGTTGTGTCTGGAGATTGTTGTTATTCTGAAGGGGGAGCTGTTGCAGGTTCTCGCCCTCACTGAGCTTCCCACGAGTCTTGTAGGTTAGGGGATTCGCGAGTCTTATTTGTTAGCGTACTTGTTTTCACATTCAATCTATAACTCGGACCTCAGTTTCGGACATTGGCAATTTGCGAAATCCTACTTAGGCCAGTGCAGCCCCAGTGCGCCCACATTGCTTCTAGTGAAGCCATACGAGATACCAGCGGCGCACACCGCTTCAAAAAAGGAATCAGAGCGTTTGCTCCAATCATGCGAGGCGTCCAATATATTCTCGTGACAGTTCCACTGAGTCTCTCAGACCGCCGTCGTCGCCAGCGAATAGCAGTGCAAAAAACATACTAGTTTCGCACTGGAAGTCGCTGCTTTTTGCAGTAGAACGTGGCAAGTAAACTAGTCATATCTTTACAGCGGCGGTTTTTTCTAAAGCACCATCCGCAACTGATTTCACGTGAACACACACACCACAATGTCACCTAACTGTGACACGCTGCGCATAACGCAAGTTACGCGCAACACAAGCCCCAGTACTCCATCAAGCCAGTACCAATTATTTGGAGCACTTACTCGCATCCACGGAGCGAGGCTTTCAGGTGCGCTCAGTGCAACTCCATTCTCGAAGCCTGGTCTCAGGTGAAGCTAGGGCAGCAGGTGCGTGCACTTGCGTCTCGCTGTCAGTATGCTGTCTGGAGCACGTCGCGGCACGAAGCACTGCTATTGTGGGTACTCAATATTTATGCTCCTGAGTATTGGTAGAACTGATCTCATGGCGTGTTTTCTATATCAAACTGGTCATATACCGAACTATTTCGCGATCATCTTTGAGTGACTTGATTTCAGTGGCTGTATGCTACAGGTGGGATTAATCTTGCTCATTCTGCTGGCAACTGCTCCACCGTAGCGTCAATTATGTGTTTAAAAAAGACCTATTATCTGTTAACTCTGCTCCACTATGCGCACAGTCACTTATAGAAGTACTTATCCAACTTCAGCAATCACCATCTATACGCACATTCAATCACAGTATAACACAGACCACTCCAGAAGTTACCATCAACGCTCACGTTCACTCTTGGTAGAACGTAGCTCATTCCAGCTGTCACCATCTAGAGTCAAGATTAGCATGCTGCAGAAATGGTAAATGAAGGCGTGAAGCCTCCCCTCTGCATGTCTGGTTTCCACTCGGGTTTACAATGTCCTGAAGGGCACTGTCAAGGGCTCCTGTCTTCTTGAATTAAGCGAGCATCACACACATTTCCGGTTGCACTCTGGACCCTAAATAATATAATGTTATATATAATATAACACCACATATAAAACATAGCGGAGACGATGTCATGCCAGTCTTATGTATCCAGGTAGGAATGCGAGCAGAGCCCGTGCAAATTCGATGTAGTAGAGTGGCCTGATGTCTTCTCAGTCCCTTAATCCCGCATGGCTTGTGGGGTTCGATATATCCACAGAACAACGATACTTCTATCGAAGAATTGGGAACGATTTGCGCCTCCTTATGCCATAAAGGCTCAAGAATGAATGTTGGCAAGTCCAGAGCTCCACTTTTTGATGCTTCTAAGCAACACTTTTATTCTTTCTGACGAGATTGCGAATTTTTTAAACAACTATGGAGCCCGCACACACTGCTGCTGCGCCTCTGAACTTTAGTGCTTGAATCCATGGAGCCCATCATCTTTCCAGCACTCTATATAACGACCCTATTGCAAAACCCAGTGCCACTGGGTCCCAGCGCCCCTGCACCATACCTGATTATGTTTTCAGTATGATGCTGGAAACTGTGCGCACTGGGACGCGGGATACTGACACGATCGGCACTGACGGCACTGTTCGCCCGGTGAAAGAAACGCCGGGGATAAAAATTAAAAGGTAAAAAGTAACGAAGCAAGTTAGATTAAAAAACCGTCAGAAAGGAAAAAAAAGAATGGCACATAGTGCCCTTCGTACTCGGTTACCTGGGCACCTATATTCAATCACTACCTCTCGACGCTAACCACTCAGCCACGCTGACAACTAGAATCTTTCGAAACATTTCTGCATTTTATGTCATGACCGCATTTATAGGGTTGAGACTTCATGTTTAGCAGTCTAAACGCCATTGCTGCCGCTTTAACAATTACAACCTGACCATTGCAGCTTGCTGCCTGCTGTCACAACTTGCAACTAATGTTCTGGATGCCTATGCGCCCTATTTTGTGCACTGGAATCATTATAACGTGCGGAGTTTGAGATTGCTGGCAGATATACCAAATCCGGCTCTTCGATGGTGCACTGCTACCGTGGGCGTAAGTTTCGCTTAACACGGAGCTTTAGTACAAACCATCAAGGAAAAAAGTGCGACCAAGCTTCAATACCTGCAAGCCCAGCAGCGACCACACTATTTTGCGTGCAACTAAACCTTATTTGTATGTAAACATTTCGGGAAGAATTGCGATAATTGAGGGCTCGGCTGATTTATACGCAAAGAAGCCAAAAGCTTGACAACACGCAAAATATTATGCATTACAAGCGCTGCATGTTGTTTTTTCTCACATGGGCCTATCGCTCGGTAAACTACTCTCTTCCTCGTTTTATTTTTTCATTCTGCTGTTTATACTAGGCCGTGGTGCAGCCTACGCTCGCCTGCGATTGAGCCAGCATTGAATATTTTGGCAGAGATCATTGTGTTAGAGTGCCCGTGCTGTGAAGTTTGTTATGCATGGTTCAGTTTAGTCGTTAAGTCGTGTCCGA
This sequence comes from Amblyomma maculatum, assembly GCA_023969395.1. Classification (NCBI taxonomy): domain Eukaryota; kingdom Metazoa; phylum Arthropoda; class Arachnida; order Ixodida; family Ixodidae; genus Amblyomma; species Amblyomma maculatum. The sequence continues at coordinate 79,769 of JAJIZL010018958.1, read as the reverse complement.
CTCTTCGTGACCCTATGGACCATATCACGCCACGCTTTCCGGTCTCTCACTATCTTCCTAACATCACATAACTTCATCTGCAGCGCTTCGTGGGTGCCATATAACCATCGTGTTCGCTGCCTACCCCTTCTCCGGTGACCCTCGACCATTCCCAACATCAAATCTTTCTCCAGCGACTCCTCTCTTCTTATCAGATATCCAAAGTAGCTGGGCTTTAACTTTAGAATTTGACCCTCCAATGAGCAGTCAGGGTTTATTTTCGACAATATCGACATATTTGATCTTCTGGCAGTGCAAGGTACTCTCAAGAGTCTCCGCCAGCACCACAATTCAAGCGCGTTCGTTCTTCGGTGGTCAGCCTTATTCACAGTCCAACTCTCGTATCCCTAAATCACAACAGGAAAGACCATAGCACGAGTTCTATGGATCTTGGTTGGCAGGCTAATGTTTCTGCTCTTTACTAGGCGGTCAAGGCTAGCCATGACTCTCTACCAGAAGCAGGCGTCTCTGAATTTCATGGCTGCAGTCTTCTTCCGAGGTAATCTTGGAGCCCAAGAAGGGAAAATCAGTCACAGCTTCCCTTTCTTGTCCATTGATGCTCCAGGACTTGATAGGGCAAGACGCCATGATCTTTGCCTTTTTAATATTCAGTTTAAGCCCAAACTTCTCAGTCTCTTCTTATACGCGCATAAGAAGTCTCTTGGGTTCCACTTTACTTTCTGCCATTAAAGTGGTATCATCCGCATATCTAAGGTTGTTGATACGACTTCCAGCATTCTTCGCTCCATCTGAACACTCGTCCAGACCGGCCTTCCCGATGATGCACTCAGCATATAGGTTAAATAGGCAGGGCGACAGCATGTAGCCTTGTCTCAATCCTTTCTCAATCGGAAACCAATCAGTAAGACCATGCCCCGTTCTGACTGTGGCCTCTTGCCCTTCATACAGGTTTCTGAGGAGACAGATGGGGTGAATTGGAACTCCCATCTCTTGTAGAGCTTGCCACAATCTACTGTGATCTACGCAGTCAAACGCTTTCGCATAACCAATACAGCAGAAGTAGATTGGTTTCTGGAACTCTCTTGTCTTTTTCATGATCCATCGAAGGTTGGCAATCTGGTCTCTAGTTCCTCTGCCCTTGCGAAACCCAGTTTGCACGTAACATCAGTCCACATCTCTTCAGGCGCTCTGTCTTCTATATCTAATTCCTGAAATCGATTCCTCACTTCACAGCATATTCTGATGGAATTTGATGCAGATCATACCTGAAAGGCAATCTAGTTTTCTGCGTTTTCCTCAATCGGAGCTCAAATTTGGCAACAAGAAGCTGATGATCGGTGCCACATTCGGCCCCAGGCCTTGTTTTTACTGTTTGTATAGCGCTTCTCTATCTCTGCCGGCAAAAAATATATACAATCTGATTCCTGTACAGACCGTGCGGTGAATTCCATGTGCACAGGTGCCTCTTGTACTGTTGAAAAAGAGTATTCGCTATGGTCAGGTTGTTTTTTTGACAAACTCTACTAGTCTCTGCCCAGCTTCATTTGGCTCACCAAGACCGAACTTGCCTGTAATTCCGGATATTTCTTCACTCTCCACCTTCAGATTCCAGTCTCCTATTAGAAAAAAGGACGTCTGATGATGGAGTGCGGTCGAAAAGGCATTGCAGGTGACCATTAAATCTCTCAACGTCAGCTCCTTCAGCAGTAGTGGTTGGTGCATAGACTTGGATAACTGTTATGTTGAAAGGATGACCTTGGATCCGAAGTGAAATCATTCGATCGTTTTTAGGGTTGCACCCTAGCACTGCTTTGCCAATTCTGTTTACTATGAGAGCGATCCCATTCCTTCTCTTGGATTCGGGCCCACAATAAAAGACATAATGGTAACCGGAATTAAATTCTCCCATTCCGGTCCACTTGAGTTCGTTGATACCTAAGATATCAATGTTTAATCTGTTCATTTCTTGCTTCACGACATCCAGTTTACCTTGCGTCATAGATCTTAGTTTCCATGTTGCTATGTGATATATCTCCTTGCAACATCGGACTTTCCGGTCGCTTCCCGACACATCCACTACTGAGCGTCCTTTTGGCTTTAGCCCAGCCGCTTGATTCGTCCTGGAGCTACTAGGAATCGCTCTTTGCTCATCCCCAGTAACATGTGGGACGCCTTCCAACCTGGGGGGCTCATCCTCCGGCGCCATATCATTAATGATATTGTGACTGGCCATAGGGTTTTCTTGGCAGGAAATACTGGGCTGCCATTACCTTCTCCAGTGAATCACATTTTGTCAGAACTCTCTGCCGTGACTTGTCTATCTTGTATGGAACGATCTCCCATCGTACCCTTTTAAGTCGGTTTTCACCCGCGGTTTTACTCTAGCTACTGCGGAATGGCGCCAGCGTCGCGGCAGCACAAGCGCCACCACTGAGATTGTCAGCGCGCACGCGGGCAAAGCCAACTCCTCTTCGGCATCGGGACATGGACGCGTGCGAACGTCTCCTCGCGGCACTCCGCAGTCACCGGCGAGGTGAAGCCCCGCGGGAATTATCTCGCTTGCCCGTCTTGTGCGGCCTCGGAGTTTATTCCCTGCCCTAGCGTGGGTGAACATTCGCCCGTTGTCCTTCTGGTGAGTCAGACGACCTGTATTCATTATTGTGTTTTATTGCTAGCTGGCGTTGTTGTTATTGCCGCAATAAAAGCCTGTTTGTTGTCAACACGTGTCGTTCCTTTGTTCCCAAGAGCATGGCCCGCAGTGGTCAGAGTGCGCTCAGTAGCGCACGCGATCGCTGGGTGGGGTCAGCGGTTGTGACAGTCAGCCGCGATTAAGCGGCGAAAATGTATTTTTCCCGCCATTACAACCCCGCATCTGGCGACCAAATGGGGGTTGTAATGGCGGGATATTCAACAGCCTCGGGAAGTAACAGCAGTTTATGTTAGGTAGCGAAGCACTGGACGTAGTAGGCGAATATGTCTACTTAGGACAGGTAGTAACTGCAGATCCGGACCATGAAATGGAAATAACAAGAAGTATAAGATTTGGATGGAGCGCATTTGGCAAGAACTCACAGAATATGACTAGCAGCTTACTGGTACCGATCAAGAAGAAAGCATACATCAGTTGCATTTTACCTGTACTCACCTATGGGGCTGAAACGTGGAGGCTAACCAAGAGGGTTGTACTTAAATTGAGGACAATACAGAGGGCTATGTAATGAAAAATGAAGAGATAGCAAGCTTGTAGAGTGGGTCAGAGAAATAACTCAAGTTACTGACACTCTAGTGGGACTCAAGAAGAGGAAACGGGCATGGGCAGGACATGTAGTGCGAAGAGAGGATAACCGATGATCGCTTAGGGTAACAAACTGCATTCCAAGGGAAGGAAAGCGTACCAGGGGGCGGCAGAAAGTTAGGTGCGCGGATGAGGTTAAGAAGTTCGCAAGGGTCAAGCGGATGCAGCTAGCACAGAACCGGGTTAATTGGAAAAGTATGGGAGAGGCCTTCGCCCTGCAGTGGGCATGGTCAGGCTGATGATGGTGATTATTATTATAACAAAATTTGACTAATTTCTGATTATTAAACAAATAATTCACACACTTAGTTTCAATTAGTTTATTCCTTTGGTTCCTCATTATTTTATGTTGTGTTATTTAATCTACTAATGGCTGAGGTACAATTCATGTGATCACAATGTGACTGCACGCTCTTGCCACTGTTCCTGGTTGCAGCCCTGCGCACGTTTTAATGAAACGCAAGGCACAACAATGTTTTTCTGTGTAGCCAAAGACGGAATGCTATACGGCGTGATTCCGGCATCATTCTTAAGAGCTCAATGTAATATGTCCCAGAAGAACAGAGCTCTTCGAGACAGATAAAAAAAAAAATGACGAATGGTTTCTGGCGTATATATCAGGCCGCGTTCCGTTCGACATCAAGCAATGCTATCCTTAGCCTGAAGCAATGCCTTCACTAGGAGCATTGAGGTGTTTTATTTGAAGAACGTTTTTGCAACGAGGAGGTGCGGTTAACGTCCTTTTTAAGGGATAGTGTCAAGAAACCACTGTTAATGGTGCCGAGACAGTGAAATAGGGAACAAAGGGTCGGTTAGGACCTGGAGCATCTGCCTCTTGAAGGGTTATGCAGAGCAGAATGCTGACTTCGATGGTGCCCACACCTTCCTTAAATATTCCCTACACAGTCCCATACAATCCCGTGCAGTCGGTACGAATAGATATGGCAAAGTGAATTAAGAAGTCCAATTAGGAAGTGGTTAACCAAGAGACGGCTTGACAACTTGAGAAACAGAAAACCCGAAACATATTGACGGCGGAGAAGTTATCAAGGCTTATATCTCCAGGCTCCATAAGAAGAAATGGTTTTACCGACGCACGAGGTCTCACTGTGGTTACCAAAGAGATGTAAAAAATACTCTGTGTTACATCCACAATGTGTCACTTACAATGCAGAACCTAAATGAAGTAGTCATGTTTTGTAAAAAAAAGGAAGTTTTGAGACTTTTACCCAAGGAAACACAGAAATTTCTGAACCCATCCAAGTCTCGATGTGTCAACGGATAGCTATGATTTCTGCATCCAATATGATCTGTTGCTAACTTTGTGCAGAGGAACACCTGGGTAATGAAGGGGGGCACATTAGCTGCTTATGCCACTAAAACAAACTCGACCTTTACTACACCGACCCAAACAAAATATTTCTTTTCGATTTGTCTATATTCAGAGCCTCACCTCATAATTTTCAAATCAATTCGCTCAAATGTAAAACATCGAGCAGAATCTTTTTGCCGGAACAAAAAATGTTAAGTCGCCTTCCTAGGTTAAAAACATACTTTCACATTTAGCCTAGAAGATGCCAAAAATAATGCATTGCTAATAATTTTGGAATGAAAGAGTTTAAGGTAGGGTAGCTAATGCTGAAGCCAATCACGCCGCGTGCAGACAGCAACACACTTTCTCGATGACAGCAACACATCTTTACCGCCATCTGCTCAGGAGATGGCGATACTTTTGCGCTCTACCGTTCGTAAAACCTATCCCCGTGCTACATGGTTTGAGTAGGCTGAAAGCGTGTTATTTTTCAGCATCCCCAAGAAGAGCAGTTTATCGGTCAACGGGTTAAGAAACCTTAGCAACAGATTTCAACCTTCCTAAGTTACTACGGACTCCAGCGACGCTTTTTAACGAAAAGGGATTTTACTGCCTTGAAAGTTCGGGGCCCGGACGGATACTATGAAGACTGATGACAACTCCCAAGTAAGTGACCTCAGTTCAATTCGTTTCAGAGTGGATCCTGGGGATGCAGGCATCGTAAGCTTCGAGTGAAAGATTTGATCATGCATCCCTTGGTAGAGCAAAAGAATGTGTATCCCATCTATGAAATTCTCCACTCCAGGTAGTTCACACGAAGTTTCAGACATGCGCTCCTGGAAGTATTCGGTCGTTGATGTGTTACTAAAGTATAGTCTTCAGAAACAAAACGCACATCTTGCGTGATAAAATGGCCCGGATAAAATATCCATACCAGAGAAAAAGGACTTTGTTGAAACACTTACCTAGATAGCATTAAGTAGAGAAACATCTGTAGCCTTACTACCATTGCGAGGGTCTTTTAACAACGTAGAATAATGCTTTATCGGCACACCGATAAACTGAAGAAATAAAATTTATGTAAATTTGAACCCTTCCTAACAGTATCAGAACAAAAATTTTTACGGCACACTATTCTGTATATCTTTCGACCAGGGAGTTGCTCCTCATTCTAAGGTTTCGCGTTTTTCCAGCTCCACAATATCTGTTGCGGTGAAAGAATCCGCCTAGTGGTAGTCACTTTATACACAAGAGCCACGTAATCCACATCATTCTTGTCCTTGCTCGATAGCTTAGTAGTGGAGATAAACTTGGCGTTCCGCAGCTTTAAATCAGCCATCACTGCAATAATGCTTTACATGGGGCTATTTGGCTGTGCATAATAAATTAATGAGTGCGCTAACTTGACAATTACACAACATGAGGCACAAAGCGCAGAATTTCAAATTAATTTTATTCTCAAAGGCGCGCATGCTTATGCGCACCTTAACATCCTATATTCACATAGAAAATTACCCACAAATTCATGCTAAACAAGGTAGCGAAGTGAAACGGGAGAGCCTGTGCGCACAATTCTCTTTATTTATTTATTTATTATTCATTTATTTATTTAGTTCATTTCAGTCGTTCAGTCGTGTCCGACTCCTCGTGCTCCTATGGACCATATCGCGCCACGCTTTCCGGACTCTCACAATCTTCATAACATCACATAACTTCATCTGCAGCGCCTTGAGGATGCCATCTAACCATCGCGTTCGCTGCCTACCCCTTCTCCGGTGACCCTTAACCTTTCCCAACATCGAATCTTTCTCCAGCGACTCCTCTCTTCTGATTAGATGACCAAAGTAGCTGATTTATTTATTTACCATGCCCTCAATCGCCGAAGCATTGAAGAGGAAAGTGGAATACCAGTGATACAAAAACAAAATAAATAAATACGGTGTGACATCTGCTACAACAGTGTACACTTGACACAGATCTCAATAGATAATCAGTAAAAATGACCAAATTACGACAATCTTTAACAAAATAATAAAAGCATTAAAAAATATGTACTTATAGCAATAAACAACTCAGCATGAACGAAAAAACTAAAAAAAGTACTCGCCAACAAGAGCGTACATTTGTGTCTGGCGCAATGCGCTGCTCTGTGTGCTATGCTCAAAGCGTGCGCATGAATGTAAAAACTCTCTTGCAATCGTACCTAGCACCTTAGCAGCGCACTGCTCCAGATACAAATGTACGCCCTTGTTGGTGAGTACTTCAGTGTTGCTCAGGTAACACAATAAGGTCACAAGAGAAATGTGGGAAGTGTTTACCATGGTCTCGGTTACGGATGGAGCCGGGTATATAAGCGAACTTTCGGTAGCTTTACGCTAAAAAGAAAGAAGGTTTTTATTGACTAAAAAAGTCGCTAAGACTTCTGCGCACAGGACCCTGTGTTCCACTTGCCTCCCATAAATTGATGTTTTAGTTTTTTTGTGTGCATACATGACAATAAGGTGTGCATGAGTACGTGCGCCTTTGAGAATAAAATTCAGTTGAAAGTCCGCGCTTTGTGTCTCATGTCGTGTATTTTTTTTTTGTTTCCGTTTGTCTGTTTTACCAATTTAGCGCACTCCTTTAATTATTATCTATCATGCCAATAATTTCTTGGCTCGCGAAGACTGGTGATGAAATCCTGAGATATTGCGTTCCAATTTTTGGCAGGAATGAGCTATTCAGTAGGGAGACAGCATATAGGACTATGTAAGTTTCCAAGCCAATAACACTTTTTTTATTGGTAGAGTAAAACTTCGCGGCTGAGCGCGGCAGGGTTTGAGGACTACCTGATATCTGCCGCCAAAAGGTCTGAATTGTCGGAAGGCTTTGCCGCACAATAGTCGCCAACATCTAGACAAGAAAAGAAAGCCGCTGCATTGCACTCTCTATTCCGCTCTTCCTCATAGCGCACACGCAACCACCACCACTAATCCGTTAGCCCCCAGTGGCTTGGGTTACGTGTTCAGCCTACAGATTTGAAGCCATCGGTGAGAGTGAATGCGTCTTTCTCGGACCCGCAAGGCAATTGTCTCGTCCTCGCTCTCCGAGTGCTACTTTGGTAGCCACAAGCCGAAGGTGCCAAGCAAGAAAGCTTGCGCCGAAACGAAGCAGCATGGTTGGTGGGCTAGCCTATGCATGTGGCGTATGTTTTGATGGGACATTTGCTCTTTTTCAGTCCTGAAGAATCCCGATTTCCTGTATAACAGACAGCACAAGAAAAGTAGCGTTGTTTCTATATTTTCTCCTGCTTCTATTTTTGTGAATTCCCTGTCCAGTAGGCCCCCTTGAACCATACGAGATGCAGCTTCACTCTAGAAAGCGAGAAGGCGCCGTCGGTATCGTCGCGCACGTACAGAAAACAAAATCCCGCTCTGAGAGTGTTAAGAAGAGCTTCACTACCAGCGCTTCAATCCAGGACAGCCTTAAACCCCGAGAGATTCAGCTGACGCATATATGCTTATAATATGGTGTTTGTTTTTTATTTCTAGCGCGCTCGTAGCCACTTTTTAAAACTACAAGATCCAAGCACTCGCAGAGGCTGCTGCAGTCAGCGTCGCTCTTGCACTGTGTAAAACAGGTAGAAATGTGTGTCAATTCAGAGGGCAAAGTACGAGAAAGCTCTCAAGTAGGAAAAAATTGACATGACTAAGGTAATTGGTATCAATCCAGCGTGCTGTGTAATTCCAAAAAATATATATTAGCGGGTGTAATAATAATTTCCTTTGTTTCTTCTTCATTCACTACGTTTCCTCTTATTTCGCTTTGCTAGGCTTAAACAGCCAATGAAACAAATCATTTTAAGGGTTTGATGTTTAACAGCCTTCTCTAGCATCATATAAGTGTCTCACTGGCGAACGATATTTCCATTCAGACCAGAGGTAGGGCAAAATACTGAAATATGAAACGCATATTTCGAACTGTAATAAAGTATATATTAGTCCGGTCATTTTGTGATTTAAGAGTACCTCTAGCAGCTTGAAAAGAAATCGCGCGAAAAGCAAGATAAAAGGTAATAGGACAGTAAGTAGACCGCAACCTAGTGTAATATTTACTCACAAGCTATCAATATTGTATATATATGTGAGCGCATAGGTCAAAGAGACTTCAAAAACAGGCCTGGAAAAAGTGACTTTTATCCAGTTCTATGTAACTGTAGTGAAATGATTGTCGCCTTGTTTTAAAAAAAGGCAATAAATTATCGATAACATAGCTATGTTCATTTTTGTGTGACGTACTTGGATCCTCTCGTGCACTAATGCAGTGCTACTCCTACCGAGAGTCGTTTTCTCAAGGAGCCTGTGGCTGACACTGACATGCTTTGCAATTTTCCCACAACATGGTGATTTTAAAGTGCAGAATCTAAAGGCCGCACTGAGCGCCTATGCCGGGCTGTCATTACTTGTGGCCGCCACAAGCAACGCCGCGACGGGATCGAAGGACAGTAGGTGGAGAGGGAAGGGACTTTGACCTCGAAATTAATATTTGAATATTTACGTACGGTGCTCGGGACTGCGCTTCAATCCTTATTCAGACGCCAACAGATCTGCTTCGTTGGTCACTTCATGCGATCACTATGTTATTACCGCAGCCGATCACTTCTCGTGTAAACCCCGACCCTCTAGTGCTGTTTGTTCAATGTAATCGAGTTCATCAACTCCCCACTGTGCGCAATGGGCCTTTAGATATCGGCATGTGTTCAGAAATATCGCATTTCGTTCTTCAGGTGCGTTAAGGGATTCCCAAATATTATAGTAAGCAACCAATAATGCCCCCAGTCGCCCATTTCGCCGACGTTTCCTCCAAGCCCAATATTGAACCCTTTGCAGTAACTGAAGGCCAAATTAACACCGACCCGCTTAGGCACATATTTCGCATTTGGTCAATGTTCAGGTCCCCATTAAAATTATTTATGCGGCGTTTTGTCTGCCGTCACACACATGGAACGCATAGGCACTGACTCTCTACAAGAAATGGTGAAATACAAAGCCGAAAATATACCCCAAAATAAGTTATTCTGGAAGGCATGAAGGATCATCAGAAGAAGAAAAGGATCTCAACGCAAACTGCAAAAATTTGGAGAGCACTTTGGAATCTGCACTGCTGAAATGCGAAAGACTGCATACTATATTCTATTCTGAATTTCCATTTGTGCAATAGGATGGCAAGCAAGTTAGAAGTTCGATTGTTGTAGCTACGGATGCTTGTTTTGCTAAAGCTTATTTTTTGTTCTTTTCGTAGCTCTCTACAGTTTCTCTAATCGGTAATCCAGATATTTTCGTTGTATAGCGCTAACATATACAGCACGGAATGATATTTGCTGCTAGGTAAAGATATTCGCAGTGTGCAGCTACTGCCTGCACTATTTCGTATTCTAGCAAAACGCGGTTACGACCTCTGAATTAATTTCTACCTTTACCTTTATATTTTGGAAAAAAAACGCAAATAATTTGTAACTTGAGAAAAGCCACACTTTTCAGGCAATACATGGCCTCCTATACGCAGGAGGAAATATTTCAGTTGATAACAACTGAGCGGGTACTGTTTAATGGCAACTTGTGTAGAATCAATCAGTCTAAATCTCAAATAGATTCCAAAGTCATAATTTCAACGTTTACCTTCAGGTCGCGGATTTTGTGAAAGCAGGTATTTCAAGCAAACCGTTGGATATTATGCGATGCCGTTATAAATCTGTTGATGGTAATGCATCTAAATATTTGCCCAATGCACGGTGAAAATCATAATTTAATATTTAGTCCTTTAGCGCTGCCAGTCTCGTTTAAAAACAGCTTAGTCATGCACGCGATGCATCACATTTGCTCGCATTATCATTATCAACTAAATCCACGACCAATATAATTCCTAATGTCATCATTACTATTTCCAGTAATATCAGCGTCGTTGTCATCGCTGCTATCATCCTCACAGTTGACATTGAGAATTACGATGTGAGAATCACGGGCCAGGGTGAGGTGCATGCAGTTGGTTAAAGCGCTCGGCTGGGGATCCAAGGGCTTGAGGTTAGATTTCCAAAAAAAAAAAAAACAGGATTTGTATTTTTCTAACGATGTCCTTTGATTCACACCTATAGTATGACCGGATGAACTAACGCCGACTGTAAGAGCCATTAAAGGCTTTATTAATAACACGCCAGAGTTGAACTTGACCGCATCACATACAGAACCATGCCAGGGGTTGCTGTGTCCTCAGCAAGCTAAAGCTAAACTGCGCAAGCATATGTTATAAAGAATACATAAAACTACCTTATAGTGACAGTTCAGTAAGTGTGAAAACGTGTAAAAGCGAATACTATTTCTGGTATATTTGATGCAGTAATTAATTCATGTTTTTTCTATTGATTCGTAGCAGTATCTTCCACATAGGGGCCAACACTTATGTATTATTTGCATAGAGCTGGTATGAAAATCCTATTTTCTTTTTGACCTTGTGCTGTCGACTTTTTCAGTGTGCAGCGTGTTTTAGTAAATAATAAAGAAGTTTGACGAAAATAGCAAAATAGCCCGAGGGCAATCCTTCGCAAGATTACGTTACTAATGTTATTGTTATAGTTACTGTAAGTATTGTTACCCGACGAATAGATGTTTTCCTTCATGGAATAAGAAATATGATGGCACAAATGTTTCGCGCTCGTGTTTTTATGGTGCTTGCGCTGTCGTCTGAACTGCGTTGAACCTTGCATACTATATTCCAATCTGAATTTCCATCTCTGCAATAGGACGGCAAGCCAGTTAGAAGTCCTATTATTGTAGCTACGGATACTCGTTTTGCTAAAGCTTATTTTCTTATTTGTAACCCAGATATTTTCGTTCTACAGCGCTAACATATGCAGCACGGAATGATATTTGCTGCTAGGTAAAGATATTCGCAGTGTGCAGCTAATACCTGCACTATTTCGTATTCTAGCAAAACGCGGTTACGACCTCTGAAATAATTTCTACCTTTACCTTCATATTTTGAAAATAAAAACGCAAATCATTTGTAACTTGGGAAAAAGCCACCCTTTTCAGGCAATACATGACCTCCTATACGCAGGAGGAAATATTTGAGTTGATAGCAACTGAGCGGGTATTGCTTGATGGCAGCTTGTATAGGATCAGTCAGTCTAAATCTCAAATAGATTCCAAAGTCATAATTTCAACATTTACCCTCAGGTCGCGGATTTTGTGAAAGCAGGTATTTCAAGCAAACAGTTGGATATTATGAGATACCTTTATAAATCTGTTGATGCCAATGCATCTAAATGTCCAATGCACGACGAAAAACATAATTTAATATTTAGCCCTTTAGCGGTGGCAGTCTCGTTTAAAAACAGCTTAGGCGTTGCCGGTGTCGGCGTTATGATCATGACTCTGGCAGGAGGTGGCTAGCATCTGAGAACACTGCGTATTGATTGGGCGTAGGATTGTGCGACGTCACGCGACAACGTGATACGGCTTATATGGCAGCCGCTGTGAACTCAGGCATCTCATTTAACATTAAAGAATAAGGGGACTGATACCATGCAAGAGCACCTGCACTCCAAGTCAACCATGCTATTTGTTCCCAGTTCCCACAAGCACATTGGTACGGATAAGTTAAATGAAGCTTTACATATATTTCAGGTGGGCCTCCATACTAGTGATTAGATAAAAAGTGTATACATTTGCTGAAGAGCATATGTGAACGACAGAGGCACAACTTAAGGTATTAATGGTCATTGAAGGGCATTGTGCCTGCACATCAACGACGATTCGCGAGGGAGCCAGCAGATGAGAGCCGTTAACTCTGTCTCGTAATAACTTTAACTGCTCACCCCCACAGCAACCAAAATTGTCATGGCACTCTAAACTTTCATCGAAAAAGAGTGGCCGGTAGTTTTAAAAAACTTTTTCCGCCAGCTGTGATATACCGATGACAACATTGACCAAATGGCCTAAGCTTCTGAGTGCTACCAAAATTTGCTTTTGAAGTTTCTTCTGCTGTCACAACATGTAATCAGCGCTTTCAGTAAAAGTAAAAATGAATTTGTTTTAGATAATTCTGACGCGAATTTGAAAATTCATAAAATAACTTCAAGAATGGTTTGAAAGAAGCGATCTAAGCTTCCGATTCGTATCAAAATTTCACTCTCGAAATTAGTTGGAGGCTACAAGGTCTTTCATATGTGCGGTACTGTCAAATCCTTATCTGCCACTTTTTTCACTCATTTACCGCTTTTTCGCTTACTCTATTTTTTGCTCTCTCTTATTTATATTTGTCGTCCGATTCTGATGTATTTTACACAATTACGACGAATGATGTTTTCACCCTCCACCTCGTACAAGCAGTCTTTCGAAACATTATAGGTTGTGTTCAGCCACACTGCACTAAATCGACTTGAGGCTGACTTGTATAGTATACTGTAGACCCATGACAACTGGAATTTCTTGGCGTAATTGCAGCCTCAAAGGGAGCAGTACGCAGTGGTTAAGGGGCTGCTGCGTTTGGCAATAACATGTTCCAACCGACTTGCTTCGTTTTTTTTTTAATTTTGCTCGATTGTACTCTCTGGTGACGTAACATTCTGATGTCATCCTTGTCTTTGCCGGTAACCAATCAGTGGATATAGGGCATTGCCCACATAAATTGTGACAGCATCGCCCTCTCGGCTAGCCAGCCAATTTCGTCACAAATGTATAACGAGAAATGTTATTTTATGCGAAATCCAATGCTGTCAGAGAAATATTTAAAATTGAAACTGCAAGCACCGCTCGTTGATATCAACGATATTTGTTAAGACCTAAAACACCTATTACACAATATCGAAAAATGCGTCATAACAGCAATAAATAGGGACGTGTAATTGCGCACAGAGGAAAGATTAATTCTTTACTGCTCATTTTACAGCTTCACCCATATCCACTGCATCGTTCGAAATAAATATTTTTCCACTACAGCAGCATTACGGAATGTTCAGCTATTTTGCTTCGTGTCACACCGTGTGAGAAAGTGCAACCCTAACAAATTCTATACTCCTGCATAGACTTTATTTGCTACTACGTTCGATATGTGTGAGACAAAAAATGCATTCTAAAAAAATAGCTTACACGACCCGGAGGCCATTTTTAGCCGTTGTTTTCTTGCAGAAAGATTTGTTTCCATGCGGTCCTGAGGAAAAGACCTGCAAATACATAAACAGAATGGCTTTTCTCATATTTAAATATTGTCATGGCGCTTTTGAACAGAGCTAATACTTCCAACAAAACAAATATCACAGTACTGGATAGAGCCGCAATACACAGACTTCTTCATTTTGCGTTAAACATTTAGACCCAGCGGTAACGTCGGGGTGCGGCATTAATCTGTGATCACGTAGGCCCCCACATGACAGTCATATCGCCTTGTAGGGTACGTTTTCTAGCAAAACGTATCAAGCAATAAAAACCTAGAGGAATTACAAGCAAGCCTGAATACTTGCCTCAAGCGATGACTACTGGCACCGCAATTTCTACCTTTTTTTTTTTTAATTTTAAACGGTTAGCGAAGGGTATCCAGTAATTTAGTAGGACTGTATTGAAGCGCAGGATAAAAGGGACGTTATCTGAGAAAAGGGATGTCCAAATTTATGACACCCAACCGTTTTCTGTAGTTTACTTAGGTATAAATGTGTGAAGCACTTTTTTGGATAAGCGGAGTTTTTCTTTCTTTCTTTCGCTACACATACTTCTACCAGTTTGAACAGGCAAATTGCATGTAGTGTTGAATTGGGTAATTTGATTAAAGCCATAAGCGAATTCTTTCTGCAAAACGTTAAATACAAACTCACCAGTATTGCGTTGCTGGTAGTTTCCCATATGTTACGAATTATATGTCCTGTACCCTGTAAAAGCTTCTTTATAGCTTTTACGGCTTGACATTTTCGTTACGGACATTCTATTAGGTCGATCTACAATAAGAAAGTTAAACAGTAAGCTTATGCGGCGGCATTTAAAGCATAGATTGGAAGCCTTATCCACTTTAATATGGCTACATCAAATGAGATACGAAGCATCTCATATTTACGTAGTGATTCCCTTTACTCTTTCCCCTAAATAGTGGCCCTATAAAGACAATTTTAATATCATCTCCACATTTGACACAGCGCATTCATCTGTGTTCGCCTTATCATGACATTTACTTTCAACCTTAAAACATTATTTCTGATCACTTGCCTTCATTACACGCTCTCACCAGGTTATTGCAATGTCTTATGCCTTTGCATCAAGAATGCATGCATTACTCAGCTCCAAGGGTTTATGTGATGACAGCTTATGCTTTTCCACACAAAGTTCCCTTTAACCTACGCTGTACACTCCTACTAATTTTGTTGGAAACCTTCTTAACAGGAGTCATATTGTCGAAAAAGAAGAAGGATTTGTGGAAACAGTAGTCATTGCTGGAGGCGAGGCGTGGATTTGGAGCCCATATTCCTGCAATCTACCCCGTCCACTAAGTCCGGAAGCCACAGCCCAGAAAATTACTTAACTTTAACCCTCGCTGATGTCATCTGTTTTTCTTAATTCCTTCTAGAGATGTTGACGAAGTATTGAAGAGAAGTGAAGGAGTGATTGATAGTGGTAACCCGTAACTGTTACAAATATTTGACGGATCTTATGCTCTTCCAGAAATATCGAGAATCATGAACGGCCCCCTTTTTGAACGAGTTGAATGTAAATAAACATTAAAACTTAGGAGTGCATTCCGCCCATTTGCGATGGTTGAGTACTTGATTAATTTATAGTGCGGAATCTCTAGCCTAACACAAATGGTTTCGCGATTCGCAGATTCCAATTTCCTTCCACGGGACCGAGTGTTATTAGGGAAACAATGAAGCCTAGCTTTGCCATACTTTTGTTGAGGAAGGACAATGAATACTATGGCCAGATTGGCAATGACCATGGTCAAAATCATGCTCAATGCTGATCAAGCCTATACACCTATTAATAAATTGGTATAATACATGTTTTAGGAAACAAATCCCTAACACACTTCTATATTTTGCATATAAACTTTGAGCTCAGCTAAAGCCAAACCACTCAAACTTTTGCCGAACCTTGTTCTACCGCCGGTGCTATAAAATACAGAAAAAAGTGGAATGAAGTGACGCACTGCTATCTTCAATAGGACGTATCATATCCACCTTCCGCC
The DNA here is from genome assembly GCA_023969395.1 of Amblyomma maculatum. Taxonomy (NCBI): domain Eukaryota; kingdom Metazoa; phylum Arthropoda; class Arachnida; order Ixodida; family Ixodidae; genus Amblyomma; species Amblyomma maculatum. The sequence goes on along the minus strand of JAJIZL010018958.1, from coordinate 63,957 downwards.
TGTCACAAACGCCATTACGTTTTTGGAAAGCACGTTGCAGGCTACAGCTATGCCTGACACGACGCGGGTCACATGTATGGAAGATTCATGGGACAGACTTGCCCTTCACTGTTTCTCGAGACTCCAGAAAAAATAAAATGATTCTTTAACAGTTATCTCGCTTCTGATCATCAGTGAGCAATATGAAAGCCGATTGGTATTTTCTGTAACCAATGAAAATATAAGCAGGTAATTTCTAACTGGTTTCATTCAATTGTTAAGCGCCCTTAAAATAAATGTGCCTAATTTGAAGATTGGGAAATGTAGGAGTGCTGGCGATCCTCGCACTTTATTCTCACTTCTACAGACGGTCCACCTGTGGTTTGGCCTATCTCCTTCACTTCGTACTCTAGCCTGCTTCATACCCTCGCCTAGCGCAAAATGCCGTGCAAGACTGAACACGACTTATAATTTCCCATTAATCTATTTACTTTTATAAGAGCACCGATAATACGGCAGTTGGTAAGGCGACATTTCACTCAAATAATTTAGGTTGCCAAAAAACATACTTTTCCTCCGTGTGTGGCGTGAGGATCAAGCCAGAGTGTCTTTTGATGTAGAACGTGGATTAGCGGCTATGCGGAGTCAATTTTATAGCGACGGAATATTGCGCCATACACACAAGCTACCGGTTGACCAGCTACCAATTAAAGGTAAATCTGATAAATTTTAAGACACCGAATGAGAGCGCAATTATTTATTTATTTATTTATTTATTTCCAAATACTGCAGACAGCAGCGCTGCCCAAGCAGGAGAGGGGTTACATGTTCTGCAATAACAGTTCAGCAAACATATTTTCATTGGTGCATTCAACAATAAATTGAGGCAAACAGTTCCACTGATGTGTTGTGAGGGGAAAGTATGAATTCTGGTAAAGTTTGGTCCTGGCGAAATATGGGCTTACTACTTTGGAGTGGTTCAGTCTACTAGATCTCTGGGGTGCAGCAAAAATATAGACATCACGTGACAAACCAGACTTGTTGTTATACAGCATGTGAAAGAATTTCAGCATAGAAACCTGACGGCGTACTTTAAGGGGTTCAAGCTTAAGCTGACTCAGCATGTTAGAGACCGAAGATGTTGAACAGTAATCAGAAAAAATAAATCTGGCTGAAAGACGCTGGATGCGCTCTAGTTTGATAATGTCTTTATTATAGCGCACACAACATGGAAGGTCGCCAAAGGCTGATACGAATCTTCCACTCCAGGTTCGTTTTCGCACTTGCGATACAGCGGCCAGGCGAGGCACACTCTTCCGCATATGCTCGATCATCGCAGTTAAGAGATTGAGACATCGTTAAAAGTTTCCTCGGGACTCCAACGCGGAAATTCACTCCACTGCCGGAGCTTTCTTTGTTCCGACTGACTACAGTGGGCCGCAGTATGCTCAGAATCTTGCGCCGAAGGCTTGTCAGTGCCAACAGTTCTACCGTGGCCTCTGGCGAGCCTGGATCCGCCTATCGGAGACACCGACGAAGGAGGTTACGCCAACCATGACGCCACTCAGGAGGCTAACGCGTACCTTATTCTTACGCTATAAAGAAAGCTGCATCTTAAGGTAAATTATTAAGCACTCCAGTATATAAAGCAGTAGAGTATTTCGCAACATTCTACAGAACATCTTCAGGAGAAGGGCATTATAGAAATATTTTGGTTACATACTGCATTAGTACATGTGCTCTAAACGTTCTAATGAATGCAGCATTAGCAAGTAAAGAAAAAATTAATTTTGGCGCTCTAACCTATTTCTCTTTCAATAAATAGTTTTAGAGTAGTTCTGCGCATGAATCACCTATTGCACCAGAAAATATTGACCATTACGGTCCGGATTTTCGGCTTCCGCAAACTGCACATCCATCGATCCTAGAGTTTTGGCTGTGTGTATCAAACTTGTCATTGGACAATGTCTAAGCATGAACAGCATACAACAGTGACTCATTTTCTTTCATTTCTGATGAAATGCCGACGCAGCCAAATTCTGGGAAGCATTTCATCGTGTAGTTCTGATCCGCATTAAATGGCCAGATAGGCTCCGGACACTGAACGCTTTCACGATCCAAACATTTTGACATGAAGAAAGCAGCACAGAAGGAAATATTCTTGGTGTCTGCTGCACTACTGTAGATCTGCTGAGCTCTAAGGTTTTCCATACTGCGGCTTGGCAGATGTGAGATGATGTGTTTACTAGTGCCTACTATTGAAATATATTATATTAAGCACAAATACATAATTTATAATTTCTGTCAACACTGATTCCACCATGTTCATCATCATGACAGTAACATGTGAAGGCAACCAAATAAGGTGTTCACGAATAAGACTGTCAACGACCACTCCAGCGGAATAGTTGCTTCCCGCCTTGCCCAAAGGCAAACTTGCCCACCGTTGCTGCAATCCCCTCTCTGTGCGCAACGCTGTTTTGACTGGAAACTGTGTAGTGCATAATGTGGGGGATTTGGGCCCTCGGCTTTCGGTAGGTTATGTCGAGGGGAGCTAAGTTATAGGAGTGTTTCTTTTTTCACTATCCTCTGAATTTGTCAGCTGTACGCTTTTGTGATGGTTTTGTGTTACTCAGGAATACTGAAAGGGTTTTCCTAAGCAAACTGCTTAACTTATCCGTCTAGATTCAACATTCTCCCGTCCGCAAGACACGGCGAACAACCTCCCCCTGTCTGTCCAGGTTAGCTCTCGTCCTTCTCATCCTGGCGCCTACTCTCGCAGCTACTGCAGAAAGAGTGGGGTAAAAGTAACTGTGTCAGAGCGCCACCCCGTGCCACTGCCCGCTTCGTCATCTTCGTAGCATTACCCGGGGCCACCGAGCGATCGTACCGATCGATTGCCAGAAATCCAATGCATGACGTGACGATGAACACAGACACAGGATTGGGGCATGAAGCGCTGGACACCACAATGCATGCGAAGATGGGAAGAATGCTTGCAAAGGAGTATCTAGTCCAAAGCTTCCAATCCAAAAGACCAGATCGAATTGGACGAGATATCAAAGCTAATCAATAAGTGCAAGGTGGCCGATATAAGGAATTAAAACAGGGAGAATATTGAGCATGCTGTAAAGAACAGGGGAAGCCTCAAAAGCGGTAAAGAAGAAATTGGGCATAGGCAAAAACCAGATGTATGCGATAAGGGACAAGGCAGGCAACGTCATCACTAATATGGACAAGATAGTCAAAGTAGCCGAGGAGTTATATACAAATCTCTACAGTAGCCAAAGTAGTCAGGACCGTAATGAGATTGGCGGTAGGGAAAAACAGTCAGACGTTCCAGCAGTGACGAAGGACGAGGTCAAGAAAGCACTAGAAACTATGAAAAGGGGGAAATCAGCTGGAGAGGATCAGATAACTACAGATTTGCTGAAGGACGGGGGGGGGGGTATCGTGCTAGAAAAACTGGCCACCCTATATACGCAGTGCCTGGTGTCATCGACGGTACCGGAACCATGGAAGAATGCAAACATTATCCTCATTCACAAGAAAGGGGACTCTAAGGAACTTAAAAATTACAGACCAATCAGCTTACTGTCTCTTGCGTATAAGGTATTTACTAAGGTAATCGCAAATAGAATCAGGACAACCTTAGACTGCAATCAAGCAAAGGATCAAGCAGGCTTTCGGAAACAGTACTCTACTATCAATCATATACATACCATCAATCAGGTGATAGAACAATGCTCGGAATATAACCAGCCCTTATACATAGCATTCGTTGATTACGAAAAAGCATTTGACTCAGTTGAAACCACGGCGGTGATGCAGGCATTGCGAAATCAGGGGGTGGACGAGCCGTACGTGAAAGTGCTGGAAGATATATATAGTGGCTGCACAGCAACCATAGTTCTGCATAAAGAAAGCAACAAAATTCCCATAAAGAAAGGTGTTAGGCAAGGAGACACAGTCTCCCCAACACTATTCACAGCTTGTTTAGAGGAAGTATTCAGAGATTTGGAATGGGAGCAGTTAGGGATAAGGGTGGGTGGAGAATACATCAGTAATCTGCGATTTGCTGATAACATTGCCTTGCTAAGTAACTCGGGGGGCGAACTGCAAATAATGATTGATGACCTAGAAAGAAAAGTAGAAAGGTAGGCTTGAAAATCAATATGCAGAAGACTAAGGTAATGTTCAACAGCCTCGGGAAGGAACAGCAGTTTACATTAGGTAGCGAAATACTGGATTTAGTAGGCGAATATGTCTACTTAGGACAGGTAGTAACCGCACATCCGGACCATGAAATGAAATAACAAGAAGAATAAGATTGGGATGGAGCGCATTTGGCAAGCACTCGCAGATTATGACTAGTAGCTTACCGGTATCGCTCAAGAGGAAACTATACAACAGTTGCATCTTGCCTGTACTCACCTATGGGGCTGAAACGTGGAGGCTAACCAAGAGAGTTCTACTTATTGTTGAGGACAACCCAGAGGACTATGAAACGAAAAAAGGTAGGGGTAACATTAAGAGATCGAAAGCGTCCAGAGTGGGTCAGAGAAATAACTCAAGTTACCGACATTCTAGTGGAAATTAAGAAAAAAACATGGACATGGGCAGGACATGTAGTACGAAGAGAGGATAACCGATGGTCGCTGAGGGTGACAAACTGGATTCCAAGGAAAGGAAAGCGTAGCAGGGGGCGGCAGAAAGTTAGGGGGGCGGATGAGATTAAGAAGTTCGCAAGGGTCAAGTGGATGCAGCTAGCACAGAACCGGGTTAAGTTGAGAAATATGGGAGAGGCCTTCGCCCTGCAGTGGGTATTATCAGGCTGATGATGATGATGATCTAGTCCAATCTTCACCGCTTGCCGAAGGCCGAAGCTCATGGACACGCGAAGCGGCTTGGGCTGAAGTGCTGTCTTCCTCGAGTGGTCATGAGGTCGCTTCGTCGTGGGGTCGGTAGGGTCGGTAAGGTCGGCTTTGAGCTCGTCCTGGTCGTCATGTGTTTTGGTCAGTGCTGGGGACGAGGCTGGGGACAGCGGCTGGTCGGGTCTGAGCAAAAAGGGCTGGTGCAGAGCTGGGCGGCGATCTCCATGGTCTTTCAGCAGATGGACCCGGCGTACTGTTGGCTTCGACGGTGCAAGCCAAGGATGGGGATTAACCGCACCCCCAACTAAATGTTACGTGGTGACATGACAAGCGATGGAACACGGCGACACAACAGAAACAGAACGACATGATGACATGCCGGTGAAATCTGCGTTATTGGCCAGGGGGCCTGGCGCGAGCGCTCCGCCCGTGCCACTGCCCGCTTCGTCATCTTCGTAGCAATATATTCGGGCTTCATGCAGCTGCCTATCTCCCTTCCTCGTCAGCCGATCGAAAACATTTGTTTAAGAATGTTATCATTGCGCCAGAGTCGACCAAAAGTTAGCAAGTTACCCTATAGGCCTCAAATTTAGCAATTGGGCAGGGCTTTCTAAACTCTATTACAATAGCACAGCTATTATGACTCATAAAACACCCCGCCGGGGTGGCGCCGTGGTTACGGCGCTCGACTACTGTTCCCAAGGACGCGGGATGAAATCCCGGCCTCGGCGGCAGCTTTTCGATGGAGGTGAAAAGCAAGGCGCCCGTGTGCTGTGCGATGTCAGTGCACGTTAAAGAGCCCCAGGTGGTCGAAATTTCCGGAGTCCTCCACTACGGCGTCTCTCATAGCCTGAGTTGCTTTGGGACGTTAAACCCCACAAACCAAACCAAACCATCATAAAACAGTTAATGTGCACACTGGGTCAACATTGAGGAAACACTTGGCAGAGCCTAGTGCATACTTAATACAACCATTCGCTCCCTCCATTAGCAAAACCCTTTGCAAAGGCAAAATTACCCGACTGGACCAAATTCCGACAAAAATAGATAAATTCGACCCCCATTCCGGAGCAGGGGTACCAAGCCTCGTCTCAACAATCGACCTCCACTCTTCGCTCCACAGAAACATAATACAACTGCCAGAGGCGACCCCGGAGGTAGACAACCACCTCCTTCACTTATGGGAGGCCCGGCACAGCCTTGTCCGACGATGGCACCGGCAAAAACATAATCGAAAGCTCACAATTCGCATCGTCGATCTCACCAAACGAGGAGCAGAGTACGCGGCCCAACTCTTCGACTCTATCTGGGTGAATCTATGGAACACTGCGGCCCGACAAAGGTCAAGCCGGAGTACTTCGCGTCTCTTCCGCGCCCTAATTGACCCCATCCAAACCCGAGCAGAAACACAAAAACGTCTACAACGAGCCGTTCACAGCTTCGATGGAGAAACCTTAAAATTGGCTTGCAAACTCCCAGATCAATATCTCTGTACACAACAAGACCTCCGAGGGAGCCAACTGTTGAGATACACGACCTGAAGGTGGGCCTAGCAAAAATGAAGTGAGTAACGGCACCAGGACGGGATCAAATTACAATCAAAGTAATTTCCTATCTGCCTAATTCATCATACTCTGCAATTCTGGGTTACATCGACAACATCTGGCTCGAGGAAACATAACTCCCAATTGATTGGTAGAGACGCTAGTCACTTTCATTCCCAAAGCTAGTAAAGCCATTAACACAGACAGCCGCGGCCGCATGTCCGATTTTTCTTGTGTGGGAAAACTAATGGAGTCGGTGGTGCGCGACAGGCTGTCTGAGTTTGTAGAGAGCAAAAACGTTTTGGCAGGCACCATGTTTGGGTTCAGCTCACACCGGTCCGCACATGATGCTCTGCTTCATCTAGACCAATGAATTCTCAACCAGATCGAATATCCCTACATGATAAGGCAGTACTTGCTTTCGATTTGACAAGGGCCTTTGACAGCATCACCCACGAAATTATCTTAACACATCTTTCCCAATCAGATTGCGGCCAATACATCGTTAAGTACATTAAAAAATTTCTCACTGACCAACAATCATACGTCCGGATTCAAGACACTGAGCATGGCCCATACCTACTAGGCACGCGAGGGACTCCGAAAGAGGCGGTCCTATCGCCACTCCTTTCAATCTAGCTATAATAAAACTTCCAGCTCAGCTGGCGAAGGTCGACGGTACCCAGCACGTGCTGTATGCCAACGACGTCAGTACCTGGGCTAAACGCGGCTCGGTAGGAGAAATGGAGGCCATCCAGCAGCAAGCCACGGATATTGTAGACAACTACGCTCGTCATTGCGGCCTTCAGTGCTCCCCGTCCAAATCGGAATTTGTGCACATATGCTCCTCATTAAAGTCCACCCTTTGTTGTGGAACCATACCCAAACACGATGAGACCCGAGTACTAGGCCTCTGTATTCACAAACGTTGTAAAGCTGATTCAACACTTGCCAAATTGCGAAAGGTGGGGGACCAGGTGGGCCGCACGGCCCGCCGGGTTTCGAACAAGTGCAGGGGATTACGATGCAAAGCCGCCTTGCAGCTCGCGCATGCATTAGTAACCAGTCGAGTCTCATACTCGGCTCAAAAGTTGAGAAAAACTTACCACCAACCAAATTATTTATTAAAACCCAACGTTTCGGGACCGGCTCGGTCCATTCCTCAGGGGCGACTAAATTTTGAGGCCCGCCGTAGAACATCTGGCTCTAATAAACAATTTGCTTGGTGATAAACGTTTCTCTAATTTTGTTTCAAGTGCCCAACGAAGCGGAGTTCCGTCAAAGATGTTCTCGTTCAAATACTCGGCTCCATACCTCCTCCACCTGCGCAAATTTGAAGAGAATGCACTAGAAGTCACTCTCCATAAACTGTACAGTGTCCATTCCACCTCCCAGTCAATACCCTCAACGAGCGCCTAATTGGCCTGGGGATGGTGAACACGTTTAATTAACTTCGAAAGGCATACTTGATGAACCAATACACAAGACTGTCTTAAGCGCTGTCGGGTCGACGTATCCTTGCCCGACTACACATCCACCAATCAATACACTGTGAAGAGCGCGCACATATAACAACAGAGTGGAGATTTGCTTTCCACGTACGCCCTCTTCCGGCCAACAAGACACGACAGGACCATAGTGAGAGACGTCTCGCGCCAGCGGAATCCTTAGCTCGCGATTACGGACACAGACATGTAGTCTTCTACGTGGACGCCCCCGGCCCGAACCATGGGGGTTAAGATGCGGAGGACTGGCTGGACACTTTCAAGCGGGTCGCCCGCTACAATGGCTGGAGCGACGAATCTAAGCTCCATAGCCTGTTTTTGGTGCTTGAGGACTCCGTTAGGGTACGGTTCGAGAACCATGAAAATAATTTGTCTACCTGGGAGACATATCGCAAAATCTCCTATCTACATTCCGCAACGCAGACCACCGCGAGAAAGCAGAAGCTGAGCTTCCCTCCGGCTTTCAGTGAGCGAGGGTACCAGGAAAGGGGCCCACACTTCAACGTCATCTACTTCTTTCGATTGCGCTCCTTCTCCTTCTACCTCTAATGCACGCGTCAACATTATCTTCCTTAACTACGTATCGAGGAGGATGAAGCCAGTATCCGCATAACCAGGCTTATAAGTCTGGCCTGTTCTTTCCCACATCAACACTGACGGCTTAGTTGCTCTCTATGGGCGTCAATAACACGCTTTCAGCGCTAACAGAAGCCCATAGCACGGCTCAGCGCCTCTGTGCGTCACCCGCCCGGGTGGCGAACTTCTCTCCAAAACGTTCTCCTCTCGTATCCCTCTTCCCACATCACTGCGCTTTCATTTGCACATACCCTCCTAACAGTGAATCTCCTGTCTAAGATTATGCGTCTCGAATACCAGCCCTTTCACGTAGGAGTGCGAGCCTCCACGCTTTGCGAGAGTACGGGCTGCAACAAGCCGTGGCTTTTTCAGTATTGTTTTCAGTATTGTTGCGATGCTTACTGTGCGTAATGGCGCTTTGAAAATAAATGAGAAGACGTTTTACTATTAGCGATAAAAGAAAAACGTGAAGGTAAATTGCCAGCAAAAGGTGGGGCAGAACCTTACCGCCCACAGGTTCTTAAGAGCTCCTACTTTTTGTTCCAGTTTCAGTTCGGTTAAAAATGGCGGAAAAAATTCGGCTTCTGTTCGGTTTCGCTTCCTGTTCCGATTCAACACCTTTCTTCTAATACGCCTCATTGTTTTCCACAACCAATACTTAGTATTGCTAAACAGTGTTTGCCTTTACGCACTATAATCTTCTACATGGCTTCATTACATACGGACGCAGTTGAAAGAAGGCGGCCGTGCAGCATGCGTTATCGCTCGTGTTACAGAATAGAATATGGATAAATTTTTCGAATCTTCACTACGTTGTTGTCTATTGTCGATATCTATTTCAGAAGATAAATTATATATTGTCACGTAGCCGTTTAGGCCTGTAACCAGAAGGTTGAATTTTTAACGGGGGGTCGAGTTAGCAGGCGCAGAAAAGCAGGTTCGGAGCACCGAGAGACAGCAGCTAACTTCAGCTTCCTCTCGAACTCCACGGGGCCACTTCTTCGAGTCCGCGCACGAGACTCTCGATGAGCAGCCGCCTAGCGGCTGCTGTTGCACACGCTACAATATATTACATGTCGCTGGTCGATTATAGGACGAAACGTGCGCTCATGCAGCAAGCAGCTGATTAGACATCATATTTTGATGACTAAGTTTTACACTTATATAAATGTGACGCATTCGTTTTGGTAGATTGTTTATCGGCTATCATGCGAAGTTTGTGGAGGCTGTATCAGCACCAAAATGTCGTAAATGTACACGACTGCATCAGTAAGGCCATCGAAGACTCCATTCATTTGCTTCTAAATAACTTCGGGCGCTGATGAGGCCAAATGGCATGCAGAGGAAGCAGTACCTTCCGAACGGGGTAGAAAAGGTGCAAAATTTTGGATTTTTTTCGCCTAGGGGTATGTGGTAAAAACCACAATTAGCATGTAAACAGTTGAAGAAGTCAGTCCCGGCAAGTTCACCTCCCATTCCCTCGCGCTTTGGGTGCTGGTAATGCTGTCTTTGTATGTGCTCGTTTATCTTCCCTGGGTCCATGCAAATCATAAGTTTGTCATCTTTCTTCCCGTCCTCCTTCACCATAATGCCCGCAGCTCCACCTTCGCAGCTCCTAATGCAGAGGCTCTGGCAGCGACAGGGGGACCTGAGGACAGGGACCTCAGGGGGACAACGGCCCTCGGATCTGCTTGCATAGTAGGAATAAATTAGGTAGCCTAATTCCTGGAAGACATGTTCGAAAATTTTAATTGACTCATACTGCGAAAAGTTTACAGTGGTGCCAAAGTGCGCCGACAAAAAACTTGATTGTAGTGTAAGTGTTAACACGTCACATCCTTCGTCATAATTTTGAATGGGCTATGACTCTTCCGTTGTACTCTCGCAGAACTGCACTAGTAAGCATCAATTCCTGTGACAGCAGCGTCTCGCGGTCAACAGCGAATAGAAGTAGGTGGACAGAGACCTGGTGTCTACCTTGACGAAAATATTTGCCAGAAACTTTAGCTTTCACTTTCCTGTCCTTGCTGCTTGGTCTTCCAGCTCCAACGTCCAGAACCTAAAAGTCATCGTCGCTGCACTCTTTGTTGAATTGGCCTACTGTGGACTTTGCTGGACAACGAACCGCAAAGTGGTGAACTTCGCAGCATTGACTGCCATTTTTTACGTAGGCTGCGTACTGCCTACGATTCTTCCGCTGATGAAACTTCTTGCAACGGTGCTGCTTCCGGCCCTTTTCGCCATGTTTTCATTTTCATCGCATTGTCGTATTTCAGTGAACGTCGGGTTATCTGGTAGTTAAGCATGGATGTGAAGAGCAGTGAAGGCATGCCATATTCTTACTGTGAACGGAAAAAACACGTGTACAAACGTACGAGTAAATTGTCTTGGTTCCTACATCAATTATTTGACTGGTTAGCCCTGCGTAAAGTGGATGCACTTATTAACTAGAAAGAATGACTAGGCTATGTCGGCAAGATCATGTGTACAGAACGTGCCCGCTCAGAACCTGCCTGTCATTCTCAGATTTAGGAGTAAACGTACGGTTGTGATCGACATAGGATGATATGAAGATGCTGCATAAAAAATTTAGGGGGGCACTTTGACTCACTAAAGTGCTTCAATGTGAAAACCTTCCCCGCCGCGCTGCTTAGGCATTGACTGCGAGACCGTTTTTGATTGACTAGAACTGTGACGTATACTGCGATTTTTCTTTGCTGTCAACCAATTTTAAACGCCGTTGATGCTTGCTGTACTGCATGTGCTCTAGGGTGCGGCGTTCGAGAAAGGTCTAATGACGCATGGATCGGACGCATGCATCAAACGGCCGGCGGGCTTTAACTTCGTATATGCGTGGATCACGTGATCACGTCATCACCAGTCTTGACGCAATGACCGGATGTGACGTCATGATTGCATCACAATCTGTCATGATGTCATGGCCAATTACGTCACCATGTGACTGCTAAGAACGACTCAAAACGTCTAACCATCACTATTGTTGAATGATAGTTAACCATGACTTGCACTTTCTGAGTACTAGTTAATGTCTCGCTTATGTCTGTTAAACACCCCTTAACAGTAAAGGGGGGTTAGTGATAGTTACGATGACCTCCATATGCATGGGTTCCTATGAACATCTGCTTAACCATTCTATTTTTAGTCGTAAATTATCACGAAATTAGGTTGAAGCCTTAAATGATGTTCCGATATCATCCGATTGCCATCGATTAAGTATCGATTCAATGGTGACTGGTATATGCCCTTATAAAGCATGCACCCGAAACACGGATACATTTTCTAACGACAGCATGGGGAATTAAAGGCTTTCGCCTTAAACTGTCGTGTCATTAAAATGACAAGTAATTATTCAGAGCCAGAAGTGAAATGTACAATCCATCAGAATTCGAATGAATGAATGCAAACTTTTATTTTCCACCGAAAAGCGGTCCTCCATTTTCAGCCCCCGGCAGGCAGGATAGGGGGGGGGGGGAATGGTCGGGAAGAGTTCGCAGGCTAAGGATTAGTGAAGGTAAGTTCTTCACGCCCTCGGCCACCAGGCGGATGGCCTGCTGCTAAATGATGGGGCCTCCGCTCCGCAGCCTAACCTCCCAGGCTTCTCTACTATTAATGTTCATGCCGGAGACAGGAGAGTCGGCACATTTCCAAATATTGCAATCTATTTGCCTTTTTGGCCGCGATTTTTGCATTTCGAATCTTCTTCCTCTCCGGTCTGTGTCAGGAATATCCAGAACGGGCAGGTGTAGTTTCCGCCTGGTATCCGCCTCCAAATGCGCACCTCATTGTTAGACAGAGACCGAACCGGGGGGTGGGTAACTCTTTCGATTTAATTTGTAGTATTCCGTGATTCTTTGCACGTTATGGTCACAATCGTTTATTCCCCTGCAGTCGGACTGTTCAATTGTTGCCCGGTGGTAGAGAACTTGGGCTAGCAAGTGTGCAGCTTCGTTGCCAGGGACAGATTCATGTGCAGGTATCCATATGATGGAGCTTGTTCGATTAATCGGGTGAACAAGGAGGATCCTTTTGGCCTCCTCCGAAACCCTTCATTTTCCAAAATTACAGAAAGCCGTTTTGCTGTCCCGGGTGACAACTCTTGCCTTTATGCCAACGCAAGCGAGCGCTATTGCAATCTCTTCATGTGTTCGTGTCACGAATGCATATCGAGGCCGCAATTTTGGGTACCCCATTCTTATGTACTACCGCCGAGACTGCCGCTCCATGATTTCCGCATGATGCGTCGACATATGCTACGTCTTCGGCTGCCTTGTGTTTCATTGGTTTTGCAATAGCTTTTGCTCTATGTTCTCTACGTTATTTATTACGTTCCGGGTGCATATTGTTCTGCAAAGGTGGTTCCAGCCGGTGTTTCCGTTCGTCGGGTGGAATAAATGTTTTCTCTTGTGTACCTCTGTCTGGGTTTGAACCCAATCTATTCAAGGATGGTCCTCCCTGTCTACGTTTGACTTAATGTTTTTAACTGTGCGATGCGGATCGCCTCAGTTAGCGCTTCCCATTTTTTGTGTATCTCCATTTTTTTTCAGCTTCTCTGTCGTGGTGGATATGTGGAGACCTTGTACTCGCTTGACGCATTTCCTAGTTAGAGTGTCTATTCTGTCAAATTCAGTTTTCTTCATGTTTAGGAAAGGTGTGCCATAGCACATGCGGCTGATAACATAACCTTGTGTCATCCTCAGTAAACTGCGTTCTTTGAGACCGTGGCCTTTGAGCGCTACTCTCCTGAAGATTCCCGTGACTTGTGCCGAGTAATACTCCAGTTTGTTTATGGTTTTTGTATTCTGACCTCTCGCTTGATGGACCATTCCAACTATTCTGATTTCCTCTACTGGAGGTGCCGGCGAGTTTTCTACATTTATCCTCATGTCTGCTTTATCTTTCTTATCTTTAGGGTTGTATATGAAAAGCTGCGATTTTCGCGGCGAGAAGGATTGGCCTCTTTCGGCAACGTAGTTGACTACCTCGTCTACGGCAGTTTGTAGTTTACTCTCTACCTCCGCGTCGCTGCCCTTATTTAATGAGAGATTTATATCATCCGCGTACATGCTGAATTTAAGGTCTCGTATCTGGTTTAGTAATGGGGTAATCCCCTCATCGCTGTGGTAAAAAGAAGGTAGGACAGGATGGACGGAACCTTGGGGTGTTGTTCCCTTGCTTCCTAGTGTGACTGTAGGGGATTTGAGGTTCTCTAAACTCATGGTTATCTCCCTGTCCGAGAGAAAGTCTTTAATGTAATTGCATGTTTTTTCGCTGACCCCTGTCTCTTGGAGTCCCTGGAATATTGTTGACATCATCCAGTGCTTTTGTGGGGTCCAAACTGAAAATAGCCTTTGTGTCTGAAGAGTTCTGATTTAAACTAGAGAAACAGCAACAACAATCACCTCAGGACGGCAAGGGAACCCCTTAGCCCCCTCGGTACGGGAACCTAGCGGACGTGGACCCCACGGACGGAGCCGTGGAGAAATGGGAACACGGTCGAGATCAAGATCGAATTCGCGATCCGGGACGAGCTCACAGTCGGGGGATGCGAGCCATGAACGAGGACTCGGCCTGCTATCCAGAGAGCTCAAGAACCCATGGGGCCGACCGAAGACGTCAGAAAATAAAACGGCAAGCTTCGCTAGCGAAACTTCCCAGGCTGAGAAAAAAGAAATTAAAAAGCCTAGAGGGGAGAACAGAGAACTCAGGGACATAATCAGGATAATGAATCGCGAGATTCAAGGCCCAGGTGGAAAATCCACCGGTAACTCAGTCCAACCGAAACGAAGGACTCACAACCATCAACCTTCCTTCACTCAATTCCTAATCAGAGGAATCAGAATGCATATACTTAGAAATCACCAGGCCCCACACAAAAAGCGCTAAGGGGGAGAGACCGATCCTTTCATGGCTCTAAATAGGACATGTGAACAGCGAATTGACAAATTTGATAAACAGTTGGAGTCCATGAACACACTCATCAAGCAAATTATAGGGGCCCAGGCACAGATGCAGACGCAGATACAAAATCTCACCTGCTAAATGCAAAAGGCATGCGTGGCCTTCTCTGAATCCAGCAACAGAATCACAAAATTAGAAGAAAACGCTTTAGATAATCATGAACAAAAGCCATAATCAAAAATAATACACAATCGGCATTGGAACTGCCAGGGATATCAAAAAAAGCGAGCTCTATTGCAGCATCATATAGACCAAACAGAAGAGAAACCCATATCTATTAATAAACAAGAAACCGGTAATAACCCGACCAAATTATTAGGCTATCAAAGCTTTAGCAGTGACAGAGGAGGCAACTCCAGAATCACAGCCTTCGTAAAAAGAAACATAGCTGCCTCTAATCACGAAATCGCGTCTAGAGACATAAAAGCGGTCTTTAGAGGACTCGTTACCCGAAGGAAAGATCAAAGGAGCATCTTCCTCCCAAACATATACAGCACATCGAGGCAAAGGAACCTCTATTTCGCTAGGCCTTAAAGGCGGCAGGAAACAACCCCCTAGTAATAGCGGTGGATTTCAATGCCGCCCACCAAAAATGGGGCTACGTTAGGCAAGACCTCCAAGGTAGACAGTTATGGGAGGACATACAATTGTTAGGGCTAACACTACATACCAACCACAGCGTGCCCACACTCAGCAGCAGTAGCGTCACTAGAGACACCACCCTCTACCTAACCCTAAATAAAAACACAGACATAGTAAGCTGGAAAAATACTGAGCAAAGCTTAGGGAGTTAGCACTTTATCATAATGCTTACGCGAGGTAAAGGAGTCAGAACTAGACGACTTAAGCAACCAAAAATTACAGAATGGTATAAGTTCAGGTAGATAAGAGGAACCGAGTATGATGGAAGCATCACCGACTAAGACAAACGTTCCGAAACTCTTAAGAAACAGGTGGAAAAAGCGCCAACCACCTTAGAGGACGAGGATGCACCACCAACTCTTGACAGTGAACTTGTAAACATGTGGAATAAGAAAAAAGACCTGGAAAGGAAGCGCAAGGCACAAAGATGGAACAGTAATGTCAGGAAAGAGCTAGCCCGGTACAACAAAGAAATAGAAATATATTCCATAAAATAAACGAACAAAACTGATGTGGCAGGTGCGATGACATGGAACGAGGCATGATCCTGTCCAAAGCATGGGATATCATCAGACACTTGCTAGACCCAGACAAATAAAAAATTCAGGCAAATATAAACCAAATCAAATTTAGGCAAGCGTTGGAGGGATCGGACTACCAGCTAAAGAACAAATTATTGGAACCATATATTGGCCGAGCGGACCGAGAAGTTACCAACATACACGGGACAACCCAACCTAGACGTAGACGCTCCCATCACGAACGCTGACGTCTGAGCTGAGATAATGGGGCGAATCGGCTCCAGGCCCCGACGGGATCACAAACACGATCCTTAGAAACCTAGATGAAGAATCGATCACGGCCTTAAAGGAATACATAAATAGGGTGTGGGAGGACGAAAAACTACCACAAGCGTGAAAAAGAGCGAACCTAGTACTCATACCCAAACCAGGCAAACCACCCAAATTAGAAAACTTGAGACCCATCTCGTTAACCTCGTGCGTAGGAAAGCTGATGGAGCACGTAATACAAACGAGACTTAGTAGACACATAGAACAAGAGAACCTCTGGCCATATGAGATGGTGGGCTTCAGGCCAGGCCTAAGCACACAAGACGTGGTGATCAGAATTCGAAATACCCATACAACCTATGCCGACTTCCAAGGCATGTGACGTCACGCCAACCGGAAGTGGTGTGTTTCTGACTTAATGAGCCAAATAATTGCGTGATAGTGATCAGAAGTGTCTATTGAGTGTCGTTTAATCAAGAAAGATTCCAAGGACACTGCAGAATCTGCTGTGGAGAAATGCGCAATCCTAAGCGTTGCTGTATTGTCCGGGAGACAGGTATGCGACGTTCGGTGAGGGACCGACACAGCGTCTTTCCTTTCCTGCAAACCAATTATGGAACGCTGATAAACTTTGATGCGTTCAACTGAAGCCCTGTTTTGTTCCACAAGGAACGCGCGATGTGCCATGCGCAGCAAAAACGCTCAGGCTTTCGTATTTTTGAAGGGCAGAGTCTATATTGATCTCGAAATTTTTATATTTGTTACGTTTTCTCCATAATTATTTTCAGAAAAGCGGCTAGAATAGAGTGTATCATTAGCATAGCTGAGAAGCCTGCTCCGTGGTTTCTGTGAGAGCTGTCAAGGAGGTTAGGAAACAATGAACGGAAGCAGGCTAAGCAAACTATTGGACGCGTGCCTATATCACTGTGCTTTTAAATACTTTAGTTTTAAGTTCGTCATTGATGCGAAAAGGTATCTTTTACTTTCTTGGCTCCCAGAAGCCTTTTCCAAAGCAAAATGTTCTCTCCGTGCTCCGACTAAAATGGACTAGATGCCGCGTACAATTTTCTAAATATTTTCGGCCGCTCTGAGCCGCACATTATTCCTACAATATCTCAACATCAACGGTATGAAGTAAACGGCCTTGTCATTTATTCTCACGCCACAACTTATTGAACAAAGTTCTTCATGTGATCACTCACGTAGTCTCCAGTTGCGAGTTCTATTAACAACGCTCTATATCTGATATCTGAAATGCTGAGCTGGATGTACACGAGCCTTGACCCAAAACACGCATTTAGTACGCTGTAGTTTGCTGCCGTTAGTATACCAGTGCTGTTTAAATTCCTCATACCATAAAGGTCCTAAACTAGCTTGCAGTTCATAAACGTGAAAAACAGTGTTGCAACCACGAGTGTGTAGAAGAGAAAAAGGACGGAAAACATGAATGAGTGTTATCGTTAATGTGTTATTAGCTGCATTCCAATAAGAGTTGTCGCGATTCTTGAGGTGTATTATTTATGCGGTCATCTCTGGTGGCATGCTTGTATGGATGAATAATTTCTTGAAATGTGAACGCCTGCACATAATAGCTCTGACGTTTGTAAGACTGTCTGAAGTCTAGAATGAGATTGGTCTTTTTTATGCATAAATTTCAATCAGTACCGATTACAACCTATTTACATAGTATCACTTCGTGACTGCTGCTTTAAATTGCCACTAGAGTGATCTGCGGTCTGGTGGCCGCGACAATCCAACGGATCCCCGCTGACCTCCTCTGAGACAGCGCAAATTGTCCTTGCATTGGTCCCCTGTTTTGTGGAGATTACAAAGTGTTAGCCACCGCTGCTGTCTTTTAAACCTGCAATATGTCAGCTTTTTTTAGAGGCATCTGGCATCGTGTACTTGTGATGAGAATAATGCTAAAATGTTTAGGATTGATAATTTACATAGCATATGCACTACATTTAAATCAGATTTGCTCTGTAAAATGCTTACTTCGGAAACTGTTTTATTTTAAATAATTGGTTATCAGGAACAAGCGGAAGCACTGTCTGTCACGCGTGTTTCTGTGGTCACCTTACTCGCGCCAGCTCCGAACTTGCCACACAAAGGCGGCTGGTAGAGTGCTGGAAATGTCGCCGCACATCATTGACTGTTGGCCACAACCCAGGGTAAGAGCCAGACCAGCCCTAGTATGTAACTACTTTTTAAGATTCGCCAATAAAGTTTTCACCTTACTTGCACCACACGAAAGGAGGAATGTGGCAATGAAAGCGGAAAGAAAAGAGTCCCATAGTAGAGGGCTACGGAGTAATTTCGACGACCGAGTGATCTTTAACGTGTGCTGATATCGCACAGCACATGAACGCCTCTCTGTTTCGAATCCATCGAAGCGCAGCAGCAAGCTGTCGGGATTCAACCCGAGTACTCCGGCACAGTAGTAGTAGAGTATTCCGCTCACGCCAATATTTTCCGTTGTAACCTGCCTACATGCTGCAATGGCAGCCTGAGTTTTCTTCTATTCACACAACACATCCTGCCTCTTTTAACGAATGGTAGCTGTATAATTTCGCGAGCCCTTGTAAGGCGAAAGTCTTTAGGAGCTCATGCTCGCGGCCACAATCGTGTCCGTCCGACCGCAACGTTTTAGTTTGATGACGTCATCGATGGTGTGGTATGGCATAACTTGAGATGAATGATGACGTTCCCAGTACTGCAGTATGTCGTACGTTGAAATAAACGATGACGTCATCAGTGGTGTTGTATGTCGTGCCTTGAATTAATGGTGGTATCATCAGTGGTGTAGTATGTCGTAGAGTGAAATGAATGATGACCTCATCAGTGGTGTAGTATGACGTACCTTGAAATAAATTATAACGTCATCAGTGGTGTAGATTCATCATCATTATCAGCTGGATTATACTCACTGCAGGGCCAATACCTCTCCCATATTGTTCCAATTAACTCGGTCCTGTGCTAGTTGCATTCACTTTCTCCTGCGAACTTGAGCTCATCCTCCCGTCTAACTTTCTGCCTCCCCTGCTACGATTTTTTTGGAATCCAGTTTGCTACTCTAAGGGCCGTCGGTTCTCCCCTATATTGCGCTACAGGTTTTCCCTCTGAATTTAATCCTAGCGCCAGCGGAAATAATCTGAGCGCCGACTGATATAATTTAAGCACCATGTAATTTAATTCGAGTGCCAAGTATTTAATCATAGCGCCAGCATATTTAATCCAAGCGCCAACTCAAATAATGTCAGCACCAGTCAATTTAATCCGAGTGTCAACGCAATTAATACAAGCGCCAGCGAATTTAACCCGGGTGCCAACCAATTTAATCCACATGTGGAAAATGAATGCGGTGAAGGACTCCAAAGCACGAAACATGAATTCCAGAAATAAATCGAAATTGAGATCACATTCCCGACCATGCGACGAGTAAGCGTCACATCTGCATGCACTATTTTGCCTTGTTCTTATATCTTGCAACAACCAAGAACCACGCGCAGATGAAAAAATGCAGTTTGTGACACGTCTCTTGCAGCTTTTAGCTTAGACGCATGACAAGTGAATAAATATGACTGTCATCTTCTAATTGTTTGCTTAAGCACTGCTTATCATGGGTTGTCATAAGCACTGAATCTGCATGCTGATGGCAAGTTCGGCTTTCACACAACAGCCGGCTGTTTTTATGAAATTGCAACCAGTGCAGAAGTGTATTTGTTTCTAATCATGATTTAAGACCGCTAGCAGAAAAAGATCAGTGAACGCCAAGTTGGTTTCGGCGTGAAGACTTAGAGTAAGAGAAACATTGCCTCATTTCCCCGCTTTTTAAACTTTACACGACCACTACCACGGAAAGAGCGAGCGCACCCATTCAGTCTGGCCGCGACACTGTAGAGTGAATGAAACTATGTACAGTGGAGCTTACAACCGAGGCCAGGAATAGCTACTGGCCTCTCACTATGGCCACTTAATATGGTACTTAATTTGCCTGGGCGGCAACCCTAGTGGTGTAGGTTACCAACAAACTATAAGCACGTACAAGCACAGAAGTAGCCGACTTTGAAACGCAATTTTATTCTCTAGGAGCCATTAGACAGGTCTAAGTGTAACTCGGAACTTTTTACATATCATCTTCATGCAAAGCTGCCCGTATAAAAGAAAAGTTATGGCGGTCAAAAGCAGCACAATCTACCCTTTGTATTTGCTGCATAGAGTGTCGGGCAGCGTCGAGCAACAAACTGCGTCAATGGTCTTTTTTACTCATTCCGTGAGGAGTGATTAGCACCAGGTCTTTTACTCGCTGAGGAAAGCTTTGACTTCCGACTTGAACTTCGAAAAGACTTTCTCTATAGGGTTGAAAAACGGGCTGTAAGGAGGCAGCCGCTTGATCGAGTGCGTCTGACTGGCCAGGCCTGCCTGTGCCGCACGACTGTGAGCTGGAGCGTTGTCAAAAATAAAAACCGCTTCAGAACCAGGTTCTTCACTTTTAACACGGGCTGATATGTCGCTCAAAAATTTATTGAAAACGACCCAGTGGATCTTGTCGACGGCCGTCCAATGAATGACACCATTTGCGGACATGAAGGCGAGGATGTTAAAATTTGCTCCTTTAGTGCCAGTCGTCGTCTGCACCGCAGGCTGTCCCTTCACTGCATGGCCGAAGCTCCTTGAACACCATATGTTATAGTTAGTCTCATCGATTTAAAACCTGCACAAGCGAGGTCCTTCACACTGCCGCCATTGCGCGTATGTTTTGCGGCTGCGTTTCACGTCGTCTCTGTTGCGGTCAGTCGGCCTCTGAGTCATCAACTTCATAGCGTAACCGTGCGAATCCAGTAGGCGATCAATGCTACTGGTGCTGATGGCGGTTCACGGCAATTCTTCTTCAACTGCTTGCTTTATTTGCTCTAGCGTGAAAGCAGGGTTGTTATCCACAATATTCTTTAGAGCCGTTACTACCTCATCTTCGAATTTCTCTCATGTTCCGCCTTTCTCTAAAGCTTATCTATCGCTCACTGCAATGGATCTTGCCGTCTTTAAATTGATTCCCACCGTGTCTGCAAATTGTTTCACATCTCCTCCACGCCTCGACACTTCGAAAATTCTGGCTCTGTCATGCTCGGAGACTTTGCTGGTCTTTCTTTTTGGTGCACCTGGAGGCTTGAACGGCGGTCCCCGTTTTCGGTGCCCGTTTAGGATGTCAGAGCACTGCTCACCGAAAGCTTCCATGGAAGAAAATAATGCGTGTTAAGGTCATGCGAAATCAACGAAAACACGCAGACTACCACCTGCCTATAGTATAAGAATACGCACCACCACCGTCCGGCTCTACTCCGTCGTGCAAATGCAGACGACAACGCGGCACACTCAATGGAGGCGCGAAGATTGCCGCTTGCTTTGAAATCTCTTGTCTTCTGCGTTTCTAGCAGTTTTTGTTTTATGCTCTTGAGGAAAGGTTTCTATTTTTGCAAAAAAAGTACATTTCTAATAGTGAATTCACATGTCTGTGCTTTCATCCATTCTCTTAACGTGGCGCAAAAACAGACGACAATTCGGCACCGAGTAAACGGAGGCGGAAAACTTGCCGCCTGCTTTGGAACTTTTTGGCATTGGCTTTGTATTGTTTGTTTGATGAAATTACATATAGCTAAATTAGATACGGTTTATTAAAGCGTTTTTAGTTGTGTGACAAAATACTTGTGTTTCATAGAAGACATTTTAATTCGGTATATATTCTGTAATCAGCAGTGCGCACATTTGTGGGATAAATCATCCTCTTGGAATATAGAGCGAGTAAGCCACTGCTCTGGCACCCTTCAGTATTTCAGTGCCGAGATTGTGGGTTTGTCATAATATTGACGAGGCTCATCCCATAAGATGACGCTTCGTTTACTCGTCGCATGTTCTGGAATGTGATCTCAATTTCTATTTATTTCCGGAATTCATGTTTCGTGCTTTGGAGCCCTCCACCACATTCATTTTACACATATGTGGATTAAATTGGTTGGCACCCGGATTAAATTCGATGGCGCTGGTATTAATTGCGTTGGCACTCGGATTAAACGGGTTGGCGCTGACATTATTTGAGTTGGCGCTTGGAATAAATATACTGGCGCTATGATTAAATGCTTGGCACTCGAATCAAATAACATGGCGCTTAGATTATATCAATCGGCGCACAAATTATTTCCGCCGGCACAAGGATTAAATTCAGTGGGAAAACCTGTACATGTCCCGCCTATGCCCACTTCTTTTTGTTTTTTTTTTATGTCCACTTGAATGTCAGCAAATTGAGTTATTTATCAGACTCACGCTCCACACTACCTATCTCTTAATGTTACTCCTACCATTTGTCATCCATGATCCTCAGCGCGGTCGTCAACTGAAGTAAAACAATTTCCCTTAGCAACCACCCTTAAACACCATAGGTGAGTACAGGAGTGATACGGGTAATCTGCTAATCACAATCTGCGAGTACTTGTCAAATGCGCTCCATCCCAATCTTATACCCCTGTCCCACGAACACTTCCAATCCTCATTGAACTCGATCTGCATTTGATTCAATGCAGATCGAGATTAATACACGGCAACTTGCAAGTGCAATCGAACTCAAGTCTGCTTGACTCGAAGCTGCTTCCTCAATCGTTTTTGATATTACAACCATGCTCGAAAGCGGTCTCTGACACCCTCGTTTTCAGCGAGCTGTGAAATTTGAAAAGAAAGAAATGCAACAGAACCGCAAAAGTACCATATCAATATATTACAAGGCATCGGAAAACATTTTTAAAACCTTGTAAGATGATTCGTGGAAAATTAAGCTTGTTTATATTCAGCTAATTTTATAATCACGGTACTACGATCTCCCGCTAGTAGAAGCAAAGATGGCGCCCTCATCGGCTGCGTCGCGCTGAAACTGGAGCGGAAGAGAAACTGCGGCACTCATGGACTACTGGGAAGATGGATTAGGTAGCCTATGGTGCTAAAAGCGACACGCTAGTGTATACGCTGAAATCGCGCAATCATTTTGCCCCAATCTAGCGTTTCTTGTAGAGACGCATTACGACTGACGGTGGACGACAGCAGGCGACAGAGAAACGACACACCACCTCATTTAATACCCCTTAAATGGGGCCTTTGAGGTATAAATAAATAAATAAATAAATAAATAAATTAGCAGAACATTTGGCGTCACTTAGCGCACAAAGGAAATTGCTCAGTGCTCACTGAAAATGGCCGAGTAGAACCTGATGATTCATTCCTTCTTGAAAGCCTCGATGTAGATCGAATTCAAAGAGAATCAGAAGCGGTCTTGTGACAGACGTATTATTCTCTTTGTTATTTCGCTTTCATGGTCCGGATCTGCGGTTACTACATTACCTTTCATGATCCAGATCTGCGGTTACTTGTTGTCCTAAGTAGACATATTTGTCTACTGCATGCAGTACTTCGCTACCTAACGTAAACTGCTGCTCCTTCCCGAGGCGCTGAAGAATACCTCAAATTTCTACATAATAATTTTCAAGCCTGCTTTTCTGCTGCTGGTGAAGTATATCGTCCACTAAAGTTATTGTGATTATGAAGCTATCAGATGGTGACGTCATCTTCCATGACGTCAAATGCAGTAATTACTGCTCTATTGAGGACACCACCAGGTGATTCAAACTTATGCGAAGCTAACCTCGCCGGCCGTTCGATCCAGGCGGCCTTGTGCGGGGCCTTTCATTTAGTCGTTCCTCGAACACCACACCGCACAACATTTAAAAGCAGATGCAGTAGAGCAGGCCTCAGCGGCATTTTAAATTGGTCCCCAGGTGAGAAATAGGCGCGGTATATATCAATTCTCCGCGGACACGTTCAACGAGCCGTAAGGAAAAAGAGGAAGGTGGAAGAAAAAGGTGCCGAAGTGGGGGACTTGGGACCCCCGAAAAACAGATGCTTTCGCCTCATCAAACTTAGTGTTCCAAAGTGCCGCCTAGAATTTTTCTTCTAGGCATCCTGATCAGCATAACATTCGCACGCGAAGACCTTGGCGACCACAGTGGTTTCGACAAATCGGTTTTACCACCCAGTTCTTTCAGGACCTCCCACCCTACTCCCTTCTTGTACCGGTGCTGCGTCGCGGGTCATATTTCTAGGCGATGCCGCCGCCATCCACTGGCCGTAAGGTGTTGAATCCGGTAGTTCAGTTTGCCGGATCGTTCTAGGATGTCTAATGGTTCAGTGTAGCGTACCAGGATTTTGGTGCAAACTATGCTAACTTGTAGGCTTCCAAATCTAGACTAGTTCACTGGGAAGGACCGTGATCTGGCGCCTCTAGTCGTCATAGCGAGCTCTCGATTGGTCTTTTGATGCCAAAGTCCTTTGTCGGACAATCCACTGTGCATCAGCCAGAAAAAGTTACCGCTAAGCACGAGTCGTCGGAAGTGGACAATAGGAGGATGGTGTGTAGTAGTTCTTGATTTGGTATTAGACTTAACTTTGTTACTACAACTTTGAACTTTAGGGCATTCGAATAAAAGAGAATTAATCACACGCGGACAAAAACTCTTTAACGGTAAAAAAAGCAGTGGATATATTCAGCAAAGTTTACACGCGTCTTTCTCCGACGAAGGGTGCGTTCCACACTGTCTCGTCCCCTCTTCTCTCTCTCGGCCAGTCGTTCCCAGCAGCACTCGCACCCCGCAC
Organism: Amblyomma maculatum; assembly: GCA_023969395.1. Classification (NCBI taxonomy): domain Eukaryota; kingdom Metazoa; phylum Arthropoda; class Arachnida; order Ixodida; family Ixodidae; genus Amblyomma; species Amblyomma maculatum. The sequence continues at coordinate 39,373 of JAJIZL010018958.1, read as the reverse complement.
GTGCGCACAGCCTCCTCGTCGCCGGCCCAGGCCCCTCCTTCTCCTCAGCGGGGTGCCACGCCGACCCTTGTTTCCAATCGTGCGTTCCCCGGTCGTTCCGGGAAAGCGGACCATGCCGTCTTCGGTTCGTAACTTGGAACCTAGGAACGCGCTGACTTTTGCTGGCTGCTCTTTCGGGAGCAAGAGCTCGGCATTTCTTCTCTGCTTTGTGCTCAGATTTATGGCCCTTTGTCGTTTCTGAAGTCGAGCTACTTGATTGTCGGTTCTTTTCTTTTTATATTCTTTACATGGTGTCTAGAGTGTGTCGAGCGGAGAGGGCATAAATTAGGAAGAGCGCTCTGTATCCTGCGACCACATGCCTAGCAGTATTGAAGGACGGAAGAGCACAGGGTCAGTGTTTCAGGTCTGAAACGGCGTACATTGCAAGCATATTGACGAGAGTTCTGTTGGTGCGTTCTGTTGAATCATTTGTTCGAAGGTGGTAAGGTGTCAATATTCTGAAATTAGAGGATGAAGTTCTTTAAATACATCGGCAGTGAACTCGCGACCTCTGTCACATATCACACCTCTCGGGGACGCATGTCGCAAGATGATGAAATGCAGCATAAAAAGAGGCACTTGCTTATCTATAGCGGCAGGAAGAGCGGCCGTCTCATAGTAGCGAGTAAGATTCTCCACATATACAAACATCCAGCGAATTCCTTGTTAGCACTTCGGAAAATGATCAGAAACTTCAAACACAAACCCAACTTCCGCAAAAGGAACCTTGGGCGGCGCCACAGTTTAAAGCATTCCAGTAGCTACACCAGTAGGTTTTTGGCGACGGCCACTGCGAACAGCCTTTCCCATACTGGCTAATCATGTGGTGTATCCGCGGAAAGTACAATGGGTCCTGATTACGGTTCAAAGATTTCGCAGATCCCAGGTGCCCCAAAGCTGGATCATGATGCATGACGCGTAACAGAGACCAACAGACACTTCCGGTACTTCCAGCAAGAACCGACGGACGGTGTCTGAGTAAGCCTCCTTGTATAGAAAGTCATCACGTAGTCAAAATTGGCGGTTCGAGGTTGGGTCCTGGGCAACATTGAAGAATGGCTTCAGGTGCTGCTCATTGTGTCGCTCTGTTCGAAATGCGCGATTATCGATAAAGCTGGTAGATAAAGCAGCGGTGTAATGGTCGACGTTGTCCGCGTCGCATTTCATTCTGCCAAGTGGCAACCGGGAGAGGCAGTCCGCACCTGCAAGCCTTTCCAGGATCGGATCGAAAAGGATCGGACATCTTCGTGCTGTCAGTTTATAAAATGACGTTTTCTTCGAATTAAAAGCTGATACGTTTCTCACAGGAATACACGGAAGAACTTTACAAGAAGGACCCGAATGTGCAAACTCAACATAAGACTGCTGTGATTACTGATCTCGAGCCGGGCATCCTGTAGAGGGAAGTTGAATGGGCCTTAGTCAGCCTTGCTAAAAACAAAGCTAGCGGAATTGATGGCATTCCAGCTGAGTTGCTTCAAAACCTCAACCATGTCGCTGTTAACATTCTGCATTCATTATGTCAGTAGATTTGGACAACCCTGCAGTGGCCACAGGATTGGAGGAGGTTAGTTTATATCCCCAGTCCAAAGAAAGGCAGTGCCAAAGATTGTTCCAACTACCGCACGATCGCGCTTCGCATGCTAGCAAGGTGATGTTAAAAATCCTCCAAGGTAGCCTGCAGCAGTATGTGGATCGGGAGCTTCCGGACGTGCAAGCTTGTTTCGCAAGGGCAGAGGAACTAGAGACCAAGTTGCCAACCTTCGCTGGATCATGGAAAAAGCTAGAGAGTTCCAGAAACCCATCTACTTCTGCTTTATTGATTATGCGAAAGCGTTTGACTGCATAGATCACAGCAGATTGTGGCAAGCTCTCCAAGAGATGGGAGTTCCAATTCATCTCATCTGTCTCCTCAGGAACCTATATGAAGTATAAGAGGCCACAGTCAGAACTGGGCATGGTGTTACTGATTGGTTTCCGATTGAGAAAGGAGTGAGGCAAGGCTGCATACTGTCGCCTTGCTTATTTAACCCATATGCAGAGTGCATCATGAGGAAGGCCGGTCTGGTCGAGTCTTCAGCTGGAGTGAAGATTGCTGGAAAACGTATCTACAACCTTAGATATGCGGATGATACCTCTTTAATGGCAGGAAGTGAAGTGGAGCTCAAGAGACTTCTGATGCGCGTACAAGAAGAGAGTGAGAAGTTTGGGCTTAAACTGAACATTAAAAAGACAAAGATCATGGCGTCTTGCCCTATCAAGTCCTGGAGCATCAATGGACAAGAAGTGGAAGCTGTGACAGGTTTTCTCTTCTTGGGCTCCAAGATTACCTCAGAAGGAGACTGCTGCAGCTATGAAATTAGGAGACGCCTGCTTCTGGGAAAGAGAGCAATGGTTAGCCTTGACCGTCTAGTAAAGAGCAGAGCCATTAGTCTGCCAACCAAGATCCGTATAACTCGTGCTATGGTCTTTCCAGTTGTGATGTATGGATGCAAGAGTTGGACTGTTAAAAAGGCTGACCGCCGAAGAATTGACGCGTTTGAATTGTGGTGCTGGTGAAGACTCTTGAGAGTTCCTTGGACTGCCAGATGATCAAATCAGTCGATATTATCGACCATCCCTGACTGCTCATTGGAGGGTCAAATTCTAAAGTTAAAGCTCAGCTACTTTGGTCATCTGATGAGAAGAGATGAGTCGCTGGAGAAATATTTGATGTTGGGAAAGGTTGAGGGTCGCCAGAGAAGGGGTAGGCAGCGAACGCGATGGTTAAATGGCATCCTCGAGGCAGTGCAGATGAAGTTATGTGATGTTAGTAAGATAGTGAGAGAGCGGAAAGCGTGGCGTGACATGGTCCATAGGGTCACGAAGAGTCGGACACGACTGAACGACTGAACTGCACTGATATTCACAGCTTCGAAGACCTCAGGGCGACTGACCACATGAATACGGAAGGTTTAGAAACGTATAAATGAGTATTGCATTATTGGAAGAGCTATACAACAACATTGTTCAACCATCATGAGAGTTTCTTCCGACAAAACATTTTTTGCTTTATCCAACGAACTCCCTATCTTTAGGACTTCTTTAAATATTCGCTCAACTTTCTGTGTAATGTTCGATCAAGGGCATTGATGATCTGTGTATTAAGCGCGCATGATATCAAGCATATATGTCCGCTGCCTTCCTGGAAATTTTAATAGCGAATGAAATCTTGACATTGATTTATCTTCAACTGAAAGTAAAGAGGAGGAGGAGGAGGAAGATGAGGAGGAAAGGCAGGGAGGCTAACCAGTAAAAGCAACCGGTTTGGTACACTGCACCGGGGGAAGGGGATGGATGGATATAAAAGTTGTGAGAGAGGGATAGTTGAAGTTTCTCACAGTCACACAACATACACGCCACATCAGATCACGTTACAATCATGTCGCAGCAAACTCATAGTCTTTCGATTCGGCCTGTGCTTCTCATAAAGCGGAGCAGTGCCTGGGAGGCCTTCGCCGCAGACGATCGCCGTGGCCAGGGACCTAGAATCTTAGTTTCACTCAATGGGCTTCCATCTAGATGCATCAGCGATCGGCACAGACACTTCTTTCCCTCACTGTATATCCGGCACTGACAAAGAATGTGGCCTATCGACTCATCGCATCCACAGTTTGTGCATGTAGGGCTGTTTGCCATGCCTATCATAAAAGAATAGGAGTTTGTGAATGTTACACCAACCCACAGGCGGCACAGGAAAGCTTCTTCGCTTCAGGGTAGGCCAGGTGGAAGGCGGAGCTTCAGGTCAGGGTGCAGGGATTTTAAGCGGCAGTTCGCAAACTGGCCAGAGGTCAACAAACTGAAATCAAAGTTCTCAATATAGTTTATCGTAGTTAAACGGTCGCGAATGTACACCTGGCAGCGGTTCTATTTTGATTCGGCATTTCAATACCTAGCGTTCATTCGCCTCAGGAACTCCACGTAGCCCTTTCCTTCATTTTGCATGGGCGTCAACGCGGCGTTTTTTCAGTCTTTTTTCAAGATTCACCTCAGCTCTTTGTATGTGTAAAAAATCTTTCTTTATTTTTTCTTTGCATTATAGTGCTCATGCATTTTTTTCGTTTGTTCTGACAGGCTTTCCACTAGAATCAGCTGCAATGTATTGTGCAGATTAGATTAAAAAAAAGCAAATACAAACAGTAAAGTTTCATCAAATTCTATTTGGATTGACCGGATAAACTGCGCAGTTTGAACGCCTTTTACCTCGATAACATTCTTCTCGCAGAAATGTGTCTGACAACTATTTCTTTAGTAATCGTCATTAAAAGTCCATCCTTTAAGATGTTTCCTTCAAAGCATTGTGCTTTCTTGTATGTAGTCTTACTTCAGTAATAAAAAACACTGTGCTGCTGATGCCCTGCAAAAGGCGCAGTCTAACTACCTTCGACGAACGATTTTCATAACAAAGGTAGTCATTCAAGTTAAGTGGGTTTAATTTTTCTTATTTTGGCATGCACTAGGACACCAAGCTAGCACGCACACGATGTTTAAATATTGCTTCAGGAGAATCATTCATGGGACAACGCGATCCATTTGTAGCTTGAAAAATATCGAACTGAGCTTCTAAATGACGCGCAAAAGTGTTTTAAAATTATGAATTAGCTGAACGCCTACTTTATTCGAAACATTTCTTTTTTTTTCGGCACTTCTACTGAACAAAGCTTGCCTTCTTGTAACATACTCAGAAGGCATATGCCTTGCAACGTTCCGCACCTGTGTCAATGAAGACAGAAAATTGCGGGACTCTTCGTATAGTTTCGTATAGGTCAGATAGTTTCGTTTATTATAGCTTTCACATCCACTACAAACTTGTCAGAAGTTTTTGCAATAAAGCCAACTTTATAGTCGCAGTGGCGTCACCAAACAATCTCTTCAGTTTTCTCATGTTAAAACGCTGGCGCCATCCATCGGTGCTGCTTTCCGGAAGCCAGCGAGTACATAGGGGGTTGCTCGGGCTATGCATACACGCGCATACCATTTAGACGCCATGCACTGGGCGTAAGTTATAGTTTTTACTGAGATATGAATTCGCACAAAACTCGTAAATGCCGGAAGCAACTGAGTTTTACTCGGGGCTGCCATGGGAGACGCAGCAGCAGCATGGACCAGTGCTTTGATCGGTGGCAGACGCCTTCGTGGCTGAATCATAGTTTAAATGCCATTTTCGCCCGTCACCAACATTCTTGCACTGCCTATGCGACGCGCTAGGGGACTAACATCTTCCGAGACTAAGTGGGGAGTATCAAGCTCTAAGAGCTGAAAAGAAAATCTCAAGTTGACGGTCAGAAAGCGTTTACACGTGAAGGTGGACTGGACTCCGCGGTGCCGCCGTGAAGTTAGGTGGGCGGATGCAGTTAAGGAGTTCGCAGGGGTCAAGTGGATGCAGCTAGCACAGAACCGGGTTAATGGGAGAAATATAGGAGAGGTCTTCGCCCTGCAGGGAGTATAGTCAGGTTTTTGATGATGATGACGCTAGCTGGGCTGTCCCAAAAATGAAGTACAATTACTCTGTTACTGAAAAGGAATGCGTGATAATAATATGGGCCATCAATGAGTTCTACCGTAACGGCAGGTTCCATCCTTCAATGCGATTTCAAATCATCATGCTCTTTGCTTATTATCTTTGCAAGATCATCTTTGCTTACTTATCTTCTCTCAGGGATCCATGTGGCCCTCTCGGCCCGTGGATCTGTTCTCAGGATACCATGTTCGTTTAGCACTTCGCCTCAGCACGGGTGATCTCAGGCCTCATGAGTACAATATACGTTCCTAAGCCACCCTGGCAGGGGGCTCTTACTCACGCACTTTCTCAGGCAGCGGCGTCCTCACTCACATCTCCTTTTCCCTAGAATAAGGTTTGGTTGACAGCCCTCCATACCGAGGACATGGATTCTGAGAAACTACAGGGTACGTGGATTCCTTCTATACTCTACATCCACGGTACGCCTTTCACGGCTTGACAACCCCGGGCACTTCGGCACAACCTTCCCATTTAATTACCGAGGACGGATTTCTTCATCGACGGAACAGCCCAAAAAGCAGAACATGCCTCTGCCCTTCAAGGAGCCTCTGAAAAAATTTCACGGCCATCATTTCGACCTGAGCAGTTCTTATGCCAGCATCGTGAAACATGCAATCACCTTCATGAAACTTATTGCTGCTGTACTGACGGTGATCTGGAATTTTGTACATCGCTATTTTCACTTTTTCACTCATATTCAGCCTGTAAACAACAAAATGTGCCCTCTTGCCATCCACCTGGCTCTCTGCAGGCTTTACTATGACGTTGTTGCCCTTTACAGTCCGCTTTTATGCGGCGCTTCTGGTAATTGATTCGCCAAAGTAGCCGCTGGTCACATGACCCGTGCGCCGCACTTACAGCGGTGATTGCTCGACAGGTTGGATGTTTCATTCTCCACCACGTCGTTCCTGGAAACAGCTTGAGAACTTCTAAGCAACTGGTATCATGCTTCTCGTTAGGAATTCGTTTAAAAGTTCCTCTCAGCTTGCAGATACATTGAGCGAATGACTGCAGCACACCAACCGCAAATGAACAGCTTCTCGTAGAAGTTCAGCGGTACCCTTGGTAATATGTACGCAACGTATGTTAGACCTGATTCTGGACCCTTCAACTCGACCAGGTATACTGCATCTCGTGACGTTCGAGTAAAACACTGCCAATCAAGACATCATAGATTGTTCGCCCAACATAGATAGCCGTGAAAAATCATGTACCCTTGACACGAATTTACCATTCAATCCAGATTCCCTTATTTACTGCTGTACCAGAAATCGCACAGAAGGCTGAGGAATGGCCTCAGCTACCATGCGCGTGTACCTTCGGCACGTAATGCTATGGCAAAGACCTGCACAAAGCAACACGCCTGCTCGGGAGTTCTCCAGTGACAGCTTCGACTATGCGGTCCTACCTACAGCAAATTTTCTACCAAGTGCCATGGTCCTTCGCGTCGGGTAACGATTTCCCCGCTAAATACCTCATCGAGACAGACACGAGGAGGAGGAGACAACTTTATTCAACGCACTATTAAGCGTCGAGAATCAAGGCCAACTGGTCTTTCAGCTAATCAGAGGCTAACCAAGCCCGCCAGGTTGGGGGAGGATGGTGTGAAACGTGAGGTGACTGTACTGCAACAGGGCAGGAAAACATGCAGTGTTATAAGTTTGCATAATGTTCACAACAATTTGGGCAAGGGGGGAATGTCTGATTTGGTATAGGAATGATCGCGCAGGAGTAAGGATTATATTTATTTGTATGCTTCTAAGGATGCGTATTTGCGTGGTAGTAAGGGTTTTATCAGGAAGACTAGGTGTACAGAGAGCTTTTGATTAGGTGTCATAGTGAGTGTTGATTTCTTTTTGTGGTGAAGAGTAGCATTCCACGTGGGTGGATAAGGCCAGGGATGCTGAAGTTCGCGGACGAGGCGATAGACTACCTCATTGCCTGGGATTCTAGCATGACCAGGAATCCACCTCAGTGTTACAGTGTTGGGACTTAGTTTGGTGAGAGCTCTGTGTATATTATCTTGCAGTTATTCAGGAATGCGAACTGTGTGAATGGCGCGTATAGCCTCTATTGAATCAGTGCATATTGTATATCCTGAAGGGCTAGGGGGTGCTTGTGCCAGGTCTTGAATACTGGCGACTATTGAAATGGTCTCGAGAGTCGCTCTAGGAGGAAGATCTAAGTAAGGATCGAGAGTATGCGTGACTGCCTCGCTGAAGCTCTCAATTGTGTAAGCAGCTGCTTCGACGTCAGTTCGTGATGCATCTGTGTAGACGATCGTGGAATCAGTAGGATGAACATTATTGGATACGCGAGTGGACAGACATGCTGTGAGACCATCGTCCCTGTGTTTGTGAGATTATTTACGTTAGCCATCCAAGCATTACTGCAATCTTTGGTCTCTGCTTCACCATTTGAGAGGATGGCGACTTCATGACTAGCCCCTTGTAGGGACGATGCTGAGTAACGTTAGTAACAGCGAACCTCCGTCACCATCTTTGGAGATCAACCACATGTCTCGCGTTGAATCCATTGCCTCCGGCTGGCTTTTCTCCACATCTGCGTCCGAACTGCAGCCAGCGTTAGGCGATGAACATAATAAATAAAACCCGTCTTGAATGCTTGTAAACGCCTGTCGACCTGAGTGATATTCAGTAGAGCGCGCAACAGTGTCCATGTTATTTATACGCTTGTCATTAACAACTTCACAAGTTTCAGTTATTCAACATCAAATTGGCTCTCATAAATGCATCATAGCCATAAGATGGTGGTCTCGAGAGTGTTCACAACGTTTGTACATATGGTGCAAATTTCTGGACAGCCAGGAGGGCACCAGACAACCGGCCGAACTGTAGCGACCGGTGATTAGGCTGAGCTACGAAGCAGGCGACAACGTGCAAATGGCAGAATGTACACGCGATTTAAAACAGTTTTGTGCTCCGCGTTTCCGTAGGACGTTGTAGAGCCGCTTGGTTCACCTTCTGGAATGTGTAGGGAAAAACTTCGCCTGGTAACTGTCATATAGTCTAAGAAATACATAAGGACCCCCTTCCGGTACATATTCCATAAAAAGAAGCCCTTATAACTCAGGGTTCAAATAGCTTACCTTCTTGTACTCTCTCCGCCAGCTTCCTAATGTTACTAAGCCAGGTGGGTATTGACTTAGAGCTTTCGTTTCTTGTTGCTTCACAGCTCACGTTCAGACAGCTTACACCACGAAGAATTCTAAACAGCAACAAAGCACACCCTACGCTACTGCAAGCAACTCAGCACTGCCTCATTGATTATTATACACAGGGTAGCCACGTTTTCACCGAGGGTAAACTTCACAGGAAGTTCCATGCCTGCATCACTATGGGCCTTCAACTATTTAAATGCGGTCTTATCGCCAGCAGTAGCAGATATACTCTGTGTTAGCAAAACTTCAGGGCATTGAAGAAGTTATCTCCTGCATCTTGACCTGGTTTCTTGGAAGTTTTGTGAATATAGGACTTTTAAACAGAACTGTAATTCCATCGCACCTGCTGCAAACACCCAATCACAAGCCACTAACTCTTCTTTGAATGCTCCCTCACTTGGAAATTTCCGTAGGTCACTTATGCCACATCGATAAATACCTGTTCACTGAAGTATCCTTGCCAACAAGAAAGCGAATGGAACCAAAGCGTCTCCACCACTGCCAATTCAACGAATTGTCATGAAGAAAACCGATGCCCTCTATAATGCTAAACGTGTACACAATAAAATAAAGATGGTTCTGCACTTCCGGAGACACATAACTGCTTTTGCATTTTATCTACTGCATCTGGACACTCGACTACCGCCCTGGCATCATTGCCGTCTCTAAACTGCTTATCGCCAACTTCTAAACCCTGATATTAAGCTTGTGACTGCACTTAGGACACATGTTCAGTCTGCAGTGCAGCTCTGCTTCAACTGAAACAGTGCAACAATTTTTGAACGCTGGCATCAGCTGAACAATGTGCCTTTTAAGAACCCGTTAAGGGGTCACTCCCCCAAGAGCCTAAAGAACCTATAACAATGGCCTCTACCGGGTATCCTAACTTCCCACAGCTCGTAACCTTTGAAAGGTAGTAAAGGCGCCAAATAACCATTTATTAGCTCATATTGGTAACACTCATTTTTGCAAAACGCTTAAGCTTCTGTGTACGACGTCTTCCGCACGCTTGTTGAAAGAAATCTGGCAGCCATTTGCACGACAGTTCACATCACCTATAAGCATATTGCTTTAATTGGTATTACCTGTGCACTCATTGCCTGTAGTATTTTCGGTTACTCCTGTTCTCACTTCGCGTTTCTGTATTTTGTTTCCTCGCAAAGTAAAAAGTTATCTGATTTCAAAAGTTCATTTCAATTCGTTTTTCAGTTGCATTTTTTCCCTCTGGTCTTTATTTTCCTAGAGACGCAATAATTTTATAATATTTGTAATGCATAAACATCACAAGCAAAAACGACGGACAATAGAAGTTATACCATTGCACTTTCAACGTGCAAAGTAGGTCGATAAGCATATGGGCAAATTTCACTTTGTTTTGTTCTCGTATACCAATCCTTACGCGTCTCTGTAAAACCCTGTTTTGAAATATCGGGTGTTTTGTTATGTCCACTTCCCAAATGCTCCAGTGCTCTCTCCAACCTCACCGCAAGCTTGCATTCTGAAAATGATGTAGAACTATCTGTCAATTCAATCCGGCGTTTCGGAGTAAAGGAGCAGTCAGCAAGGACACTATGTATATTTAGCACACTATATTCATTGTCTTCCGGTTCAACCATTTTAGTCAACTTCGTTCAGTCACGCATGTCGTAACACCTCATTCCCAGCAAGGTTGATACACATTCGCAATGGTTGCAGTCTTCGTCGCTTGTGCACTGAAAGGAAAGAAAAAGGACTCATAAGGACAAAATATATTATCGCTATCAGATAACAATAATTTGTGCACATTAGGCCTTAATACTGATGGACCTTCAAGTTGAAGATTATTTTCATTCCTACAAAGGAAGAGCCGAAACTAAAAGCTGTGGTAACAGCTACACGAAAAGGTCTCTTGTATTTCAGTAAGGTGCAGTGCAGTATGAAGACGTTGGTCTTGCAGAATTACATACAATCTTAATCTGGTTTCTCATACGTGTCAAACAGATCAAGCTTTAAGTGGAAGTTTCATTTATAAGTGGAACTTTTCATTTATAAGTGGAACGCGTATGTTGAACCAGAATTAGAGTATAGATTACACAACAAGGGAAATACTTCTTGTGGAACGTGTCACATCGTTTCGAACGAAATCATATTTTAGTCAAAGACAAAGCAAAACAGAATTAAATGCAAGAATCACGCCTAAAACAGCAAATAAAAGAGCAATTTATAGGCCCCTTGTGCGCACCCAACCTAAGAGCAAACATAATGTATAACAGAAGCAGAAAAAGTCACTGATTGCCAACATGTAATGAAACTAAGACAAAAACAATAGCCACAACGAGCTCTCGTATTCCAACATGAAAGCCTCTCACGGAAGTAATCACTAACGGCGAACTTTGACGCATATCTGATCATTATTGTCCTTATTCATGTTTGTGTAACTGGGGTGGGAAAGATCCAAAATTCACAGGTAATACCAGGTTCTAATTTCAGACCATAGTTTTTGCAATACTAACTTCTGTTTACATGGTTTTAATTTGTTCCCAAAGGACACTGGTAACTTTCGGTAATCATCAATAAAGTTAAATTATCATTTTAGCTTGAAATCTCAAGTTCTAGTTTTGCGTGCTAGAATCTGCGCCGCTAAGAAATCTTCGAATTTAAAAATTAGTGCCGACGTTTCTCACTTTTCTCTTTGGCTCATGAGAATAAAAAAAGGTTCAATATTACGAACACGCAGCATACATATCTGCAAACGTTATGGTCGTACACAAGCCGGAGAGTTTTATCTCCCATGTCATAAGGAACATAACTATATCTATGAGCACTTGAAATCCCTATGACTATAAAGCAGAGCCAATAAAACAAAATTGCAACCAATTGGTAAACGTTTGTTAAATCTTGTGGTAATCAGATTTGTTGCGACATTTGCAGCCAAGATTTCAAATGGTTTTGTTTGTTGGCCTATTGAGAATACCGGGGAACGAAGCTATTAACCCTGCGGTTTTAAAAGAAGCCTATACTTTTTGTAAGTAGAAGTATCTCAGGTTGAGCTATCTTATACTAACAAATGAATATAGCTGTTCCAATTTATTTGCAATGTTCGATCATTACCTCATTTCTGCTCGCGCACAAATCTCAAGGTCAATAGATACAGCATTGTTGACCTTAAACTATCGTGATGTGCAGCAAATATAGTCGCTTTTATCATCGCCTCCAGATTCGGGAGTGTTATGCTATGCCACAGACAAAAAAGATGGATTGAAGGCGTGCGGACCGGATCGCGAGAGTCGCGGATCTTATGCCACGTGACGTGGAAATCACTGCTTTGAGCGACCTTGAGCTGGCGGCGAAGAATTTACCGGGCCCGGATAGAGGACCTTAGGAAAAAGGCGAGTGCCTTTTTCAGTCCGTTGGGACGGCGTCAGATCGGGATTGTTATTGATCTTTATTTATCATTGCTGGACCATAAACGCGGGGTGCGCTATTTCGCTAGCTATTCGAAATTAGTTCAGCTTTCCTACATACGGGTACCTTTCGTTTTGGCAACTTTCCACATTTTCGTCTTGACGGTACCACTGCATGTCGTCCTTTTCGCATATTCCGGTTCACTGCACTATTCGCTCCGTATTTGCTGCACCTAGTCGTTTTTTACTGTATGGTTCCTGCTAATATAAGTGAAGTTGGAAAGGAAGCACTCAGTCACGGAGCGATCGTTATTTTTAGCGCTCGTAGAGAGCTGCCAACTTATATGGAACATTGAACAAGCTGACTACCTAGATGTGTGCTAAGAAATAGGTTGTCATAACATTCTGAACGCTCATTTTTTTCAACCTTGTTTTTGTCAAACACAACCGCTTTCATGCCTCTTCCACCTTTTTAACCACCGAGCCACCACGGTGAGTGCCAGTTTTCGCCTTAGCTGATATTTATTGACTAAAACTAAAGGCAATTTGTTTACGCCTTTGGAAACCGTTCGCTGAGAGAGCACACTCTAGGCGTCTGTGTTTATGGCATAATGTAAACCACATTAGCTGTTATGGAATATATAATTTTAGAAATCTGCGCGTTTCGTATGGGTAGAGATTCAAGTCGAAACATGAAGCGTGGTATATGCTCCTTTATGCTGACGATCGATTCTTTCTCTGTTTTTTGAGAGATTTGACTTAGCGTGTTCCGTGATCCGCCACCGTGACTCTCTACGGCGCGTGGGCGGGGCGCTCAAGCTGATTGGTCCCGACGCAGTAGGTCTGAGTGCTGACACCTAAAGCCCCTTCTGACATCCAGTATGTGGCCTCATCTATCGGCGTCAAGGGGAGTTTGGGCATGCGCAGTGGAACGCGCGTTGGCGGATCACGGTAGCGGATCGCGGATCACGGTAAGCTAAAACTCTCTATTTCCGAAAAGTCCCTGCCCATTTACTGGTGACGTCTCCACCCTCAAAATTAAAAACAAATACTTAGTCCGTAAACCTTTTTCCTGTACACTGGCTGCGATGGCTCCGTGGCATAGGCTCTCGCCTCCTGATCTCATGTTGCCAATATCGTTCTCCGGCAGCGGTGGCTAAATTTATTTTGAGGCGAATTGCACAAAGCCTGCATGGTCCGCATCAACAAAGTAAACTGAAGAACTGTAATACCCATACTTAGTCATGAACCCTCGATGACGGCAGGACACAAAGCAATTTACTGCTTTGAAATCTCAAACCTCATATTGTGCCATTTTTTCCGTGATTTTCAACGTGAACGATATGCACAAGACGTTCATGTGTTGTGCGATGTCGACGCGCTCCAAAGAACAAAGCGCAAAGGCATGGTAATCACGTCCACAACACTGTAAGGCAGTAAATATTACCAGACTTCAAGCAGCTCTCGTTTATCATAGTGATGCAATAAATTATGACATGTTGAGATAGCTTACTTACAGACGCATGCTACGGCAAAAGTGTAAGGTCTGTCGGGCATTAGTTACTATATAATTCAATTTTTATAGTATGTGACTAAAATTCCTTGTATGATACCATTGCGCAATACACAACAAATATTTGCGCGTGACGGAGGAAATCTGCTGCTTTGAGTTACGCTTCTAAACAGCTACTATACCTAAGAAGGTAATTATTTTCTAAGCAGGCGTTAGCACTGAGACTACTGTATATTGCCTATTTGTTGCAGTTGCAGCTCGGTCTGAACATGCTTTCAATATGTTTAAGTCTCTTTCGAAATTTAGCTGACATAGCCTCTTCAGTAAGACGTAATCTCGCAGCAAAGTAAAGTTTATATTCAGGCAGAAATTCACGAAGTGTTTTCCAACATTAGAAAAATTCTCCCGCTTTGATTCTGAATAACATTTAGAGAAGACTCGAGTTCCGCAAATTCGCCAGTTCGCCTTTTGTATCGCACCGCCACACTTTAGATCCGTGAAAAGTTTGTTTTTTAAACCAACTGCGGCTACCTTGTAGCACGGCCGTAGAGATTTATTTTGTCATGTATTAAAATAGACTTTATTGAAAGAGTTAACCGAGAGTAAAATTGCTGCTTCTAGAGTTTGACTCAGCGTTAAGAAAATTTTCTTTATGATGTCTCATTTTTCGGGTTAACATCTTGGCAGCGGGAAAGCATCACTGGAATCGTTTGGCCAAAACAGAAAATGAAAGAACTTCACTCTAACGATAAAAATACCTGTGTCACAAATTAACCCAACAAAGAAAAGGGCCAAAAGAAATACCCGCAAAATATTGGTGTATATTTTCTTGTTAAAGTTGAACATATCTTATCGTAATTTGCTTGTCACTTGTGTTTAGTATGTTACTTTTGATGAATTCATATTTTATTGCATTCTATTCTTTTCGCCCCTCTTGCTAAGGTCCAGTTAGGGCCTGCAGTATTTGGTAAATAAATAAATAAATAAATAAATAAATAAATAAATAAATAAATAA
>JAJIZL010018958.1:0-24672 GCA_023969395.1 Amblyomma maculatum | reverse complement strand
TAAATAAATAAATAAATAAATAAATAAATAAATAAATAAATAAATAAATAAATAATCAATTGAGGACCATCCTTTTCTCAAGAAATTATTTTCAGCTGAATCAGTAAATGGTACGTTATAAAAAACAAGATAGTGTTTCATGAAGGGAAATTTATTATCGTAATACGCATTTACTACTGCCAATGGCATGTGTAAAACTGAGCGTGACAAAGTTGCTGTACTTGACCGTGTATCTTAAAAGGCGGATGTGATCCCGGCCATGGCGGCAGTTTTGCTTTTATGAGGAATGGAAGGCAGCCGTTGTATTGGGCGGTGTCAGTACACACAACAGAGCCTTATTTGAATAACTTCTCAAAATCCAGCACTACGGCGTTCCTCATAGTCCTAGGAGCTTTCAAAGTTAAACCTTATAAATCCCCCGAAACCAGGCATAGGTCATGAAAGATCCTCGCTTGATATACAACGTATTTTACTACAACTGCCAAATTATGAGCTTCTCAGAGCAATAAGGTTTGTCATCAAAATTATCTTACGCTCCCCCAAGGGCACCAGTCATCATCAAACCTGCCAGACACGGTCACATTGGGGTTGTCCTGAGGGAAAGACCTGAAAAAAAAAAAAACACATCGAAGTCCTCATATGTTGGCTCAGTTCCACTAATATGCTAAGGTTTGACAAGAAATTTAGTTCATAAAACTAATAATCATTCATGAAAGGGAGTACATCGCTTCATTCAAAGCGACACTTAGCACGGACAAAAATTTGCCTTTATAGATCGACGTTTCCCTCTATGGTGGTAATGCGACTTGGAGAAGAGCTTTTATAAGCTTGCTAAAAATTCTTAATAGCTGACGTCGCTGTCAAAGGACAAGTTTACGGATAACTGAAGGCGCGTACATTCTTTTTTAGCAGCTGCTTGCTTACATCTTGCCTACACTATTATTTAGCACAAAACTTTGACCAATTGGTCCTATCAGGTGTATTTAAGTGATGTTCTGAGTTTTTCTCTTCAGAACCTCACCATAACATCCTGATAATGTTATGAATGAAATTCAAATAAAACAGATGTTCTTCAGCTTCCCCCACGAAATCTCACTACCGTTAGCTATGTTGCCTGCTACTTTAGCACCAATTCTGCCCCTACAATTATTCCAAAGAGAAAGCTGTGTGGTCCGATTCGGTTGTCTATTTGTGTGAATATATAGAGAGAGCAAAAATATTGTTACGTGGTGGCATGAAAAGCGATGGAACCTGGCGACGCAACAGAAACAGAACGACATGATGACATGACGATGAAATATGCTTTAATGGTGGCCTGGCGCGAGCGCTCCGCCCCGCGCCACTGCCCGCTTCATCATCTTCGTAGCATTACCCGCGGCCACCGAGGGATCGTCCCGATCGATTGCTAGAAATCCAATGCATGACGTGACGATAACACAGACACAGGATTGGGACATGAAACGCTGGACACTACAATGAATGCGAAGATGGGAAGAATGATTGCACCGGAGCATCAAGCTCAATCTTCACAGTTTACCGAAGGCCAAGGCTCATGGACCTGCCGAACGCTTGTATGGGGGGTGCTGTCTTCGTTCGAGTGGTCGTGAGGTCGCTTCGTCGTGGGGTCGGTAGGGTCGATAGGGTCGGCTTTGGGCTCTTCCTGGTCGTCGTGTGTTGTAGTCAGGACTGGGGACGAGGCTGGGGACAACGGCTAGTCAGGTCTGAGCAAAAAGGGCTGGGGCAGAGCTGGGTGGCGGTCTCCACGGGCTTTCGGCAGATGGACCCGGCGTACGGTCGGCTTCGACGGTGCAAGGCGAGGATGGGGATGAACTGCACCTCCAACCAAATGTTACGTGGTGGCATGACAAGCGATGGAACACGGCGACACAACAGAAACAGAACGACAAGATGACATGACGACGAAATAAGCTTTAATCGTGGCCTGGCGCGAGTGCTCCGCCCCGCGCCACTGCCCGCTTCGTCATCTTGTAGCAATGTCACAAATATATTAAGACCATGCTTGAATATTCAAGAGATGCGCGGGATGAATGCACGATTCTCAAGCCGTTCTAAGAGCATTCACCTCAAAAGGTGCAGTTAATAGATTTCATTAATTCTCTTCAAACAGCGGTTTCGGCCTAGCTCTCCATGTGCACCCGTAAGGACCATATTAGGAGTTTGGTTGCTGATATTATTAAATGTTAGCTTTGAAATAAAAAAAGCTTTCGGTCCTTTGATTATTAATATGTCATGTTTCTTAGTAGGATTTGGTCGGCATCACAAATGTAACCCCTTTTTCACCTTGCAAGTTGGATATAATTATGTGTAAAGGCATCTCCTTCAGTGTCAGTTGGATTTTCAAATCAGCAGACATTCGCTCCATGCCAGTAAATACTCTATCTTTTACACTGAACTCTGCAGCTCAAAGCAAAGCTTCTCATAGCTTCCTTTTTATCTCTATACATATTTGTATTAGAATACGTTTGAGCATATGAATTCAGACAGGAGCGCTAACAGGTACAGAGCGCAAAACATTTTATCCGTCGGCTTTTTGGCGCCCCTGTGTCTTCTTGAACATCTGTTATTGGTTCAACCTGAAGCCTGCTCAGCGCAAATAATCGCTATGCCCTTTTCCTAATCGTGAACGTAGTAGTTACCTGCAAGTTTTTATGCGCTCATTGTTTATTCTACTTGCAACTAGGCGCATATTTGCATTGTGTACGTTCGCCACCACCATACTAGAAGCTTTATGAAAATCGTGATCTTCTCATAAATATATGTATAAAACAAAACTTATTTATATTGAGAACCCACACGTTCGACAAGCTGGACTTCTGAAATATTAGAACCCGATAATATAAGTGATGGACCGTCTTTTCCAAAAGTAACCGAGCAGCGTAGCCGGCCGGCGGAGCAGGCACGGGGTCGGGCTGCGGCGCTACCATCGCCGACGCTGGCTGCTGCTCTCCGGCGGCGAGTGTAAGCTTACTGAAGTAAGCATGCTCCCTCGCTCTCCTTCATGAGATGATAAAAAGTGAGCGAGCATCAAGTGCGGTGTCTGATTTGGCGCCTCCGGAACGTGCGCTACTTAGGAAGGGCGCTCCGCATAGCATCACTCGCTCAATTCTTTTTGTGTGGTGCTGTGAAGCGGCGCTTTTAGTTAGAATGCCTTCGCGTTTAATATCGCTACAGTTCTCTTGTACTTGCAAAGAATGGACAAATGCATACTTTTCTACTTCTTTGGATTATTCGGGAAATTTCGCGAGGAATTGATTTCGAAAACTCAATGCGCTTTTCCCGAGGTTCCTAGTCATCCGTAGTGGCCACTGCCGGATTTGTTGTGACGCTAAGTCAACCTGAAGAAGAGAAAAATAAAATACTTCCAAATGTTTCACGCACACCTCTTGCTGCATACCATCTTTCCCGCTATTTGGGAACTTAAAAAAGTGCGTAGGGTTTTCCGCGTGTGTAATTACGTTCATGCGTTAGCCTGCTGCCAATCTATTCGTTTAATGAGTGAACTGCATGAAAAAGTAACTCCCACGCCTTAAACATATGTCGGTCGCCCAATTCCTCAATAAGTGCACTGGTTTCTTTTTTCTTTTGTTTATTTTACTAGGGAACATCATGCGACCAACCTAACAGGAATATGTCCTGGAAGTGAAAAGAAATCCGGACACGCGGCATTTGATTTGCATTGCGAACTACTTCTGCATCACTGTCTATTACCTAGTGACTTGGTTGGTGGTTTACTGCCCGCTGCCAGAGTGGTGCATCGGTGACTTGATAATTAAGTTTTTGGAATAGTACCTTCAAGTGCGACACAAGATCAAGCTGGTAAACCTGAGACTTCCATCTTTACTGAACTGCCTGGCCGCAAAAAGGTGAAACTTAAGTCGGAGGGCATCGCAATGCAAGTTGAAGAAAAACGCCTTCGTAGGTATCCTTCGCAATAAAAAGGCTTCGGGAGGGGGGGGGGAAGTCATATGCTAGGGAACATTTGCATCACTCATTCGGTATTGCCAAATATTTTTTCAAGCACTTGAAATTCTCTCCTCAGATTTTTAGTATTCAGTTTGGCGCTGCAATCGCGAAAACCATTACGCACTTTTGTGCGTTAAAATCATCATCATCAACAACCTGACTATACCCACTGCAGGGCGAAGGCCTCTCCCATATTTCTCCACTTAACCCGGTTCTGTGCTAGCTGCATCCACTTGACCCCCGTGAACTTCTTAACCTCATCTGTGACCTACTAACTTTCTGCCGCCCCCTGCTACGCTTTCCTTCCCTTGGAATCCAGTTTGTTACCCGAAGCGACCATCGGTTATCCTCTTTTCGCACCACATGTCCTGCCCATGTTCATTTTTTCTTCTTAATTTTCACTAGAATGTCGGTAATTTGAGTTATTTTTCTGACCCACTCTGCACGCTTCCTATCTTTTAATGTTACCCGTACCATTTTTCGTTCCATATCCCTCTGGGTTGTCCTCAACTTAAGTAGAACTCTCTTGGTTAGCCTCCACGTTTCAGCGCTATGGGTAAGTACAGGTGAGATGCAACTGTTATGTACTTTCCTCTTTAAAGATACCGGTAAACTGCTAGTCATAATCTGCGAGTGCTTGCGAAATTTGCTCCATCCCAATCTTATTCTTCTTGTTATTTCCTTTTCGTGGTCTGGATCTGCGGTTACTAACTGTCCTAAGTAGACATATTCGCCTACTACTTCCAGTACTTCGCTACCTAATGTAAACATCTGTTCCTTCCCGAGGCTGTTGAACATTAGCTTAGTCTTCTGCATATTGATTTTCAAGCCTACCTTTCCACTTTTCCTGTCTAGGTCATCAAACATTATTTGCAGTTCATCCCCCGAGTTGCTTAGCAAGGCAATGTCATCAGCAAATCGCAATATTGCTGAGGTATTCTCCATCTACCCTTATCCCTAACTGCTCCCATTCGAAGTCTCTCAATACTTCCTTTAAGCAAGCTGCGAATAGTACTGAGGAGATTGTGTCTCCTTGCCTAACACCTTTCTTTATGGGAATTGTGTTACTTTCTTTATGCAGAACTATGGTTGCTGTACAGCCACTATATATATCTTCCACCACTTTCACGTACGGCTCGTCTACCCCCTGATTTCGCAATGCCTGCATTACCGCCGAGGTTTCAACTGAGTCAAATGCTTTTTCGTAATCAATGAATGCTATGTATAAGGGCTGGTTATATTCCGAGCATTTTTCTATCACCTGATTGATGGTATGGATATGATCGATAGTAGAGTACCCTTTCCTAAACCCTGCTTGATCCTTTGCATGATTGAAGTCTAAGGTTGCCCTGATTCTATTAGCGATTACATTAGTAAATACCTTTACGCAACAGACAGTAAGCTGATTGGTCTGTAATTTGTAAGGTCCTTAGAGTCCCCTTTCTTGTGAATGAGGATAATGTTTGCATTCTTCCATGGTTCCGTTACCGTTGATGACACCAGGCACTGCGTATACAGGGTGGCCAGTTTTTCTAGCACGATATCCCCCCCGTCCTTCAGCAAATCTGTAGTTAACTGATCCTTACCAGCTGCTTTCCCGCTTTTCATAGTTTGTAATGCTTTCTTGACCTCGTACTTCGTAAATGGTGGAACGTC
The DNA here is from genome assembly GCA_023969395.1 of Amblyomma maculatum. Taxonomy (NCBI): domain Eukaryota; kingdom Metazoa; phylum Arthropoda; class Arachnida; order Ixodida; family Ixodidae; genus Amblyomma; species Amblyomma maculatum. Next base: position 19,032 of record JAJIZL010018958.1, on the reverse strand, counting down.
TGACTGTTTTTCCCTACCGCCAATCTCATTACGGTCCTGACTACTTTGGCTACTGTAGAGATCTGTATAGAACTCTTCGGCTCCTTTGACTATTTTATCCATATTCGTGATGACGTTGCCCGCCTTGTCACTTATCGCATATATCTGGTTTTTGCCTATGCCAAATTTCTTCTTTACCGCTTTAAGGCTTCTCCCGTTCTTTATAGCATGGTGAATTTTCTCCATGTTATGCTTCCTTATATCGGCCACCTTGCGCTTATTGATTAGCTTTGATATCTCGGCCAATTCGATCCGGTCTGTTGGATCGAATTGGCCGAGATATCAAAGCGGCTGTAAATGCGACATTAATGGATTCACCTCATTACATGGAGAAGAATAGCTGCATTAGAAACAGCGAAAAATATTGCCTTGTTTGTAGTTCTTTCTAGCTCAGCGAAGTGTCACCATCGCAGACTAGGAATCGCAGGAAAAACCAAACTCAGGTTTCTATCATGCATTGTATGACTGAGGTAACTTTTCGAATCACTTCATCTATGGGAGCTGTGTACTGGGCTTCCACATGCAAGGCGTTCTATCGAGAGCGCGGCTTCGCACTGTCAACCGAAAATCAGCGTTGAGAGAGGTTTGCTGTGCACAGTGCGTTCCATGACTAGCACAGCGTTCTAAAGGAACGAAATCAAGTGCCGCGCATGCCACCCGCTTACATTTTATCATCCCAAGAAAGATAGCGAAGGGGCAGCTTTACGTCAGCAAGCTTACAGTTGCAGCCGGCGAGCAGCGGCCACTGACGGCGACCACCACGCCGCCGCTCGGTCCTGAGCTTGCTCCGCCAGTCGGCTGGGCTGCTCGGTTACTTCTGGCAAAGACGGTACGTTTTGTATAAGCTAGCATTTAGCCGGCTGTGCCTCAAATGACGTTTCTGCTGAATTTATTTCCACTATGGGCAAAAAATTGAGAAACTTATTGGTTCTGAGCAATCCATTACTCTGCATTATACTGCAGATACGGCTAAAGTATTACTCGGGATCATCCTCACCAATGCAGCCATGCGCTAAGGTGCGGACAAAAGTAAACGGAGCAGGCTATTTCTTTGTAATTTGTTTCACGCGTCACATAATTGTAACTAGCAGTCGTGGTATGTGCAGACTGTTACTAGACGCCGGGGCGCTTTCACACAGACAAATAATTTCTTTTTCTCTCCAGTGGAGGACGCGTTATTCTATTTTAATGAGAACAGCGTACTCCATTTACTTATTGCGCCCCTGTACGTCTACTGTATGGAAAAGCCCTCACCGACAGTTCTCGTGGACCCCCTTCGGGGCCGACTGCGAGTAATAAACTTCCTCTCATCAGAACCCTAACATTTTGCGAGTATTTCAGTGCCTGTCGTCTCTTCAGATTAAGTTATCAGCAGTGGCCTAAGCTGCTCCCACTAAAAGCAAAAAGTGTCTTACCTCTCCTGCATAGCACAGCCCGCCAGATACTGTCCGGCTGCACGTCCGTAGTTTTGGTGTTGCCCTCGCCTCTCCTCCCCCTCCGACTCCCAACGACACCCTCATTCCACACAGTCTCCCCTTCAAATGTTTTATCGATCACCCGCAGCGCAACTTTTTCCCTATAAAAATGTCACCCTCCTCTTCCATGCCCTCCCAGCATATTATGCCCAACAAGAGACATGCTGTCGCGATTGCGATGTATCAGTATATCATGAATGATAAGTGCTAATACTGTAACATGATACCCGCATCAACTCTCCGAGTGTCCTTTAATTAATGTATTGGTAAGGGATGGGCTTGTTTGAGAATAGACAGGGATGCTTGAAAACGAGAAATGGTCCATGTCAGGCTAGCCAGTCGTCCAGTTCCCGCGTTGTCACCTCGTCCTTTTCTACCTCGTGAGGGCAGCCGCGCAGCGCGTAATCGCAGTAACACTTGCCCCTGGACACAGCAAGCTCGTCCTCGAGCGAGTCAATAAGATCTAGCTTAGCTTCAATCGTGCTACGTGACATTGCGGCGTCTTCCGCGAGAAGCAATTCGTTGAAGTCACGTTAGCAATAACATAGGCGACACCGCTCTGCGTAATTAGGAAAGCAGAGGGTCTGGCGTTTTGCCGCAAGTACATTTGGACAGTCCACGGCCTTGGAATTGCGTCTAGAGGCGCACAAAATCTCCAGATTTGCAAGTGGATGCAGAGAGCACTGCGTAACTTTGGCCTTTTAATGGCATTCTGCGATGGTTTGCAGACGAGAAACACGATGTACCGTCTTTGCCAAGAGTAACCAGGCTGCAGGATCTACTTCTTAGCCATGTGGTAGTAAATGCGCAGCATGTCTGAACCTCTAAATCTTTGCAATGTGAAGGCGAGCGCCTGTCCTCACTTCTTAACTGGTTGTTATCATGTGGAAATCCTTATTGACTTTACTAATACAAGAGAGAAGCAAAACATGCAGCCTGGTTACTTTTGGCAAAGACGGTACTTCATCAGCTAGACAGATGTTTCGACGCTGATGGGTCTTCATGCGCGTAGAATGGAAGAATTGTGTCAAAGCAGAATGATTTAAATGTATATAAACAATGAAAAAAGCATAATATCTTGACGCTTCATGTAGCTGTGCAACATGCGTAAGCCGTAACCATCAGGACTGCGCCTTACATGTGATTTAGCCCTACATGAATCGAATTTATGTAGTTGAGGTTTCAGCGACTGAGGTCGGTTAATGCCAATTATCTGTGGTTGAAAAAGAGCAGAATGACAGTATTCTGAGCCACAAATACGGCGCACTTCTTTCGCAATAATTGCAGTGAACTATCGACAGCAGTCACTGATGATCCCTCGGGGCGCACCATGGCAAAGAATGAGTTGGTGTAGAGAAAAGACGGACATGTCGGCTGCTGTGGGAGAAAAAGGCGTAGTTGCCCCTAATATCGAGTGAATTAGACAAAAAAAAAAAACAATCTAGTGGTGGCCCTCACAGTACTTCATAAGAGGACCATTCAAATATATGCGAATCATCTATAAAGGTTATGAAGGGGCTTGACTGGTTGAAGGAAGACCAGCCGGTGGTAAGATGCTGTGTTCAAGCCGTAGCGGGTGGCACCATTTTCTACTTGGCTATTTGTTTTCGTGTACAACCCAGCCCAGTAAATCGTTATCAGACAGCGTGAGGGGAAGGCCGAAATCACCCAGGGCATTATTGTCGCGCATGGCATGTAGAAGCGTGCCGCAGACGGAAGCGGGACGACAAGCTGCAGACCGGCACTATCAGCTGAGTAGTTATTTTGAAAAAACGCTTCGGTCCGGCTAATCCTTCACACAGCCCTTGCGTGTTCACTTCGTCCTTACCATATCTGCAGTGCCGTGTGGTGCCGCGTATTTGAAATAAAGACATATTTGTAGAATAACGTTTCAAAATGCGTTGATCTCCTTTCCATTCTGCTTGTAAACCTAAACACCTTTACTGTAGTTACACTCCTTCTTGGCTTCTATAGGATACAACGCTCCACACATATTGACATGAAGGGTTTTGTTAGCATTGCACGGGATTGCAATTCAAGGTCAAGATAAAATGATACGTTTGGAGAATAAACCATCAGTTGAATAAAAACTGTGTTGACGTTTTAACAGCCCTTTCTGTTTTATGCTCGCGTGTCCCATTTACAACAGCCCGAACTATATCTAGGGCAGGACAAATTTCAATGCTTTGCTGCGTATCCTAAATTATTATGGTCTTCCACAAGTACTCAACATTGCATTCATGCGACGGCCATATAGGGCAGATTCGATAGAAAACATTTCGCGTACACCAGAACTGAGAAAAACATGTGGAAAAAATCGCTCGAGATTTTCTAGAAGTTAGCTAGGCAGACGTTCTTCTTGTGCCGATCAATGTCATGTCGCAGCATTACGCTTCACTTTGAACCTTCACCTGCAAGTTAAGTATAAAGCTAGTTTATTATAAGAATCCGAACAGTCGACTTGTGCAACTTCACTTGTTTTCCGTGCAATGTAACTGAATTCGTCCGTCGGGAACTGCGAAAGGCAATATCCCTTCCTCTCCACAAATACTAAACCAACTCATGACGTTTTCCACTTCGTCAAACTACACCAGTTTAACGATGCTAAAATTTCGCAGGGAAGAGGGTGTTAATAGCCTTATCGCTACTGCTCTAAAAGCCGGGCTTAGAGCCCCCCCCCCCCCCCCCCGCCCTCCAATCGCTATTTTTTTATTATCTTTACCAAGCCCGGCTTTTTTTTTTATCCCACGATCATTAGTCCTGCTGTAAATATTTTAATCACAGTGTAGTATTTATCATATTCACAGGTATTATCGGCTAATTGGTTCCTAAAACTTAGGGGAGTGTCGCTTTTATTCATGCGTATTAAATTAAACGTACTTCAAGCGCGAACTCTTTTATAAAGCCTGAACATGTAAGCACTCTTCCACAACAGATCATATGCACAAAAAAATATTGGCGGAATACTGACCAAGGGAACATCAAAACTTTTGTGTGTGAAATAACTATTTGCAAATATCGCAAATGCCCCTCAAGACAGCTTAACTCTGAGGCGGTAATCCTTAAAGCGGAATATATTATATTCCTCCTATCGATATTGTCCATCATGGAGTCTACTATATGAGATATGGAAATACAAAACTAAACAAAGTCAATAACCATAAATTCTTTAGTGTTTAGATAAGTGAAACTTTTTTACGGAACTTTAAGATGTCTAAACTTGTTGCTCACCTCAGGTAACCTGCAGGCTGCTTCTAGATGGTAGCTATCGTTTATTACTGGTTTGTTTCAAGCATTCACTACACTATGCATATTTTTCTCAGATCGTTTATTGAATCCTAATCTGGTGTTCGATAATTCATAGCATTTTTGACAGTCATGGCTGTTCAAACTAGGACCATAAGAGCAATTATTGCGTTATGGCCATAAGGGCTATACTGCAATATTTGCGTATTGCACCAGTATTCCCCAAACATCGTGTGCTAAATGTTAATCAGATTTATTATTTCCGCTTGTACAACACATCCTCCGGCGCGCGCTAGATGCATTAGTACCATATCACAGGCTATCATATTATGACCATTGAACTTCCAACATAGCTCTAAAGTTCAAACAAACACGGCAGGAAAAGCTAAAGTACCAAGATCATGCCATTTTAAACAAGGCCAGTCTTAATATTGAATTCACCATCAGCAGCCACTCCCCCCCCCCCCCCTATTGCATTCAAACTTAACACTAAAGCATACCTAGGTGCATTCCAAGATTTTTTTTTTTAATCTGTTACCTTAGCACAAAGATTTAATTGTTTGGTTGTGGCGATCGAATGAATCGCCAATTTTGCAGTTTGTGTTGAATATTCTGGGTGCCGCCTCCGTTACTGTGGTCTGCACGGCACGACATCTGGGTCATCCTACTGACTCCGGGGGAGGGACGTATACGGACTGGAATCGCCCATTCGTCCCCGGCATGGAGGAACGACTTCCTCCATGTTACCCGGGGTGTACGGCTGTGTGCGCGTGTGTTGTGTGTTGTGGTCGGTGGGTGGCGCGCGAGAGGATACTCGTGTGCGTGCTCCTTTCAAGTGGAGGACACTAAGCGTTTTCGGAGCAGTGCGGTTGTTCATTGAAGCGCTCTCCGACCAGTGTCATAGGAGTGTAGTTTGGACTATTAAAAGTCATGTCAGTGTTGCTTTAAAAGTTCTCCCTAACGTCAATGAATAACGAACAGTTTTTCACTTGATAGTCATTTATGAATATATTTTATGTTTGGAACTGTTCGTTTGTTTTTCTTTCCACTTTTGCTATGTGCGCTTGTGGGGTTCCCGCGTATGTAAGAATCCTATTATCGCATGCGTGTTTAATATTTGTGTTCGGCTGCGTATGCTTAAGCGAGTAGTTCTTCATTTTGCTGTACTGTCCAACTGTGCTTGGTTACCGAGGCTTGGTAAGGCCATTTGCCTCGGCCCCCCATTCTTGCAGAAAGCAAGTCAAGAAATAGCACAGAAAAACATCACTCAAAAGCAGTATTGAAAACCACTGTAATCAAACTTCCTTTGCTCAAAACCACTACAACGACTGCGAAATGACTAGAAAAGCTCATCATTAAGAAAACCAAAAGTCGAGAGAGAACCTCTAGGAAGCTAAGCGCTAGTCCTTGATCAATCAATGTTATCAGGATATCATGTCCATACAACAAAATCTTCTATCATCCGAGATATTGATTACATTGTATTCAAACGCGTTAAACCAGCTAGTATCAGTATTTTATGTAGTGATTTTTCAGTCACGAACGAAAGTAACAATGCTGGACGACTGGCAAGCAATGAAAGCAGTCGTGCTCGAAAGAGGTACTGCACGTTTCATCAAAGGTTCAGTTCAGTTCAGTCGTCCAGTCGTGTCCGACACTTCGTGACCCTATGGACCATATCACACCACCCTTTTCGGTCTCTCACTATATTCCTATCACATAACTTCATCTGCAGCGCCTCGAGGATGCCATCTAACCATCGCGTTTGCTGCCTACTCCTTCTCCGGCGACCCGCAACATTTCCCAACAGCAAATCTTTATCCAGCGACTCCTCTCTTCTCATCAGATGACCAAAGTAGCTCAGCTTTAACTTTAGAATTTGACCCTACAATGAGCAGTCAGGGTTTATGGTCGACAATATCGACTGATTTGATCTTCTGGCCGTCCAAGGAACTCTCAAGATTCTCCGCCAGCACCACAATTAAAACGCGTCAATTCTTCGGCGGTCAGCCTTCTTCACAGTTCAACGCTCGCATCCATACATCACAACTGAAAATACCATAGCACAAGTTATACGGATCTTGGTTGGCAGAGTAATGTCTCTGCTCTTTACTAGGCGGCCAAGGCTAGCCATGGCTCTGTCTCCCAGAAGTTGGCGTCTCCTAATTTCATGGCTGCAGTCTCCTTCCGGGGTTATCTTGGAGCCCAAGAAGAGAAAATCTGTCACAGCTTCCACTTCTTGTCTCTTGATGCTCCAGGACTTGATGGGGCAACACGCCATGGACCTTTGTATTTTTAATGTTAAGTTTATGCCCAAACTCCTCTCTCTCTTCTTGAACGCGCATCAGTAGTCTCTTGAGATCCACTTCACTTCCTGCCATTAAAGTGGTATCATCCGCATATCTAAGGTTGTTGATACGTTTCCCAGCAATCTTCACTCCATCTGAAGACTCGTCCAGACCGGTCTTCCTCATGATGCACTCAGCATATATGTTAAAAAGGCAGGACGACAGTATGCAGCCTTGTCTCACTCCTTTCTCAATCGGACCCCAATCAGTAAGATCATGCCCAGTTCTGACTGTGGCGTCTTGCCCTTCATACAGGTTCCTGAGGAGATAGATGAGGTGATTTGGAACTCCAATCTCTTTGAGAGCTTGCCACAATCTGCTGTGATCTATGCAGTCAAACGTTTTCGCGTAATCAATAAAGCAGAAGTAGATGGGTTTTTGAAACTCTCTTGCTTTTTTCATGATCCTGCGAAGGTTGGAAATCTGGTCTCTAGTATCTGCCCTTGCGAAACCCAGATTGCACGTCCGGAAGCTCCCGATCCACATACTGCTGCAGCCTACCTAGGAGGATTTTCAACTAGCATGCGAAATAAGCGCGATCGTGCGGTAGTTGGAATAATCTTTGGCACTGCCTTTCTTTGGAATAAGGATGTAAACTGACCTCCTTCAATCCTGTGGCCACTGCAGGGTGGTCCAAATTTGCTGACATAATGTATACAGAACGTTAACAGCATCGTCATGGTTGAGGTTTTGAAGCAACTCAGCTGGAATGCCATCAATTTCGCTAGATTTGTTTTTAGCAAGGCTGACTAAGGCCCAGTCAACTTCCCTCTTCATGATGCCCGGCTCGAGATCAGTAATCACAGCCGTCTTATGTTGAGTTTGCACATCCGGGTCCTTCTTGTACAGTTCTTCTGTGTATTCCTGCCACCTCTTCTTTATCTATGAGGCTTTCGTGAGGTTCCTGCCTCGTTTGTCCTTTATCACGCCCAGCTTAGCACAGAAGCTTCCTTTGATGTCTTTTATTGGCTTATACAGAGCTCTTGTGTTCCTCAATTGGCTGTTGTCCTCAACTGCTTGGCACTGTATGTTCAGGAAGGCATTCTTATCTCTTCTTGCGATTTTCTGAAAAACCGCATTGAGAGCCTTGTATCCTTCTTCTTCCCCATAACTTTTTCCATCCTCCTTTCTTCAGCTATTTGCAAAGCCTCTTCAGATAACTTGTTTGCTTTCTTGCATTTCTTTTGCTTTGGAACTACCTTAGTAGCAACTGCTTGTATTATATCACCCACATCAGTCCACATCTCTTCAGGCTCTCTGTCTTCTAGATCTAATTTTTGAAATCGATTCCTCACTTCAACAGCATATTCTGATCGAATTTGATCCAGATCATACCTGGAAGGCCTTCTAGTTTTCTGCGTTTTCCTCAATCGTATCTTAAATTGTGCATCAAGAAGCTGATGATCGGGGCCACAATTGGCCCCTGGACTTGTTTTTACTGCTTTTATAGCGCTTTTCCATCTCTGCCGACAAAGAATATAATCAATCTGATTCTTGTACAGACCTTCCGGTGAAGTTCATGCGTCCAGGCACCTCTTGCGCTGTTGAAAATGAGTATTCGCTATGATCAAGTTATATTCTTGACAAAACTCTACTAGCCTCTGCCCAGCTGCATTTGCCTCACCGAGACCGAACTTGCCTGTAAATCCGGATATTTCTCCACTCCCCACTTTAGCATTCCAGTCTCCGATGAGGAAAAGGACGTCTGATGAGGGAGTGTGGTCTAAAAGGCATTGCAGGTTAGCATAAAATCTCTCAATGTCGGCTTGTTCAGCAGTAGTGCTTGGTGCATAGACTTGGATAACTGTTATGTTGAAAGGCTGACCTTGGATCCGAAGGGAAATCATTCGGTCGTTTTTGTTGTGGTACCCCAGCACTGCTTCGCCCATTCTTCTGTTTACTATGAGAGCGACCCCATTCCTTCTGGATCCGTGCCCACAAAAAAAGACATAATGGTCGCCGGAGTCAAATTCTCCCATTCCGGTCCACTTGAGCTCGCTGATACCCAAGATATCAATGTTTAATATGTCCATTTCTCGCTTGACGACATCCAGTTTATTTTGCGTCATAGATCTTACATTCCATGTTGCTATGTGATATATCTCCTTGCAACATCGGATTTTCCGGTTGCTTCCCGACACATCCACAACTGAGCGTCCTTTTGGCTTTAGCCCAGCCGCTTCATTCGTCCTGGAGCTACTAGGAATCGCCCTTTGTTCATCCCCAGTAACATGTGGGACGCCTTCCAACATGGGGGGCTCATCTTCCGACGCCATATCATTAATGCTATTGTGACTCGTCATAGGGTTTCCTTGGCAGGAAATACTGGAGGGGTTGCCATTACCTTCTCCAGTGAATCCCATTTTGTCAGAACTCTCTGCCGTGACCTGTCTATCTTGGGTGGCCCTACACAGCAGAGCTCACGACTTCATCGAGTTTCGCAAGCCCCTCCGCCACGACAAGGCAGTGATCCATGAAGGGGTTCAACAAAGGTAGTCCGTCTCATATATAAAGTGCACTGTGTAAACTCGTGAATTACCAATTTGTTACAGCAAATGCAGCATGAATTTCAGGACTTTTTTTAGAGAGTCGATTGACCATTTATGTCGAGAGAATCGACACAAGCCTTAATTGACCTCAAACTCAAGCCATCATTTTTGCGCTCGCTATGTTATCTACAGACGGTTTTAACAAATTTTGTTCTTAGAATGTTCATATATTTCAATCTACATGGAAACCTTGTTTAAGTACCCATTCCTCCCTTATCGATCCCAGTGTGCATTCAGTCAAGAAACAAGCTTCCAATCTCATCGGGAGTTTCGTAGCGTACCAACATGAGGAATTCTTATTCTTTATTTATTTACTTTTTACTGTCCTTGATACGTTAATGTATCCGCTTATCCGCCAAAATGCTTTATTTATGGCAAGGAAACTAGCGGTAGTTTCCTTGCCGGTTATTCTCCGGTATTTTGCGCAAATGACCCTTTGCGAACAATTGTCCTTATAGAAAGAGCTAGACCTGCTTGCCTACTGCAGCTGTCCCTCTGAGCAATGGATGTAAACAAGTACATTAATGTTTTCCATCACCTAATGACTGTTTTGTTTTAAAATGCAAATATACTCCGTGGCCAACTACCTCCCCCTAGATCGCCCGTTTCACTCCTGTAGATACGCAGGGCTGTTCATTACGATAGGATCTAGCATTGTCCACAAGGTTATTGTGACATAGTCTACATACAAAACTATAGGGTTTCTAAAGCATCATGTACAGAAAGCCACATAAATTGCCCAACTGAAAGACTACACATCATTTCTCAAAGTTGAACCGAAATATGCACGGCTGTCTGGAATCCTAATCAGGCATATTTATAAAGTATCCATCAATCATGCAACACAGGCCTTAATCATTCAATAACTCTCCACACTTCCGATCCCAGCAAACAATATTTAATATTTTAATCTGGTTTGTCTAATACCTTTGTGATTCCAAAGCGAGGGCTGTCGTCTTTCGTGGATTCTTTTATCCGCCACTAAGACATGAACCACATATCCCGTCATCACCACTGCAATGTTACCCTCGTCGAATCATTAACATTTTATTGTATCGCACCCAAACGCCCGAAATTCTGTATTTGCCAATATACTGCTTAGCAGCATCTAATTCGAACGGCTTTATCATCCAAATCATATTTATGAAGTATCCATCAACATTTATTACTGCTGCGAACATCTGCATTTCGCGAACCCAAACTTATTTAAACCCCATAAAAGGTATTTAGAAGGTTGACGTGATGTTACGCTATGGTGATTATCAATTACTGCAACAGCTTCCCGCCATTGGAACTTCTTAACTATATTGAAATAAACACACACCGTCTTGCACTAAATAATACATGTAAAAGCCGTAAGATCAGATATCGGTATCAAGGCACCAATTCATGATAAATACCTTGACTCGGCGATACACAAAATCAGGATGAGCGAAGCCAGACAGAGATTTTTCATCTTTCTGGATGATCACTACACCAAGAAACAGTGGTTCTGCAGAAAACACGCTATTTATTTATGTCAGGTCTCTTAGCGAAATCAGTGTAGCCTTTGTGCAGCTATAATTTGCTGTTTCTTCAAAATACCAATTTAGACAAAGAAATGATGTCGTGTTATTTCTCTTCCAGTAAGAAGACAAAGGCGCATAAATGTCATCAGCCTCTTGCTTCCTAAGCAGCTATTTTCTGCACTTGTACTGGGGAAACCAAGATCTGAATAGGAGCATGCACAGAAGCTTAATTACTAGGAATTTTATACCCTTTCCTATAATTCTCAAGCGTATTGTCCATAAACAGGACATCATAAACTGATAATCTTTGATATGGTACATGTTAGCGAAAAGTGTTTTGTCTTGATTTTGAAGATGAATCATATTGGCTGAGTAAAACTCTTACTCCAAGAAAAAATACAGAAGTATGTATTTTATATCATCTGCGTATCTGGCGAAACAATCTGTAATACAAGTGTGAATGAGGAATATGCTGTATTTCTTTTTAACGGGAATTGTGCCTCCCACCAAAGGAACCATTGACACTAGAGCGCGACACACGGCATGAAGCTAAAAAGAGATCGGTAGATAAAAGAGTGCAGCTTGCGAATGTCAAATCCATCTTCGGTGTGGCAGTAACCAGGCAGCAGTCAACTGTGCAAGGCCTGTAAGCCATCAAAAGCTGCGGGGAACTTTTAAGAATTACTGCTATAATGTGCGACAATTCGTAATCAATTTCTTTTATTTTCACGCCTTAGTGACAAGGCGTATTTTCTACGTATTTAGTCACCCAGTTTCCTACTCCCTGTTTCCTAATTATCGTAATCTATTCCAGGCATTTCTATACTGAGCAAATTACCGTAGGTAATATTTCCGTTTAGACCTGGTAGCCATTATTGACCATAGTGGACGTTGAAACTTTAGGCTTGTGTGAATTGATGGAATAAAAGCCAATAGCACAATTTGTTGATGTAATCACAGTGTTGGCCGAGCTAAGTAGCCGACGCATCATATATTTATGATGCTGAGCAAAGTGAATGTTTGATACAGAAAATCTGAGCCATTGTAAACCACTGTAATACAAAAGTTATCGAAGGTACCCTCTACAAGGAAAACACATTCCTATAGAGGGCAGTAATGTGCTTACATTGCTTGTCGGTATGCTGCAACATGCAGCCCACCTAAATACTTCTACCAAATCAAATTGGTATTGTGAAATAAGCAGTAAATAAAGAGCTGCAAACATTCATACTCCAGTATGTTGCTGTTTTTGAGGACCTTAGGTCAACTAAGCGTTCTTTGCATTTGACATTGAATGATATACTTCTGAATTATCGAATTTACATTTGCAGTGACAAAATACCAGAGGAAACGTGGAATTAGTGTAAGTAATGTTATAAATTAGGTTAATGAGATTATGAGTTCTAACATCGTTCTGCTGTGTATGGCTGCATAATTATCTGTCATCACTATTTGAAGCTACAGCATTGTAATCATATTTGTATTTTAGGTGCTCGTATGAGATTCCAAATGCGCTGCTGACTGCTCAGCGCTACCAGGAGGGGCTCCGAAATGTTGAACATGACATCACTTTTGCTGCCTGTGACCTTTAGTGAACAGCCATTTTATTGACTAGTTGCCTCTCCAGGTAGATTACCTTTGATCCTGTAGAATCGTCCTATGGGTATTAGACATCAAATGTTCGTACACACACAAGGAAAAAAAGGGGAGGGAGCTGACTGCATTTGATGTCTTCAGTGAAGTGAAATAACCCAAAACTTTAGAGGGACCATTTGTATTATGCGCAGCTCCTTGGACAGATGTGTATTTCTGGATTTTAGTTGGCGTTTGTTATCTTTGATAATAAATTGATTCTGATTGAAAGATTGAAAGAGTAAATCGAAATACATGAAAACAGAGCGTACTGAGCACACTAATGCCATATATGAACAATAATGAGTGTAGGTTTTGTTGTACAATGCTTCTATACAGGATTTAGGCTTTTGTAATTCTAAGTGTCATCATTTTCCGCTATGAGAGCTCCTGGACGTTTGTCGGTATAGCAGAGATTCTTCACACGTGTTTTCGTAGGGAACCTGTGGAATGGGAAGGGAACAATGAGGGATATGGAATTCTTTGATCGGCTGAATTCTCCTTTCAACATGGATTCGAACCGCTGCAATTTTTTCAGTTTTTCTCACTTCCTATGTGGTGAACAACCGATATTTAGGAAAGGTGGAATGTTCACTGCCACACCTTTCTGTTGCATATGGTATTATATTAGGAAGATTTTGTCAGCTATAGTGAAATCCATCATCACACAGGAGGTCCAGGAATCCGCTTGTTCTTAGTCCCTTCCTGTCTGACGTACCCCGTTAACAGCTTAGCAATAATGTTAGCTCTCCACTCGTTATGACGCCAAGTCCTTCACTGTGTGGGTTGATTTGTATTACGAGTACAGCTCAGACAGTGCGAAAAATGAGGTAGGTACATGATATCTGGTTTCAGAGCACGGATATGACTCTCAAAATTGAATACTTCGCTAAAAAAGCATCTGCCATTGCTGCTTAATCGCGTGTCTTGACTGCATAGTGGTGTCGTGACTGCACCCATGCCTGTTCCAAGTACATATATTTGTCCACGCAGACCATATTCTGGGCACTGTGGTCTCCGTCACTGCAAATAGATATCCGAGATTCGGGTGAAATGTACTCAGTCGGAGTTTGATGAGCAAAATCATTGTTTAATTTGTTCAGCCGACCTGTCAGCGTTCATTGGCTACAGACTCGTGTGGTTAGTCTGGTGAAGCTTTGTGTCCATTCTATCCTCTCTCTGGTTCAGGTACTCAAAAGAGGCTACAAATGAGGGACAGACGTGAAGTTCAGTGTCTGAACGTCTTCGTCAGGTTCCTGCAATTTCACGATTCCAAAAGGAATTGAATCTTTTTCTGATTTCTGTAATTTGCTCTGAGTGATAGTGAGTTAATCTCGAAAGAAATTTACTCCTTTTTTTCTGTGCTGCAAGCTTCCTGTTGGCATCCTGCCAGTTTCGTTTAGGTTTGCATGGACGCCTTGCACGAATCAAGTTCTTGCAATTTTGCTTCATGCTGCTTGCAGAGAGATACTCATGAAGCTTTACTTCATTTTCATTGCTGGCAGCTACCTGTGGTCGCAGAGAAGGTTGTAGAGAAGGTAGAAGGTAGCCTCGCAGGAAGAGGGGAGAGGGTACACACAGCGGCGAACGATAGGGATGGAGCACGCGCAACAACCGGAGAACACGAGGAAAGAAAAGGGGGGGGGGGGGGATTGCCGGAGGCAGCGCTAACAGCGACTGACTGCTGCAGCTGTCACCGCTAGCGAGTCAAGACAACGCGACTGCGTAGAACACCGTCGCCTCTATGCAAGAAGAGGAGGATGGGGTCCCCTCTCTTCCTGCGAGGGTGCTCTCCGGTTGCCGAAACGATGGCTCGCTGTCAGCGGATCAAGATGCGTGCATCCATTTCTCACTCACTTCACCTGCTAGTGGCGTCACCGGCATAAGTTAGTCGCTGCTATCGGTTGGTCGCGCAACGTTCCTATGGGCCCACGCGCTGCCTCCCGCGACCTTCCGATATCTCAACTGCTCTCCTCTTTTCTCCGACCGCCAAGTTTCTTTCATGACAGCCAATACCTGTTAGTGGAGTGTTTCTTGATGGAATACATGTGAAAAATAAAAAAATGTTGTCTTAATTGTACATACGAGAATTGCTCAATCATACGTGCCTTGACACTATATCGAAAAGGTAAAACAGCGGATAAGCTGCGCTGAAATTTCGCATTATAGGAAGCAACGTAATTGTGGGCAATTTTTTTTAAGGTGAAAGCCTTTAATGGCTCATACTGTCGTCGACAAAAGCTGTCTGCGCGAGCAGCGCACCTGATTGGTAGACAGAGAAGTGACGTCACCAGCCGCCAAAATCGAAGCTACCAACCACAATTCTCATCTTTAACGCTCCAGCCATCTGCAATCCCACACTTCAACGAGCGCCAAGGAACGGCACGCCACAAGGGAGATGATGTACCGTCCAAACGCACACTTGATGAAGAAAGTGTGACAGATACTGTGCCTTCTTTTCCTGTAAACCAATTGTAATTATATGTAGCACTTCAATGAAGGCTTATAAAAGGGAAGCAATGAGAGGCAAATGATATGAGAGGAGGGGTAGGCTTTCGTCGTACTCTTAAAAGACATCTCAAACACAGGCTATTTTTTTACTGTTTGTGTCCCTTCTTGCTGGTTGGAGTACTTTGTCACGAAGTGGTTTTCTTAGATAAGACGGCTGTGATTACTGATCTCGAGCCGGACATCCTGAAGAGAGAAGTTGAATGGGCCTTAGCCAGCCTTGCTAAGAACAAAGCTAGCGGAATTGATGGCATTCCAGCTGAATTGCTTCAAAACCTCAACCATGACGACGCTGTTAACATTCTGTATACATTATGTCAGCAAATTTGGACAACCCTGCAGTGGCCACAGGATTGAAAGAGGTCAGTTTACATCCCTATTCCAAAGAAAGGCAGTGTCAAAGATTGTTCCAAATACCGCACGATCGCGCTTATTTCGCATGCTAGCAAGGTGATGTTGAAAATCCTCCTAGGTAGGCTGCAGCAGTATGTGGATCAGGAGCTTCCGAACGTGCAAGCTGGATTTCGCAAAGGCAGAGGAATAGAGACCAGATTGCCAACCTTCGCTGGATCATGGAAAAAACAAGAGAGCTCCAAAAACCCCTCTACTTCTGCTTTATTGATTACGCGAAAACGTTTGGCTGCATAGATCACAGCAGATTGTGGCAAGCTCTCCAAGAGATCGGAGTTCCAAATCACCTCATCTATCTCCTCAGGAACCTGTATGAAGGGTAAGAGGCCACAGTCAGAACTGGGCATGATCTTACTGATTGGGTTCCGATTGAGAAAGGTGTGAGACAAGGATGCATACTGTCGCCCTGCCTATTTAACCTATATGCTGAGTGCATCATGAGGAAGGCCGGTCTGGACGAGTCTTCAGATGGAGTGAAGTTTGCTGGGAAACGTATCAACAACCTTAGATATGCGGATGATACCACTTTAATGGCAGAAAGTGAAGTGGAACTAAAGAGACTTCTGATGCGCGTACAAGAAGAGAGAGAAGTTTGGGCTTAAATTGAACATTAAAAAGACAAAGATTGTGGCGCCTTCCCCATCAAGTCCTGGAGCATCAAGGGACAAGAAGTGGAAGCTATGACAGATTTTCTCTTCTTGGAATCCAAGATAACCTCGGAAGGAGACTGCAGCTATGAAGTTAGGAGACGCCTACTTCTGGGAAAGAGAGTCATGGCTAGCCTTGACCGCCTAGCAAAGAGCAGAGACATTAGTCTGCCAACCAAGATCCGTATAACTGGTGCTATGGTATTTCCAGTTGTGATGTATGGATGCGAGAGTTGGACTGTGAAGAAGGCTGACCGCCGAAGAATTGACACGTTTGAATTGTGGGGCTGGCGGAGAATTTTGACAGTTCCTTGGACGGCCAGAAGATTAAATCAGTCGATATTGTCGACCAGAAACCCTGACTGCTCACTGGAGGGTCAAATTCTAAAGTTAAAGCTGAGCTACTTTGGTCATCTGATGAGAAGAGAGGAGTCACTGGAGAAAGATTTGCTGTTGGGAAAGGTTGCGGGTCACCGGAGAAGGGGTAGGCAGCGAGCGCGATGGTTAGATGGCATCCTCGAGGCGCTGCAGATGAAGTTATGTGATGTTAGGAATATAGTGAGAGACTGAAAAGCGTGGCGTGATATGGTACATAGGGTCACGAAGAGCCGGACACGACTGAACGACTGACCTGAACTGAACTGGTTTTTTTAGGGCTTCAAATTGCAGAACGGAACACTGAGCGTTCTGACCAGAATTTTTTGCTGATGTAGGGACCATCTATTTTCTGCCGAGTGGTGCGCTACCGTGAAGCCGCTTTTTTTGTGACTGCGTAGTGACGAATCGCTGCGGCCGCACCCGCACGCTAACCAAGTTTATCTAGCCTCCGGGCGCTAGAGGATGTAGTCAAAAATATTTTCACTACATGTATGTGTTAAAGCAAGTATATTTGCATTGTCGTAGAGATAAAATCAACTCTTTATTTGGGGGGTTTAGTTCAATATTTAGGTTAACTGTGTTGTGGCTCAGCACGAAGGCTCGCAACTGTTCCAGTCTCGGTGCCTTAGGCACGAGAAAACTTTGGTGATCAGCTGTAAGCATTCTTCCTTTGTACAACTCACAGGCTCACCGCCGTTCTCGGTTACAGCAGCTATTGCCAATTGAGCACAATAGCCGAAGAGACGCAGTGATTGGCGGAATGAAGCTGCATTTACAAATATCCTATCTATAAATGGTCCCGGAGTGTCGTCCGACGAGGCGTCAGCAGTGTGGTCAAGCACCGCACGATGCTTGCACCTCCTCGACCGCCGTAAACATCACCACGATGACCCCTCCTGCCGCAAGCCGTATGCGAACTAAACAGCCTATCACTAGTGCCAATGTCAGATATGAAGCGAGCGAAATTTGTTGGTGTCTGGAATACTGAGCAGATAACCGCGACAAGCAAGTTTCTGCTCAAGCCAAGCCAGCTGCCGCCGGTGAAAATTTAGTTCAACCGCCCTTCTTGTACTAGCTCTGCGGTTAATGCTTCGCCAAAGTACCATAGCATTGTTTTATTATGGCAGATTAGGATTCACAAAGGTAGTTTCATGAGTAGACCAATTACGAAAGCGTTGCTCAGTTCCAAAGCACCGACCGCCACTTGTGCTTAGAAGTGGTTTGATTTATGCTGGAATTACCCGACAAAGAGCTGCATTGGCATCCTTCGCCATGGCTTCAACAGTGCGTGGCTACGGTACATGGGCGGCTGTAGTAACTGATTAAGTAAAGTGAATGTGAAAAAGCTCATTGTATAAGAAAAAGGTCACCACTGGTAAACTCCTGGGTCTATTGCAAGCGCATGAAAGGAGGACAACGATATGAATGACTGAAAGTGTGTTTCTCATATCACTACTCTTTTTGATGAACTTTCCGCTGCTCCAAGCCCCAATCCACTCTGAAGAACAATTACCGGCAACTATAGGGAACTAGAAGTTATATTTCTAGCACTATGTACTTGCAACGTAGGAAACAATTTCATCATATAGTTCTATTGTAACATTTGCTTATAGTGCCCTGCGAAACTTTTATCCTGGTCGATAAAAAAAGTTTCACACCTGTTTCCTCGCATAGATGCATCAATGTCATTCACAGGTTAATATACACATGAAGGCTGTTTGGAGTACTCTTATTTTGTTCGCTTCGCTCTATAGGAGAGGTGCATGAGAACAACCACAATGTTCTCTATGAGCACTTGCAGTGAAATTTGAGCAATCTGCTCTTTTTTTATTATACTTGGTACAATTTTATTCAAATGCACGTCATCTTGGTCTGCTTATTTTGCACCCCTCATACCCAAATCCACTTTGGGGACTAAATTCCATATACCATATGTACCATACCTAAATATACGGCTCGATCAGAGCTAGGTTTTACGTGCATAATTATTTCGTTCTGCAGATTCCTGATGATCTTCAAAAGAAAATTTACTGATCTGAAAAATAACACTGCATAACTTTGCCGGGATACTAACGATGTTCTCTCGCTTTCTAAAACTGGTTATGAAGTCACTCTTTGAAACTCGTAAAAGTGAAAACAGAAAAGCTACTTCAGAAGACAGGGCCTGTTTTGGCAATATCGGTTTGGAGTGACTGCTCAAGATAACTGCAGTTACCTTCGCAGCAGCGTTTGTGTCCTTTTCTGTACGAACACATGGGCATTGCGATTGAATGGGTTGTCACAAGCAGTTT
>JAJIZL010018957.1:399593-414779 GCA_023969395.1 Amblyomma maculatum | reverse complement strand
CCGTGTTCGCACCCTCTCCCCCGTAGTCTTACTCGGCAGGAGGAGGTGACAGTGCGCCGGATCCGGGCAGGGGCGGCTCTGACCCCATCTGTTCGACATCGATGGCGGGAAAAAGACCTACCAGTGACTGACAGGTGCCCTCACTGTGACACTCCACCTGACGTCTGCGATGTGCGCCACTTGTGGACGTGTCCATCAACAACGCACATCAGGCAACGGATAATCATGAAGGTGGGCCTGCGGTGGAATCGCGATAGTGATTATGACAAATGGACAATGGACAATCGCTATACTGCCAACCTTCTCGAATTCATTAGCACAACTGGACTACACTCCTTCTTTTAACTTTCTATCTCCTGCATCCCATTCCCCCTTTCTCAACTTATGCCTTGTGGCAAACGCTTCGAAAAAAAAAAAAAAAAATCTTTGTGATGGTTTAAAGTTTCTTTATGTGCTGAAGGGGCCTTGTACGGGCAGTGAGGTATGCTGAACAGGAAAGCTTTCCGGAAACATAATAGGGAGTTTTAGAATAGGGGGACCCAAGGCTTGGGGCCCCCAAGGAAATAGCGTGCGGCGGCGCAACGTGCCAGTCGAGCGGCGAGTTTTAGAATAGGGGTTTTCCCGACGCAGCGGAGCCGGGCTTGCGTTCGTCGATTGCAGCGCCACGACGGTAAACCAAGAAAAAGCATTTAAATATATAAGAGCCAACAACGCTATTTTGTTCATCAAAAAGTGCTACTATTGCACAAAACTATATTGAAACTACCAGTTATATAAACTGTTTTTGTCATACAAGACGAAATCGGCCAATTGTCAATCCAGGCCGAGGCCGGGAAAACTCATTTGAACCTTCCGCGCTTTCCGCCGTCTGGTCCCCATGGCAACCAAACGAGGCGAACTCGCTAGGCCTATAGCAGCTCGGTAAATCCGGAAGCAATCAGAAAATATAGGGCGTTTTATCGCTAAAATTTGGTTGTGCGGGCATCATGAGACATAGCATAAGCTTCGTTGGCCTTTCGTTTGCCATGAACGCGTGACACCATGGAGCGGTGACGACGAATGTGTGCCGAGGCGAGCGGCCGCCGCTTGGCCGAGCGCCGCCATGTTGCCGTAACCCAAGCGACCCAACGGCGGCTTGGGGCGAACGCTATTTTGGAAAAATGGGGGCCGCCCCAAGCGTTAACCCAAGACCCCAAGCGCGCCTTACGTTCTGCGCATGCGCATTTCGACGCCCCAAGCTCCTTGGGGGCCCCAAAGCTTGGGGCCCCCTATTCTAAACCTCTCTAATTTCTCTGTAGCCCTTAAATATGCACTTGTTTCCCTATTATGGAGTATTTTTGCATCACATCTCATTTAAAAGGTGCAGCAAGCAAGTTATTATGCAAGAACAGGGGAAAAAGGCACCATAATAATATTAAAGGGCGTTGAAACCAAACTATGAAAAGTGCATAACACTCTTGGTGAAATATAAGAGGATATTTCAAGTACCTGGATAAAGCAGACACAATATTTTGAAAAGAAAGTGTGTCAACAGCTTCATCCAAGCACTTTTGAAGTCTTGAGTAATTAAGCACTTCTGTCTAAGAGAAAATACAAATGAGGATCCAAATTCAGGAGTTCAAGACGTTGAAGAAGCAAGCAAGCCAGATAAGAAATGAAATGCCCCTAAAAAAATAAAGCAATCGGTATGAGACAGCAATGGTATACATGTGCTATTGTCATGGATGTTTCAATTATTCGAGTGGGAAGGAGGATGCGTTGCTCGCATATTAAAAAAAAATGAGTACATCAGTATTGACGATCTAATCGAAGACAAATGTCAGTAATTTCGACCACCTGGGGTTCTTTAACGTGCACTGACATCGCACAGGGCGCCTCGCTTTTCGCCTCACCGAAAAGCGGCCGCCGGAACCGGGATTCGATCCCGCATCCTTGGAAACAGTAGTCGCTATAGAAAAGTTACATATGTTTCCATCTAACTATATAAATGTATGGAAGGCAAAATGTTGAGAATTCTGCAAAGTTAGTTTGACCAAATTGTAGGCACTTCGGCTCTCATTGTCCACAAAAGTTAGCCAAATTACTGTATGCAATTTGATGTTTCCCAGTGTAAAACACAGAGCACGAAGAAAATACCTAAACATAGTAGTTTGCAAATAGTACATTTTTCAATAAAAATCAAACACAAATAGTGAACCTTCCCTACCAAATTGAATATGAAAAGTGTAGCTTCTATACTAAATCAAATATTAATATCATTGAATGAAGTATGATTTTATATTGGTATGAATACAATATTTCATATCTACAGCGCGATAAACGAGACAAAAGAGAAAACATATAACGACAAACACAGCGCTGTGTTTGTCGTTATATGTTTACTCTCTTGTCTCGTTTATCGCGCTGTAGATATAGAACATCGTCCCCAACTCGCCCAACAACTGACCTTGATGAATACAATATATGCTATTTTTTAATATTACTGCAAAATGAGCAATGGTGCTAACTAATGATGAAGCACTCTAATCAGAGCTAAGGTAAGCTGCTAACTTGCAGAATTGATGCTGCAGCTATTTGAATTTTAAAATTAATCTCCACAAGGGGCCACAGCCTTAGGTTAACCATAAATATCAAGTTACGCATGTAGGAAAATCACCTTTCTTATTGATTGCAAAACAGGCAGACTAGTGCCCATACCTCGAGGCATGAGACCTGCCAGCACGTATGATCCATAGCCTCTCAAATCAGTATTTAAGGGAAGGTTGTTAAACTTAAGCGTGTCATCCAGACATAAAGGCCATGCATAAGTATTATGAAGTGTACCATGTCAATGGGATGGATAGCAGTGCTAAAATCACCATACCGCGCATACTGACTGGGGCGAGAAAGCACACATTGGTTTGTACCCTGTTTGTCGAAGAAAAATCTTGTGTCAGTTATTCGAAAACTAATCGAAAAGTTTATAATGTATTTGATTCTGTTAAACTGATTTCCAAATATACTATTTGATTTGTTTGATAACAGGATGTCAAAAGTTTGATTCGTTGAATTTTTAAATATGTGCACACCTCTGTTCAAACACCATCTGAACAAACACAAAGAGCAAAGTGAAATGATGAGTACTCGACAGCAACTTCTAGTAAAGAAGCAGCAGCCACAGATTCGCTTTATCTTGATCTGATGACTAGATTAACAATAAAAATGCCCCACTGATCACTGGCTCTCCCTACAGCTGCTAATCCTTTTATACTTTGGTCATATAAGTTCCAGTGTGCAACACTAAATTCGCACGCACCAGATAAGTTAATCCGTAAGTTCATGACTTCAGACAAACTTTTTTTACTAGTAAGTAGATAAACAGGCTCAGTTGAGGGAGGGAATATCAAAAAGACAGGTATGATTATTACACGTCGGAACTTCTTAGAAGGCAAGTAGAAACAGTAAAAAAATTAAATGAGAATCTGAATCTTGTAAATAAAACTATTGCCTATTTCACGAAAACTTTGCCAGTTTCGAACTGGTAAGTGTAGCTGCCCTTGAGATTTCGCTCAGGTTTGCATTTTTGAACATCATGAAGTGTATCTAATTTTAACTGCATTTTGTTTTTAAACATATTGCACGCTTCTTACACCCCAAGGTTTTGTTCACTGTGAAAATATTTCATTTTGACTGAAATACATATTGATACCATGTATGCATTTCACTAAATATGCTTCACAAAGTGCTGAAAAGTAACAAAGACCTACTGGGCCTTCGGCTGCAAACATTTTTATGTTGACTCATGGTAACTATCAGGCTTGAGAAACGTATACTATGAATAATGCTAACAAATCTAACTTTTGGCTAAGATTTCAAGGAAACACACTTATAGGCATCACTGCTATACTCAGTAAATGCTGTACATGTGAGCTTGCCTGGTACATTACTCTTCTGGCCTAATGATTGGGTTCTGCGAGTTCGTAAGTACACCACACATGCCAATTATTTTGGAGACATGGAGAAACAGATCAGCAGACAATCTTTCTGACAACATCCTGAAAAGCTTCATGCGCTGTATACACCTTTCAACATGAATTCTTAAAAGCGCTTGCCACTTTGCAGGTGGCAAAAACTTTTTCAGGGGTAAAAGGTTCATTTGGACATGGAAAAATGGGCATTTGAAATCTAACGCCAGTAACACCACGTTCTACAAATCCGCTTCTGATCTGAGCAAAAACCCCCTGTCGGCTAACACAAGATCTCCTTGGTTTAACAAGTGCAAAATACCGCAGTCAGTTGTAATGAATTAATCGCTGGTACGGCCAGCACATGGCCTTGACAGGAAGTTGATAATACCACTTGGTGTTGCTGCTACAACATACTTGACAGTGTATGTTCTTTTGTAGTTCGATAACATAAGAACTTTCTGATGCACAGTGCTTGATGCTGAGCAGGAAACCTCCGTGCAGTATATAATGACTCGGCATTTTGTGTGGTCTGGCTTGAAACATTCAGGCATCATAAACTCAGTGGTATCGACAAGACAACGAATTTTTTCATGCAAAATATTTAAAATCAGGAAAAAAAAATGCTGTTAGTCTGTTGTCCTATATGGATGCTAAAATGGACCGCGGTAAAGATGAATATGAAAGGCTGAGCTTTAGCAGGTCCATGTCGGTGTAAATAATGTCTTCTCTCTCTCTCTCTCGCTCTCTCTTCGTGAAAAGAGAAGCAGCTTGTTTGAAGCATTTGTGACTTCCTCTTCCCCTTGTGCATCAAGTGCTTCCACAATAACACTTTGCGACTTTGAAAATAGTGGCAGTGACGCACCAGCAACAGATCTTAAGACGTCGGATGCTTTTTCACTTGAGCAAGCTGACACACTCAAGTAGCCATGAAAATGACTCGAGTCAGAGGTGGAGCTGTTTACGTTCGATTGGGTCACATGCAGTGTCCTTGACTTCAAAATAAGTGCCTCATGCAGCATCCTTTGTTTTCTTCTTGACGGGGAGGACTGCCTAGAGGAAATTATAGAACACAACCATTTGAAGTAGGGAATATTATAACTAATCTATTATAGTATAGTGCATTTGAAATTACCAATAAATGATTTGCAAAGTTGTGGAAGACTTGCTGGGAAGGATTATTCAGGTAGGCTGTACGGCAGGCAGATATTATAAACGTTATAAAAGCTGAGGTGTAAGCACTTAAATAAAAATAATAGCTAACTGTTACTTTTTATTGTTAGGGGTAGTAGACTGAAAAATTGAAGGCTGTAAACATTAAAGTCGAGTGTACTTAAAGTCGAGTGGCCCTCAGTCACCAGCGGCTGCGGAACAACTGACCACGGCGGCGGTCAGACCTGTGACGCAGCAGGGGGTGCTAAGAAAGCCTGGCTCCGCTGGACAGGCCGCCATTGGAAACTGACCCTGGCAACGTTTAATGCTAGAACCCTAGCTAGTGAAGCTAGTTTAGCAGTGCTGTTAGAGGAACTAGAGGGCATGAAATGGGATGTCATAGGGCTTAGTGAGGTTAGGAGGCCGAATGAGGCATATACTGTACTGAAGGATGGGCATGTACTGTGTTATCGAGGTTTACCAGAGAGGCGACAACTAGGTGTAGGTTTCCTTGTCAATAAGTATATAGCGGGTAATATAGATGAATTTTATAGTATTAATGAGAGGGTTGCAGGCATCGTAATTAGGCTTAATAAGCGGTATAAACTGAAGGTTGTACAGGCCTATGCACCTACATGTTGTTATGATGACCAAGCAGTTGAAAGCCTTTATGAAGATGTAGAATCGGCAATGCGAAAAGTAAAGACGCAGAATACTGTACTAATGCGCGACTTCAATGCCAAGGTAGGGAAAAAACAGGCGGGGGACACGGCAGTAGGTGACTATGGCATTGGTTCTAGGAATAGCAGGGGGGAGTTACTAGTTGAGTTTGCAGAGCGCAATAACTTACGAATCATGAATACCTTCTTCAGCAAACGGAAGAACCGGAAATGGACATGGAAAAGTCCTAACGGAGAGATTAAAAATGAAATCGACTTCATAATGTGTTCAATCCCCGCCATTGTGCAGGATGTAGAGGTAATCGGGAAAGTGCGATGTAGTGACCACAGGATGGTGAGGTCCCGAATTAGCCTAAATCTGAAGAAGGAACGCAACAGATTAGTAAGAAAGAAACCCATCAACGAATTAGCGGTGAGGGGGAGGGCAGAAGAGTTCAGGATCTCGCTACAGAATAGGTATTCAGCTCTAACTGAGGATGGCGACATTACCCTAGAGGCAAGGAACAATAACTTCAGAGATATCATTACTGAGTGCGCAGTAGAAGTAGGCGGTAGGATAGTTAGAGAGGATACCGGTAAGCTGTCTAAGGAGACGAAAGATTTGATTAAGAAACGGCAGAGTATGAAAGCTTCCAATCCAACAGACCAGATCGAATTGGCCGAGATATCAAAGCTAATCAATAAGCGCAAGGTGGCCGATATAAGGAAGTATAACATGGAGAAAATTGAGCATGCTGTAAAGAACGGGGGAAGCCTTAAAGCGGTAAAGAAGAAATTGGGCATAGGCAAACACCAGATATATGCGATAAGGGACAAGGCGGGCAACGTCATCACTAATATGGACAATATAGTCAAAGTAGCCGAGGAATTCTATACAGATCTCTACAGTAGCCAAAGTAGTCAGGACCGTAATGAGATTGGCGGTAGGGAAAAACAGTCAGACGTTCCACCAGTGACGAAGGACGAGGTCAAGAAAGCACTAGAAACTATGAAAAGAGGGAAATCAGCTGGAGAGGATCAGATAACTACAGATTTGCTGAAGGACGGGGGGGATATCGTGCTAGAAAAACTGGCCACCCTGTATACGCAGTGCCTGCGTCATCGACGGTATACCGGAACCATGGAAGAATGCAAACATTATCCTCATTCACAACAAAGGGGACTCTAAGGACCTTAAAAATTACAGACCAATCAGCTTACTGTCTGTTACGTATAAGGTATTTACTAAGGTAATCGCTAATAGAATCAGAACAACCTTAGACTGCAATCAAGCAAAGGATCAAGCAGGGTTTCGGAAACGGTACTCTACTATCGATCATATCCATACCATCAATCAGGTGATAGAAAAATGCTCGGAATATAACCAGCCCCTATACATAGCATTCATTGATTGCGAAAAAGCATTTGACTCAGTTGAAACCTCGGCGGTGATGCAGGCATTGAGAAATCAGGGGGTAGACGAGCCGTATACGTGAAAGTGCTGGAAGATATGTGGCTGCACAGCAACCATAGTTCTGCATAAAGAAAGCAACAAAATTTCCATAAAGAAAGGTGTTAGGCAAGGAGACACAATCTCCCCAGTATACTATTCACAGCTTGTTTAGAGGAAGTATTCAGAGACTTGGAATGGGAGCATTTAGGGATAAGGGTAGATGGAGAATACCTCAGTAATCTGCGTTGCCTTGCTAAGCAACTCGGGGGATGAACTGCAAATAATGGTTTCTAGACAGAAAAAGTAGAAAGGTAGGCTTGAAAATCAATATGCAGAAGACTAAGGTAATGTTCAACAGCCTCGGGAAGGAACAGCAGTTTACATTAGGTAGCGAATTACTGGAAGTAGTAGGCGAATATGTCTACTTAGGGCAGGTATACCGCAGATCCGGACCATGAAAAGGAAATAACAAGAAGAATAAGATTGGGATGGAGCGCATTTGGCAAGCACTCGCAGATTATGACTAGCAGCTTACCGGTATCGCTCAAGAGGAAAGTATACAACAGTTGCACCTTGCCTGTACTCACCTATGGGGCTGAAACGTGGAGGCTAACCAAGAGAGTTCTACTTAAGTTGAGTACAACCCAGAGGGCTATGGAACGAAAAATGGTAGGGGTAACATTAAGAAATAGAAAGCGTGCAGAGTGGGTCAGAGAAATAACTCAAGTTACCGACATTCTAGTGGAAATTAAGAAGAAGAAGAAATGGACATGGGCAGGACATGTAGTGCGAAGAGAGGATAACCGATGGTCGCTGAGGGTAACAAACTGGATTCCAAGGGAAGGAAAGCGTAGCAGGGGGCGGCAGAAAGTTAGGTGGGCGGATGAGATTAAGAAGTTCGCAGGGGTCAAGTGGATGCAGCTAGCACAGAACCGGGTTAAGTGGAGAAATATGGGAGAGGCCTTCGCCCTGCAGTGGGTATAATCAGGCTGACGATATATATATATATATATATATATATATATCAAAGATATGCATCTTAAATCTCAATTCAGTTAGCTTTCATGCATAGTTCGTCTTAAATTGCCATTGCTTCTATTTTTATGCGTGTAACATAGATGCCATTTGTGTATTTAATAATGCAGCAAAACTTATGATTTTTACAGCAGTATCGTGAGCAGCAACGCAGTATTATATATGTGCAATGCGTGAAAGTCAGCACAGCGAGATTTCAGACTGGTATTTGTGATGTTCAATGTTTCATGCCACATAGCCACTTACAAAAAATTTTATTTTAGAAATGGCTCTCCCTGGGGTGTTGTACATATATGTAGTAGGCAGCTTTGGAAAGAGAATTTTGTACGGAACAGTTTTACACTCCCTCTGAAGGCTTCTTAAGCATGCAGTACATTAAGAAATGACAGTGAGGGAGATATCAAGCTCAATACAATTACTAGTGCGGACAAAATTAATTTCCCAAAATTAAGCGTATCTCCTATCGTACACACTAGCTGCAACCTAATTGCTGATACAACCTATCCTAACTCCAGCCTGCGCATTGCAAAAATGGGAGTTCTTAGAAAAGTATCAGAAGAGAAAAAAGTAATTTAAGGCACAAGTCTATTCACGCACAATGAAATAGTAGCAGATATTTGCGCTGGAACCCAGCATACCTGGGTTTCGGAATTCCATTCTTGCAAGCACCAAAGGAACAGACCATATCTGGCTCCAAAGTCCAAATACAGGGTCTGTCTGTGTTGCTATCTGCAAACATTAAAAGGCACAGTCACTTATTTTAAGAAAATTCTCTCCCCGTAGGTTCAGGTTTTGTTGGCAGTGACGTAAATTTTTAACTGTTCAGAAAACGAAGTGCCGCCTGTGGCCAATTATATCCAGCAGCATTTGAAATAACAAGGCCAACCTTTGCCGTGCAACAATAAGTAATTCACAGATTATCGTAAAAAGTATTAACTACCACTTAAGTAAGCACAATTCCGATCTTCTTCTTCTTCTTCTTCTTCTTCTTCTTCGTCTTCTTTGTCTTCGTCTTTGTCTTTGTCTTTGTCTTCTTCTTCTTCTTCGTCTTCTTCGTCTTCGTCTTCTTCTTCTTCTTCTTCGTCTTCTTCGTCTTCTTCGTCTTCGTCTTCTTCGTCTTCTTCTTCTTCTTCGTCTTCTTCTTCGTCTTCTTCTTCGTCTCCTCCTCCTCCTTCTTCTTTTCATCCTTTTTCATTATAATGGCACATACCCACAGTGCGGGGTTTGGCCAGAATTCGTTGCAAGTAACATAATATAATTGATAATGTCGATTTGACTGTATGATAGATGAATTAGGAATTAGTGTTGCTGAAATAATGCGAAATTTTGAGGCGATAGTACCAGAAAACAATGAAAAGAGGATTAAAAATGTAAAATAAATAAAATAATAATAAAAAGAAAAAAGAGTACAATTCTTAACGGTAGGGTCTACTACTTCTTTCTCCTCTCTGTTCGTGTGTCAGCTGGTTGAAGGCTGATTTCGGCTCAAAACGTTTGCTGAACCTACTTAAAAGGTAACACACGTGCATGGAAAGCATTAGAGGATTTTGGTGCAGTTAATTGCATTATGGCATTGTTGCCGCACCCATAACATATGATGCTGCATGCCTCTTGGCTGTGTTCACCCCTGGTTTTACGGTTACATTGATTCAAAAACATTCCATAACGCAACCTAGAAGGGAAAACACACCCTTGAAATGTGATTTGGATACTTGTTCTGAAATGTGAATAAAAAAGTAAAAAAAAAAAAAAAACTACGAGGGAATTCGAACCATTGTTCAAAAATGTAGCCTTAATCCATTGCGCCATGCACAGTACCTTTTTTTTTTCTTTATTTCCTCTTAACAATGAAAATTGCAGTGGGGCAGAGTCAAAGTATAATACCATGAAGAGCTCTAACAAAAAGTAAGCTTGCCTACAGGTAGAGGGCGTTTTAATTGGTGCTCCTATTCGCTTTCATAAAGTGTCTGCTTTTTTTTTTTTTTTTTGCTAGGCACTGATGCTGCTGAGTGGACCCTACCGTTGAGAGAACGGAATCACGCCTTAAATGTAGCACCAAATAATGTCAGCATGTCAACAGCAAACTAATCCTAAATAAGAAACTAATGAAGAGAACAGAATTGAATTTAACATATTAGCATATACCTGTCAGAAAACAAACTTAGAGCAAATAATAAATCTGACTTGCAAGATGCCCTATAGAGGTTTGTTTGCAGTAAAATTCAACACTGCAAAATGCCTGAAATTAGGTTTTTAATATGATATTCTGAGAGCATTCGATCATCAGTACGTGAGGAAACATACACTTATATATCCTTCGCTTGTGTCATCACAGCCATCATAACAGCTCACACCGGGTTGTCTCTGGTGCTTCTCCCTTTCGAAGTAAAAAATGTGGGTGCTGCAGTCTCCCAGACCAAACCATTTTTACTTACAACGAATTAGACCCCCGTGGCTGATTTCTCGTTTTCAGTGTATACAGTATTGCTGATCCGCAAGTAGGAAATTTTTAAGAAGTTTGCTTTCATATAGTAAAAACAAAAATCAACACAGATCATTATGGTTGCTCATTAGCTCGAGAGCATCCGCTATCTTTAATTAAGCTTGCTTGACGAATTGTCTTTTCGGAGTGAAAAATGCTTCCCTCCTCATATAGCATAGGCCTATTTAGGCCTCTCATTCGTAAAACTTTTGAACTGCTGTCTTGATGTGCGCTTTTTAAGATCGTTGTGAAATTTGCCAAACAAGCAATTAAGTTCATGTAGAGCGCAGGGCCTTCCGAATTAGAGTCCTTGCCATCCTCAGTTTGTTTCCCGGCATAGTGGCAGGTGGGCGGCAAGGTGTCTTTCCCGATTAATCACACACCGCCAAGAGAAGGCAAGGCCGCAGATATATACCACTCAGAGCGCGCCAGATGCTGCTTTTATTCGCCATAGATGCTCTTGTATACTCTTGTTAGATCAGAAAAAAGTACGTATGTACAAACGGTCATCGAAAAGCCCCAAACAGTTGTTGGCAACCCTGCCCGCTGAGCACACAGACCTGGATCCTGCAAGCTGGTTTCTCAAAATTTCGCAAAACTCAAATTCAACTCTGAGCGCATCTATGCGTGTGCGGTAGTAAGCTCGGCAGTGAACGCATGCAGCAAGATCATCGAGTGCCCTACAGATTAAGCTTCGAAAGCGAAAGGCGAAAAAAAAAAAAAAAGGTGAAAAATTGTAATGAAAAGGAATAATGTGACAGATATTTGACAACGCACTCCGGCTTCAAAGCAAACAGAAAGCACTTCGCCCGACGATTTTATACGCTGGGCCGCCGGCACGACGCTGCTCTATTAATGCGTTTATGCAAATTTCTCATGGCGCGCGGGCCGACACCGATTCCGGCGCTAGCATCGTCATTGGCCTGATATCCCCGCGCACATCTCGGCGTCATCAATCAGTCTTATCCGCTAAACAGCGCGTCAGCGCGGACAAAAGAGGCGACGCGCCTTCCAACGCCTCTGCTGCAGTTTTCGGGAGAGTCCCTCGTGCTGCTCGAACGAACCATGCAGGCTTTTCTTGCGCTCTTTCTTTTTTTTCTCTCTCTATGTCCGCTCTGAATTCGAGGCGAGATCCCACTTTTAAACCCGCATACAGATAGATAATCCTCGCCGCGTGGGAAATTATACGCCCGTCCCATGTATTTTTATGCGCAAACAGTGGCAAGATGGGCACGCTGTGCGCATGGAGGCTCGCTGCAGCCTCTTCTGCTGTTGCTG
Source organism: Amblyomma maculatum (assembly GCA_023969395.1). Classification (NCBI taxonomy): domain Eukaryota; kingdom Metazoa; phylum Arthropoda; class Arachnida; order Ixodida; family Ixodidae; genus Amblyomma; species Amblyomma maculatum. The sequence continues at coordinate 402,776 of JAJIZL010018957.1, read as the reverse complement.
GTGCCGCTCACGCCTTTCTCTCCCCCATTCCCCCCCTTTCTCGCGTGTTTCACCCTTCCTTCTCTCTTTTCGTGTCCGAAGCTGCGAGTTGTAACTGCCGAATATTTGCCTTCTTCTTTGGACCCGGATAAAGGGGCGTGCCATCTTCCTTTGTTTCGCCGAAGCCTGCCGAGAAGGCTCTCTGCGCACTGTCATATTAGTATGTGGGACGACGCGCCTTTCGTTCCGGATACCTTCTGCGTCAATTTAGAATTCTTTCACGACGACCGCTGCGCGGGCGAGGCCGGGCCGGGTAACAGAAGGGTAGGAAAAAAAAAGAAAAATAAAAAAGCTTTGTTGTTTCTACTTCTGTGCCTGCTCTTCGAGTCTCCGCAGCGAGCCTGCTGAAGCCTGTATAGATGTGGTTACAAAGAAAAAAAAAAAATAAAAATAATTCAACAAAAAGATGTTTGAGGCTTTCCAACCTACATCGTTTAGAGCTTAAGGCGCGCTGAGGAAGAAAAATATAGCAGAGTAAAGACGTTCGGGATGCGTCGCCGGTGAAAAACTTTGCGGTGTGCGAAGAAAAGAATGACTTCGATGGAGGCCCCCAACGCCTGCAAGAAAAGATAGAGAGAGACGAAAAAACAGCAGCACTGGAGTGTTAGAGAAACCGCAGAGCCATGCGAGGCAAGAAACGAACAAGCCCGCCGAAGTACATAGAATTCAAGACAGGCGGACATAACAGCCACGAAAAGAAAGTCGAAGAATGAAGAGAAAATAGGCCGCAAGCTTGAAGCGCAGTCTCCGTGTAGTATAGTACACGTATACTATACCTTCAACGCGTGTCACATGAGAAGAAGTTTCCAAGGCCTCAGCGTGTGGCCTGAATACGGCAGCGACGCGGGCTCACGGCCTTCGAAAAAACGGCAGCTCCTTCTTCAGTGAAAGTTTTTCTTGGAGCGAGTTTTCTGCGTCTAATTCCTTCTCCGCCTCTGCCTCCGACCCAAGCCCACCCCCGCCCGCCGCTGCTCCGGCAACTTCCCAGCATTTCGATTTTCTTTCATTTTTCTGTCGTTTCATTTTTTCTTGTTATTCGGTTTCCAGCTCCGCCGTATATACAGGGCGGGCTAAGGAGAGAGCCATGGGTCCAACACTCTTGGGCCTCCATCGGGCAATCCCATCCATTTAGGAGCTTCCGCTGAATGTATTCAACTCGTGTCCTTCTCTCGGCACCGGTGCGTGACGTGGATGCCGGATCACGCAGTCGAAGGGTTTCCGTTTCCTCGCCGGTGGTTTCCGAGGAGGTGGGGGACGGTGTGGAGGCTGTGCACGCCGCAGCCTCCTTCTGCGCTGCTTAGACGTGGGTGGACCAGCAGCTTGCGCCCATCAATCCGCTTAGCTTTCTCGGAGCGTGTTTAGGAACGCACTGCGGAACCTGGAAAGCCCCGCCGATGCTTTAGAGACGCGTGGCTTCCCTACAGCAGCGCCGCCACCACCGGGTGGTTCTTCTTGCTTTTGAATTTTAACCGCAGAAGCACCAGCTTGTGCTCGTCTATCGGGCCAACGGATAGGCGAACACGTGGATCCTCTTCCAGCGTGGCCTCAATGGGCTGGCTCGCTCGAACTGCACGTTTTCTTGAAACTTTTCTGTCATTTTTACTCTTCTCATTTCACCATCCTCGTCATCGGTTCGGAGATGCTCGTCGTCCTCCGCTACTCGGTGAGCTTCTCTGGTCACGGAAAACTTTTGCGGAAAGGTTCTCCATGTATCGTGCGCCTCTAACATTCGGCAGGAATACAGATGGCTGCATTTCGAGTTGAAATGTCCGTTCGAAGACGGTCGGCGTACGCGGAATCGAAGATGTTGGACGAATCCTTTTATTTTTATTTTGCTGCACAAGTGTGCGTGTGAAGATGAGTTTCCGGGGCTTATACCAGGAGAAGGCCAGCTTTCTCGACTTTTTTGCGTATAATATAGCATGTACTGTTTACGTAAGAATGCAGCGGGAGTCTTTATATCGTATATAGTGCACTTCTTTCTCGTTAAAAGAGCAAGAGGTGGCATTCATGCCTGTTGTTGATACTACAAGCGTACTCATTTTTATTTAATTTTTTTCATTTTTGTTGACTATGTCTGAAAAAAAAAAAAACGAACGTGGAATCGACTAAAATCTGAACTGCTATATAGCTTCAAGCAAAAATCCTATGTTGTGGTGCAAAAAAAAAAAAAAAAAAAATTAATGGCAGAAAGTGAAGTGGAACTCAAGAGACTTCTGATGCGCGTACAAGAAGAGAGTGAGAAGTTTGGGCTTAAACTGAACATTAAAAAGACGAAGATCATGGCGTCTTGCCCTATCAAGTCCTGGAGCATCAATGGACAAGAAGTGGAAGCTGTGACAGATTTTCTGTTCTTGGGCGCCAAGATTACCTCGGAAGGAGACTGCAGCCATGAAATTAGGAGACGCCTGCTTCTGGGAAAGAGAACAATGGTTAGCCTTGACCGCCTAGTAAAGAGCAGAGACATTAGTCTACCAACCAAGATCCGTATAACCCGTGCTATGGTCTTTCCAGTTGTGATGTATGGATGCGAGAGTTGGACTGTGAAAAAGGCTGACCGCCGAAGAATTGACGCGTTTGAATTGTGGTGCTGGCGAAGACTCTTAAGAGTTCCTTGGACTGCCAGAAGATCAAATCAGTCGATATTGTCGACCATAAACCCTGACTGCTCATTGGAGGGTCAAATTCTAAAGTTAAAGCTCAGCTACTTTGGTCATCTGATGAGAAGAGAGGAGTCGCTGGAGAAAGATTTGATGTTGGGAAAGGTTGAGGGTCGCCGGAGAAGGGGTAGGCAGCGAACGCGATGGTTAGATGGCATTCTCGAGGCATTGCAGATGAAGCTATGTGATGTTAAGAAGATAGTGAGAGACCGGAAAGCGTGGCGTGACATGGTCCATAGGGTCACGAAGAGTCGGACACGACTGAACGCCTGAACTGAACTGAACTGATGCAAAAAAAAAAAAAGTTGAACGACTTTCTGAAGTGTTTTGCAGTAGGGGAAAAAAAAAAGTTGTGGAGAGATGACGCTGTATTACGATTACAAGCGCCACTTAGCTGTACCTGTACCTTAGGTAGCATGGCAGTCAGAATATGATTAAAGCTGTGAAGTGAAAATATAGCGCGGAAATGAAAGGCCCCCCCCCC
>JAJIZL010018957.1:374889-385946 GCA_023969395.1 Amblyomma maculatum | reverse complement strand
CAAAAAAAAAAAAAAAAAAAAAGAAAAAAAAAAGGCAGCACTAAAGCGGAGCACCGTATTGCTTCGTCGTCTTTTCCGAATCGCCCGTTCAAATCTTCGTCGTCTACGAATGGCATGTGTCAATATCGCCATTTGTAAAGTTGCTACTTGTGTTAAAGAAGCCATGGGCTCCATGTTACAAGGTGTCAAAATGGTCAAACAAGGTCCTACTCGTTCGAGACAAATATAAGAAGTCTAAAATTCCAAACATTGAGGCTCTCGGGGACATCCCCGCGCCTGTTTCACCACACCGATCTCTAAATACCCGTGGAGTAGCCTGCGTAAACTGGGTTAACGGACGTCACCGGTCGAGAAACGCTGCGATTGCCCGCAGAGCAAAATGTCATAAATGCACATAGAATGTAAATCAGAAAGGGCATCAGAGACATCCCCACAAAGCACTTGATACTCACCTTTAACTCTATGTGGTAAGCAGCCCGAATCAGTCGAATAGGCTACATAAAGATCAATTACCGACCATACATCCCGAGCCCCAGACGGGGCTTCAAGTGCCAAAAAAAAAAGAAAAAACTCGGGCGTGGCTCTTATGTGAGCGGTCACAGCCATCAGACTTGTGCCAAGTGTGCATCTGAGTATCATCAGTACTACGACTGCAGCGCTGCGCCAAATTGCGCAAACTGTCAGCGAGATCATGCCGTATACCCGAGGTCATGTCCAAACTGGAAGAAAGAGAAGTCGATAACAACAGAGACAAATGAGAACACAACTTTCCAAGATGAACGAAAACGGCTCGCGCAAAGCACATTTTCTTTCACCGCGAGAACAAACTTTGCCAACTTTGCGAGCTGAATAACTTTGCCGACTGTGTCGATGCTGTGCGCAGGGGCGGCTCACCGCATCGGGATCTGCCAATGCGCAGGCACGGCCATCATCGCCCAAGCAACGCAGGCAAGCTGACCTGTCGTCTATGATAAAGGGCTTGCCAACCCTCTTGTACGTAGCCTGCAATGTCTTCCCTGTTATGCACACGAACAATTCGGCTACTGCATTTCTCTTCTAGGGAGCCTATAGATGTCTCGCCACTGGCGAAACATGTACAGACTCAATTTTCTCTTCCTGCATGTCGCGCCATCTCTCTGTAGCTGCTTCAACTAACAGGATGGATGGATGGATGATATATAGGAGCGTCCCCTTTGAAACGGGGTGGTAGCAGTAGCTATCATGCTCATTTTTCTCCCTATATCTTAACTATTGTTTTAGATTGGATAACTATACTATCGTTCTATTTATTAAATTTTTGTTTCTACATTACTAACATTATGTTACTTTTCTGCTTTTAAGCCACCAAACTTCCAGTCGTTTTTTGCTAGCTTCCACCACCGGTTTATTCACCCGGCCACTGGTATCTCTAAACCCCAGAGCTTCAGGAACAGTGACTGCGCCTGTACCGACTTCCGGATGGATACCATTACATTCGAATATAATATGGTCAATTGTTTCACTGGAGTCACCACATACAGCACATGCGTCATCTTCATTGTTAAATTTCTTCATAGACAGCGTCACCTACATACAAGTCTTCGTAGACAGCGCCACCTACATAGCAGCAACCAAAGCTCAGTCCTGAATAAACCTCAGTTCCTTCTCTGTTTTCAACTATAGTCGGGGTCCGTGTCGTCAATGTGTCCGACGACAAGCAAAGGGAGCATTGATCACATTATGAGAGTCATGTAACACTTAGATTCGCCACTTCTCGGACCTGCAGCGCCGCTGAACAGGCGATGGACATTCCTCCTTCCCCGCTGCTGTGGCGGTATAACGCTCTTGAACAGAAAAAAAAAAAAAAAAGAGAAAAAAATGAAACCGAATAAAGAGAACCGGGTAAACCAGAGACCTACGTTTTAAACAAATCCGCACAAATCACTTAGTTGGGAATTCCTAATACTCTGGAACTGCCGTAGACTTGTGAGAAACCGATGAAACCGTTGTCTTAAAATGTACTTTCTTTTTCATTTTATGCTTACACGTGAAGAACTTAGGACCTAGACATACACACGTTTTAAAACATTATAAAATATCTCGTTTGGACCAAGAGTAAGATGGGAGGCTGTATGGTGGTGTGGATATCATAGTACGGAGTGATGTTGCAACTCCTCAAAAATCGACACTTAAGATCAACCACTATAATATGTGCATATGAATCTGTCGTAATCACCATTCATTTTAAAATTTTCAAAACAGTATGTTCCATGTAGATTGAACGCCATTCAGCACTTCATAATCTTGAAGCGCTTTTAATCTGGTAGTTTAAATATTAATGTGAAATCCAATGTACAGGGATGTTAGCAAACGGGCTCGAAACAGTATTTAGAAGCTTTCATTCTGTGATATCTATATGATTGTTCAAGATATATATAAAAAAAAAAAATGAAATACAAGCTAATGCAGAAAAAAAAAATCCAGCATGAATAAGAGTGAACGAACCTTATACAATAGTTAAATTACACTCCAGGAAATAAACAGGGTTGTCACTGCCAGTAAAAATAGCACCTGGATCGGACACAATGGCTTATAAAACATTCGTGCATCTTGCCTCACGTAATTGTTCAACAAAATATCATTGTCCCAAATTTGCTTGAGGACTAGAAAAAGACTGTTATTGTGCAATTGCTGAAATCAAGGACGCCACACGACTGCCCCGTGCCGTATGCAGTTATATAAACATAAGTTTCTCAGATGGTTTTGAAAATTGTTTTGAAAGTTCTAAATATCGGAGTACCGCCTATAGCCAATGTATAGCTTTGGGAGGTTGAGCAGCAAATGTAAATTGGCGGGCTTAAAAGTCCCGAAGCGACACTTACAAGCTATGAGGGATGTCGTATCACGTAGCGGATCGGGCTTCGGCATATGGCCGGAGCCCTGTTATATAATGTTATATGAGTTGTATGAAACTAGAATATGCTTGCACGATCTGGGACCCACATCAGTCTAACCTTACAAAAACACTCGAATCCGTCCAAAACAGAGCGGTAAGATTTGCCTTCTCAGACTATCCATATCACACAAGTATTTCATCACTAAAAGGCAAAGCTAACTTTGCAAACTTAGAATCCCGAAAACCACCAAGCTCTGTCTTTTCCACAAATTTTATCACTCACCCCTGCGGAATGCCGTTATCACCCCTGCGCATCGCCACTCAGCCCGGATCAACCATCAACAAGCCGACCAATCCCCTCGTGCATCTACGTCACCTTATTTCAAGTCATTTTTTGTTTTAACAGCAAAAGATTTGAACTGTTTGCCTGCCGAAGCTGTGACTCATCTCGACAACGCGCGCTTCAAATCATTCATTGAAAATATAACTTGATGTAAGCTCACCCCTCATGTTATGCCTCTCGTGGGCCTTTGAGGCACAAATAAATAAATAAATAAATAAATAAATAAATAAATAAATAAATAAATAAATAAATAAATAAATAAATAAATAAATAAATAAATAAATAAGTGTTTTAATATAACAATACATATAAGTGCTGTGTACTGTTACATAAGTGACGCCAGGTTTAACTTGGCGTCAATTATATAACATTTACTACCACTACCCCTCTAGCAGCCTATCTTTAATGAGGTACTATCTTTTGTGCATTATAAATCAACCCTATACCGCTTGGGAATGTTACGCCTGGGTAACCCGGTCAACCACTTAGTGCACGTTAAATTTGTGACCTGTGACACGTGCGTTTTGCCGTGCTGATCAAGCTTTAATTGGTTAGGTCCTATAATGGTGAATACTGAATTCTGTTTATAGGTACAGGCTTCCTATTTCTTTTTTGTTTTGCGTGCAAATAAATACAAAAAATCCTCGATTGTTCTCCAGAAGTTACCGCCTCGCCATACGCTGCATAACTGCAAGCCGAAGCTTACAGGTCGGCTTCCTTAGAATTGTTAGGGTTATAAGCGTTAAATAGGACGTAATTATCGCATAATCTCCGGCTCGCACTTACCATATATACATGCATGCTTCGAAGTTGAAAACGCTGCTTCGGCGTTATCTTCAGCTGCAGAGGCCGCAGCGATGACAGGGCATTTCCTTCTCTATTTGTGAAAACCCGCTTAACTCGGGGAGAATACGAACATAATTATGCAAAAGCGCTGTGTAGAAAACAAATAAAAAATCCTGAACTTGAAACGAGCTCAGGAAGAGCTAGCTCAGAGCGCGACTTCCCGTCTTTGTTCAAAGCACGAAGTAACTTTTTTTTTTTTTTTCAGTGCGAGAAGTTTATTAACCAAGCAAGAATCGACTCCGCTCGTGCAATACAGCGCTTCTGTTTATTCTCCTAAGTCTTAACAATTCAACGATCCTAACTATGCTGAAGCTGCAAACTCAGGAACTGCCTGTTGAGTACACATCAATTTACGGGGCCGATGCTGAGCTAACTACATAACCCTGTTATTTACGTGGAAGATATTTTTGAATTACTCGGAGATAAGTAGATTTTGAGCCGGCTCATAGAAAGGAGCCTGTCTCTTCGGTAACGGTGTCTTTGCAAAAGAGAAGGAAGGCAGCATTTGAGGCCAGTAAACAAGGACCCCGAGTAATAAAAGAGGACGTGAAAAGGCAGAAAGCGACAAAATATAACCAGCCGGAACAGCACGCGAAAGACAGCACAGTTATGAAACGGCCTGGGGAATAAATGACACAGTGAGAAAACCTGTTAAGCGACAAAGCACGGAGACAAGGGCACGCATTGTGCAGTTTTCGTTATGCCGTTGTGTCGCCTGATGTTTTAAATCGGGCTGAAGTTTTGGGCCCGTAGGTCGGACATCATCAGAAAAGCTGCCGAGATTTGAATCATGACTTAATGAGAGATATAGAAAGGTATGCCTAGCAGCTGAGGTTTGTTAGAAAATGACACTATACGGGAAAAGTGTGCGCCTGCGTTAGAGTACATATGCATGCATTACAGAAAAAGGACAAAATAATCAGATTGTAAAAGGTACGTGAGAATCAGTCAAAAGAAGGAAATCGGCATAATTAAAAATATATTCCATATATTTTGAGAGTGAAATGTGAGGTGTACTCACGGTGGTTGGACAACACCGGGCAACGACGACGCTCGGTCCCGACCCACGTGTGTGTGAAATCACGGGTATTCTTAAAGAAACTTTCCGTCCCGTACAGAGATTATCTGTCCTACTACCTTGACCAAAATACGTTCACGAAAAGAACAGTAATTTTCTGTTTTTCAGCCAAAACCTTGATTGGAAGGCAAACCATTCGATATATGTTTGTCGTCTGTTCTATTTTCTACCGCGAAGTGGTTTTTACTTGAATAGTACAGTAAATGTTGAATAGATAGGGAAACGGTATGACAGCCCCGAATGCGCTGTCTGACGATCGGATGCGTAACAATTTTGATTCGAAAGAAGATTACTAGTGGCGCCACATTGAGGTCCGTTTTTGGTTGGCTGCCTGCTACAGCGGCATTTCGTAAGCATTTTGACACTTGCCTTTTTTCGGTGTAGCCAACGGCTATTGCGAGGCCAACTTTATGGGTGCAATCGAGTATTGGCAGCTCCGAGAGATATCCGTGAGATGAGTAATTAGCAAGGCTTTCGGCTTAAAAATGATGTTAATTAAAGAAATTGGCGCTTAAGCCAATTTTGTTGTTGTTAAAGGCAGAAAAACACCTGAAATGAAAGACGAGTAAAAAAAAAAAGATATTTGCATCATTACTTCAACTGCAACCGAAAAAAACAACTGAAAAAACAGAAAACGCCGTATAAGAAAAAATGTTTGTAAATTTACAAATATTTTCTGTCAGGTGTTTAAATTAAAAACCGAAAAAAATAGCAGAACAGAAAATTTCTGGCAACACAGCTGCCAGAAAATTTCTGTATATTTCAACAAAACTTTTTTACAGTGAAGCACGGGAACTTGCACGTGAAGCAGGAATTGACACCGAAATGTGACCTCCCTGACCCTATTGACCCTGAACCCTCTCTTGAATATGCCTTCGTGGCAGCTCCATTGGTTATTAAAGACTACTCACTCACTCTTGCATACGCTATACACATATAAAGTCTGTACTACTCCCAAACCGCGTGACTCGTTCGGGCCCTACATTTGCCTTAACAGTTATTGTGGCATTGGAGCCGGCTCAAAGACAGCGTTCTATCTGCAGTGTCCTCTGTAAAATATATTCGCATGCCAGCAGTTAAACAGGAATTTTCGCTAGTCCTTACGCTCTATGAAGTCTCCGATGCAGCTAGGTCAATGTAGTCAATGTAAGAATTTGCGAATCTTTCGCCGTTAGCATGCCTATATGTGACAAAAACATGACAGTCGTGATCCACTGCGCAGACAAGTAAACACAGCGGTTTTCTGAGACTAAGTATGCTGTGGTGATAGAGAAAACGGGGTCTATATGCTTCTCAATGAGTTCGTTCATATCATTGGGAATAAAAAAAAAAACAAAAAAAAACAAATGCCACACCACACACCACATAGTATATATACGAGGGACATGTACTATACAGCGTGACAATTGTTAACAGTTGACGGCAAGAGGGTATACCTTCATCATGCGTCATGACGGTGGGCGCTGAATTCCATTAAAAAAAAAAAAAAAGAAAAGGAGCGAATAATTTTTATGGATTAATATCCCCCTCACGAAAAGAATAAACATGCAGTAAATTAAACGTACGCATCTTTACTCGCATATATTGCACTTTGGACAACGATTTTTATTCTAGATTTACAGTGTGCTTATTATACATCGACTGCATCTTTAGATAAGGCTTTCTAATTTTTAGAAGTTTCGGACGAGGCACGGTACAGGCGTTCAACCTTGCGTAAGATGGTATTAATCTGTCGTTACCATTATTCCTGAGATTATTTCAAAATATTTCGCAGTGATATCAACGTTATACGCGCATATATAAGCGAGCGGTATCAGCAACTAATTTTATTTAGAGTTAGTCCTTGGAACGCTTCCAAGATATGAGTCAGCTCACTTGGGCGAAATTTCGCAGTAACTTTTTAACCATGTGCCTAATGCTTAAAGATGCACTGGCTGTATAAGAATTACTCTTAGAAGAATGAGGACCTGCATGGATATAGATATACTACAGTCCAAATAATGAAAAAGAATGCGAATGTTAGAAGGCTTGCTGTCTAAGGCGTATAGAGGGGTATACATGAACATTTAACTATTAAACATCCATGTCATGATGTTTTTGATGGTCACAATGTAAGCAGGGACCAAACAAGAAAATTTAAAACTTAAGTGCTGTAAAGCGGGCCTTGTGTACCATTTTTTCTTCATAATAGTTTATAAGTAAAACGGAGTGTGGCTTGGTTCCTTTATTTTATTTTTTAAGCTGAATTTCTTTTTACGCTCTGGCAAACCTGATGCTTGCGAAGGGCTATACTTGGTAGTTCACAGCTGGAGAATACATTGCCTAACTCCATAAATCAAATTATTAACACCCACAGGAAGCGCCGTTCAGGTGGACACATTGTTTACAAGCGTTGCATTTTTGGCGCAAAGGCTTCTTTCGACGTCCGGACCACCCGCACCGTTTCACTACCGGACGTAATTAGCTGCTAAAGCAGCTTCACACCTGCCATTTTTGCACAGCCACTCTCCCCGTCCTCTCCCTCCTTCGCCCCCTATCACCTGTTTTGTTTTTTTGTTTTACTCTTTTTTCACCAGTTCTCCCCGTTGTGCCGTTGAGTCCACAGTGAGTGTAATTCAGGGCGCGAGCCGCCGCGCACCGGCCTTCGGGAGCAGGCAATCAACGAGCTCCCAGCCGGTCAGCTAAGCGGCCGATCCTGCGCCTTCCATGCAAAGTGAGCAAGTCTCGGCGGCGCTAAGGCTTCTCGGCGTTGATGTCGGACGGAAGCGGGCCACAGGCGCCGCCGGCGGAACAGATGTACGCCTTGCGTTGCCCGGGGGCGAAGATAAAGCAACGCCTCTAGTGCACCAAACGAACGGAGCCCGAAGCTCTCGGGGCCCGGTGGCGAAATGAAAGAAGGGTTGCGCTGTGCAGAAGGAAGCCGGCGCCTCGCACGCCATCTGCGGAACCTAATTAAGGTATCCCGTTCCGATTACTCCTTCAGGATAAGTTGGCTCTGGCAGTCAGGCAGGCAGGAAGGTTTCTCTGCCGGCTCGCTTGCTGCTGCTTTCTGCTTCTTTTCCTTCTCAAGCTGTTTTAGCAGCATTTCTGACGCATTTCCGTCTCCTAGGTAACACCGCCGTAGAGCAACCTACCCATCACTCTATCCCTCAGCTCTCCTTCCTTGCGTTTTCCTCCTCATCTTCCCCCGCAGAAACTTTCCCTACTTCCCTACGGACCCCCTCCTCACGTACCTTCTCCCTGCTTCTCGATACCCTCTGCCGCCCTACATCTCCCGCTTCCTTTTCCTGCTCTGCCGACTACTTCCCGCTTTCCATTTCCCCCTCCCTTCGCTGCCTATATGCCTACTCAGAAAACGCGCGTACGTTTGCGGGTTCGTGTTTTTCGAGCGCCCGTTGGTGCGTTCTCGCACTAAGTCGCACGAACAGGCAGGAGCTGTACGTTGGATCTGCTGCTGCTGCTGGCGGCGGCGGTGCCGAGAAAGTTAGCGGTAATTTCGCTAGTGGAGATGGATCTTTCTTGGCGGCGCAGCCGAAGCCTCCCCCCCCCCCCCCCCCCCCCCCCCCCCCCCCCTTCCCCCCGGGGCCGCGCCCTTTTTTTGGCGGGCCCCCCCACCCCCCCCCCCCCCCCCCCCCCTCCCCTTTCCGTTCCGTTCGTCCCACGGCACCTAGAGGGTGTTGGTGGTTCTCCTGTACTCTCACCCCTGTCTCGAGCGCTTCAAGCTGATACTGCTGCAAGGCGCAAGGGGAAAAGACGCAGGAAACCCCTTGATTGATTAAGACCTCACGGGGACCCCATGCGCGCGCGAAACCAATCCTCTTTCCTCTCCGGCGCCATGTTGGATATCCCCGTCAGGGAGGAGCTGTCTTTCATTTTGCGGCTGTGTTCCTTCTTCGCCCTCTTTTCCTTTACGCGCTGTGGCCTTACACGGACACGCCTGGATCCCTGGATATGGCTTCTGCGCTGACTTTCTATCAACTCGGTCGTCCTTCTTTCTAGCTTTTTGTTTCCACTTCCGGATTCAAATACTTTTATTTTACCCAGTGCCTTTCCTGAATCTTCAGTTTCTTCTTTTTTCTTTCGTAGACGTGCTTGCTTTCCTCGCTAGACGCTGACGCTCACCTCATTCGCCTTCCTTAAATCCTCCGGGGTTTCTCTCGAATTCTGGGAGGTCGGCAAGCCAGCCAGCCAACCAGTCTTGCCTCCTTACCCTCCCTGGGCGCCTCGCTGCGAGCCATATACCCTGGCCTCATCGTAATCGGAGACTTAAGATATATAATACATCTCGCTCGCTATCTGTATCCATCTAGATATAGAGGATGAAAGTATTGAAATACATATATACGCCCGGAGGAAGAGAGAAAAAAAAAAATGTTGAGCGCAGAGGCCAAGCGAGCACGTGGAACTTTTTAAGCCCCCATGAGATATGACACAAGCTTCCACGGATGTTAGCCGTCGCAGCGACGGGATGAGGTCTCCGCTCCGGCGGTGTACCACGGAGCACGCCTCTTAGCAGTGGCTACCTATTTTTCACGTTTTTAGCGCGTATGCTTTTCAAACGCTACCCCCCTCCCCCCTCCCTCTCCCCTCCTCTTCTGCCTGGCCTGTCTCTACTCGTTTTCTTCGAACTCGCCTCATTCCCTGTCCATAGTTTGAAGTTTGAACTTGGATCGGTATGAGAAGCAGCAAGTGGAAGTATCGGGAACGTCTCTTGAGATCTAGCCGCGATTCTTTAAAGGGAAGCTGCACCGGTTTTAGATTTCGATGAGTGTCGAACGGTTGAATGATTATAGGTTCCACCCAAAGCATGCAAAATATTTTGGCGCTAGCATTTGAAACAATGGCGCAATTAGCGATTAAAACCGCGACGGCTATCAGGCTTCACCTCACTGCACAGCGACAAGATGGGGGACGCGTGTTGACGTCATTGACGGTACCGGTACGTATTCTGCACAGTCACACTTGGTTTGAAGAAATAAAAACAAGGCTACTGAAAACAAATCTCTAGAAATGTTGATTAGCACTGTCAGAAAAGACGCAGCAGGACGTGGGCGAAGGCAACGAACATCAGCAATAGTACCGTCCGTGACGTCATCACCGAGCTTCTCCGCAGAACTTCAGTGCTGTGAAGAGAACTTCGAGGTTTAATCGTTGATTACTCCATCAGTTTCAATGCTGGCGCAAAAACATTTTGCATGCATTACCTACAACTAATTTAGATATGAATCCTTGAATATCGCGAAATTCTCGAAAAGTGATGCAGCTGCTCTCAAATAAAACGTCTTATAAAACTTCTACCTGTTTATGTGCACACCTTACTGTTCGCTCCATCGCTACGCGCTTACCATACGCTTAACTTGGTTCCACCTAAGTTTCAGTTAGAAATGAAGCTTAGATGTTATCTGAGACCTATGTGTAACAAAGCAGATTAAGAGTATGTGGCAGACTGCATTACGCGGAGGATCTTAGTTGCAGAAAGGCCACTACGAAGTGAAAAAGGAATTTGTAATCTCGAGAAGATAATAAAGTTCCCACCAGCCCGAGAATAATAAGGTTTGGTTTTGGTTTTGTGGCGTTTAACGTCCCAAAGCGACTCAGGCTATGAGAGACGCCGTAGTGGAGGACTCCGAAAATTTAGACCACCTGGGGTTCTTTGACGTGCACTGACATCGCACAGCACACGGGCACCTTACTTTTCGCCTCCATCGAAACACGGCCGCAGAGGCCGGGATTCGATCCCGCGTCCTTAGGAACAGTAATCGAGCGCCGTAACGACTGCGCCACCCCAGCGGGGTGAGAATAATAAGCTTCAGTCCTATATATATATATATATATATATGTACATGTATATGTATGTAAATATGTATATATGTATATATTTATACATATATATATATATATATATATATATATAT
>JAJIZL010018957.1:361636-374489 GCA_023969395.1 Amblyomma maculatum | reverse complement strand
CGGGATTCGATCCCGCGTCCTTAGGAACAGTAATCGAGCGCCGTAACGACTGCGCCACCCCAGCGGGGTGAGAATAATAAGCTTCAGTCCTATATATATATATATATATATATGTACATGTATATGTATGTAAATATGTATATATGTATATATTTATACATATATATATATATATATATATATGTATGTATATATATGTATGTATGTATATACACACCCGTCGCGAAACGCATAAAGCTTTATCGAAGTCGGCAGCTTTCGAACAAAGAAACAGTTGCGTACCACTGAAGAGAGAAAAGGCTGAACCTAATGACAAAACTAGAAGAGGCAATAAATCCTGTAAATCTGAACTTTTTGAAGTCAAGTATAGCTCCCGATTTCTCTAGCTCGAAGGCACATAACAAAGGTAATTACAAAGAGTTTGCGATCGTCGCATGCCTCTTCGAGCTGTTTTCGCTCTTCTATACGTATCTTCGGCGCTCTTGTTTAGGGAGATAAGAGGAGTGTTTCATTGTCCAAGTGCATCTTTGGCTGCCGTCGTCGGCTGTTTCATAAACAGCATTTTAATGGTACGTCCACTATCTATAACTCATGCAATAAGGTTTGAAAAATATCATTGAGTGATGTAAAGGACTTTGAGCGAAAGTTTTTCCAAGAAGCGCTGCATTCCTGCAGTGACAAAAAAAAAAAAAAAAAGTAACGTCTAGTACACTGAAACTTCAGTTGAACGAACTTCAAGGGACCTTATGAAAAAAAAGTTATTTTTAAAGTGAAAGTTTGTTGTACTGAAATAAGTGCATGTACGCTTGTTTTCATTATCTACAAGAAACACAATTGTTCAAATCAAATCATATATCAACCCATTTATTTGTCACTGCGCTCATTTGCAAACGAAAGCCTGCAGTAACCTTTCGCAGCACTTTTGAACATATGATTTCAGCGGTCTTGAGCTAGTCACCGTGCGCAAGCCTCTCGTGAACCTTGTCCGGCACAACGGCCTGCAATGGCGGCAAAGGCCTTCCCTTTCGCCAAGCAGATCATTGCTTCTGCAGATTATGGGTGACCAGCATTCACACGTACTCCTTCCTTAGAGCCCGGGCTGAAGCTCTGGCCAGGGCTGTGGAGTCAGTTAAGCGTGCAAGACAGCAATGGATTCGGCTGGCTACAAGCTTGTTTAGATATCCAATTCAGTTTAGGGATAAATGGTTGCCACTTTTCATCACCCGGTAATAACGTAAAGATATGCACCAAAAAGAGTTGGTTGTGCTTGTTAAAGAGCTCAGTGTGACTGGGGAGACACAGGATAATACCGCAGAATATTCTCGCAGAAATAAATTAACAATAACGGAATTTCGTTAAAGTGAAGGGCGTTTAATGGAGCTTCCGTACGCAAGTGAATACTTCGTTTCAATGACGTTCGTTCATGTGGTATTCTGTAATAAATGAACGCCTACAATCGGTGCATCTAATTTACCTTACTTATATTTCTGAAGGTCAAATGAAGGTGAAGGTGAAGTCGAAATGGCACATGAATGTGTGCGCTACCCTGTTGGGCATCTTTAGCTTCAATGACGAAAGAAAGAACATACTGAGGAATTTCAACACTACATATAGTGAAGCGTTAATGACCATTGTAAGCAGTAAAACTGCGAATACTTGTTATCAGCGGACGTCGTCCCTGTGCATGCTTACCGCGTGTCCCTTTCTCTAAGTTTAGGTTTCGTAAGGGAAAAACGCGTCGACTTTGCTCGCGCTGCAGGGCTTTAGAAAATCAGCGTTGCTTCGTTTCAAAAACTTGTACGGCATTGCATTGTTTACGGCTTCGAACGCCCCTTCTGGACTAGCCATCTAACTGTATACGATATAAATTATTTAGTGGATGTTTGTTGATTACATGTATAAATAGAAAGTATGGTTTGGTTTGGTTTGGTTTGTGGGGTTTAACGTCCCAAAGCGACTCAGGCTATGAGAGAAGCCGTAGTGGAGGGCTCCGGAAATTAGACCACCTGGGGTTCTTTAACGTGCACTGACATCGCACAGCACACGGGCGCCTTGCTTTTCTTCTCCTTTCTGCAGTAAATTGTGTACCGCGGCTCTGAGTTTGGTCCTGCAAATATTTTCTTTCTATTGCGAGCTCACTACATTTAGAACATTTTAAGCTGGTTTTTTGAAGCATCCTGCACATACCACCGATACCATGCATGCAGTAACACACGCACAGCGCATGAGCGCATATAGGCTACGTTGCACGGCCGCGTGCATCTTTTAAATTCGTCAGAGTATTTCATGCTCACGTGACAGCCATCCTCCCGTCTCCCATCTAGAAGGCGAGACTGAGATTTCTCTCTTTTCTTTACCACCTGCCAACCATGGCAGGTGGGAGCTTGCAGGTGGCAAGTGTGTGACACCATCACGCGCCGGCTTTTGCTGGAATAGGGCCTACATGCTTAACTGAGCAAATAATAATAATAATAAAGCATGCTTCAACCACATAATAAGTGCATCTTAACGTAACCTCTCACGTTTTTCGTTCAGGGCAGTCTAGTATAGGTCCGCCACTTAAATTTTCGTCGCTGATATCTATTGAGGTTTGTTTTATCTTGGATAGAAATATCCACGTACATTCGAGGTATACGCGGGGTTTTTCAAATTATTCAATACGCAATTCAAAAGCTGTTAATGATACACTAGTGTAGTCTATTCAAGTGGACAGTCCGGTTGTACATGCGGGCATAATTTGCGCTATATATATGAAATGAATGAAGAGACGACTGTTAAACAAAATTAACTAATAAAATAGTAAATTTTGATTTTAAGGCACAGCATTGTATTGTAAAATTGGGGCCTTCAAGAGTTAGGGTGAATGCAGTTTAAGAAATTTATGGATTTGTACCCTGGCTTAAGATATCGAATGCAAAGAATACGCATGGTAGCTCGCTAAGATAGCTTTTCCCGCAATGCACATTGCTAAAATGGCATCCCGTGTGTGGTATCGCAACGAGAATAACATAAATCTTTTCTACTTCATAAAGGACTTAAGCTGCACTTGTGTTTCATTCAAGCCGCGCCGTTTTAGCATTCTATAGTATGGGAAAGCCAACTTGAAGGTCTTCAGAAACTGCTCTTTATTATTATTATTTTTTTTGCAACATTCGATACCGCGTACCATTATGTTCTTCAATTTTAAAAGCTAGGCTCGCATTTGACTAGATTTTTTTTTTTTGGCAGCCTTCAACTTTGGAATCATGTTCCCTAAACCCAAATATGAAGTGTAGGTTATTTTAGTTCATTAGTAGTCTTTCTGCTGTATTCAGTCACGTAAATAACGTTCCCTTTATATCCTATACAATCCATGTCCGTAGACTGCAATGAAGTATCTCGCGTTTTTTTTTTTTTTTTTTGAAAAACAATTCTGTATTGAATAGGCACCCTGTATATTATATAGTGCTGCTAAAGGTATCAACCATATTTAACGCGAAATGGTCTGGATTCCTAAACGTTTGGTGTTCGTCCTTCAGGATAACGTCCCTAATGCATCTAAATCGAAGGTAATGTTATTTCAGCTAAAACTCCGCTCGAATTCCTAAAGCATACCTTTATATAACGCTAGCGTAGAACTTAATTCCTCAAAGTTCATTTTCAGTACCCTGGAAAAATCATGTTAACACCATCTTAGCATCACTTAACTCCTACATCGGTGTTCTTAACCGTAACCTCGTAGCCTCACACTTAGAAAAAAAAAAAAAAAATGTTGCTAATGCGATTCAGCAGAAAATTGAACTCGCTTCGGCCGTGTTTGACCACACATGACATAATAGGCCATAAGCAACATCGAATCCTTGTCAAACCATTTTGTTCGTTTCATTACGGTTGCCTGCTTCATATATAGTGTAAACAACGCATCTGTAATTGTAACCACGCAGTATCATGTCGATGCAAGCTCACCCATGTTTCCTTACTGCTTAAATTAAGTCCCACAAGGACTTCTTCCTGCCCACCCTTTTGCAATCTTCCCTAGTAGTGGTCACGTGTTAACAGAGTAAACGTATACATAATAACTGACTCAACCCACAGTCCTTCGTTAGTACCAAAATTTGCTTTCCACCTTTGTGTTTTTTTTCGAGGGTTAGTGGAGTTTGATTTATACATATCGTTACGATGTGCGCATTATGGTATTTTGCGCATGGAGCGTGTGCTTATGTTGCTGCTTTTACCTCTTGTGCATATTATTTCTGTTTTCTGTATGTCCATACATGAGTTACATTTCCCGATTGTGCTGTATGAAATGTTGCATATACTTGTGTTTCAAGTACTTGTGCTAAGTTTTTCACCTGTTTCTTTTGCTAAGCGCATACATCCACCTCGCCTTCCGTACGCGTTTCTGCCCAGCCGGAATCCGTTAAAAACCGGAATCCGTTAAAAACCGGAATCCGTTAAAAACCGGAATCCGTTAAAAACCGGAATCCGTTAAAACCAGAATCCGTTAAAAACCATGCCTTACCCCTGCCTTGCCGTCTTTCATGTAAGGTGTTAGCCCGGGGACAGCTTACACCTTTAGAGGTGAGAAATTGTTTAGTGGGATAAGAGCTTCGAGGTTGACCCGCCTGAATATTTCCATTTCCCCTCTCAGCCGTGACAAATTGCTGAGGAGGTTGCAAGCTATGAGGAGACATAATTTCTAATAATTTAATTCTTTTGGCATAGCCTTTGCTGCTTACGCTCAGGTTAATAAAACACACAACTGACCTCAACAGAGCTAATGGCAGAGGTCAGTTGCTTTCCCAGCTGGTTCGAGCTGACTCCCAGCTGAGAGCCAGCTAGAACCAATTGATTTCATTTGACCATAAACTGGGACCGTTCCAGCTGGTAGGCGTCTCGAACCATTTAGTGCCAGTTGAGTACCAGCTGGAATGAGCTGAAACCAACTGAAACCACTTAGAACCAGCTGAAATCATTAGAATTTTTTTTTTCATTTATTTGGGCGAGTACAAAGTATAGTACATTGGCTGGCGAACTGTGAGTCTGGCTTTGAGATTAAGCATACAATGCGACGAACAAATTTTGAAGCATTCGACACTGCTATACATAAGTTCTAATTTTAGTCGTGGAAAATCAGGAAAGATAATTTGACTACATTTCGCACCAAACCTCGAAATCTGCCTTTTTTTTTTTACGTCTCTGGGCGGGCCCCTGAGAGCAGAGGGCACGTTCATTTGAACCCTGGATAATCCGGCCCTGTCGCATGGGGCAGCAGCTTGTCTTGCTTCGTATAGCCGCCGCATACGATAGGAACATCAGACTTCTGATTGAGTCAGGTAAATACACCAAAAGAAATTGTATTAAATCTCTGTGAAATTTGAGCTGCGAAGATTCAACGGTTGAGCTGAGAGAAGGACTCTGCGGCGCGCCTGTAATTATGCGACGGGCTGTATATAGCATGCTGTTCATATACTTCGAGGCGTGCAGGCAGCGTCTTCTTTGAAGTTTGTTAATGTGGACGAGCAACAAACACAGGTTTATCGAACTGCTATTTCTATATGCGCTGAGTGTCCCTGCGAGACACTTGAGTCTGCCGGGGAAAGATAAACATTTCTGTCGAGAATTTAAGGGTCGTTGCTGTTCTTTCAATCGTTCCTGCCGCTATACTAGAATGGTCAAAGAAAGCTGGAAGGGAAGAGGTTCTCGGCAAGAAAGACGTTCACGGTCGATGGCGACCGAAACATACTTTTTTTTTTCTCTCATTCGCAGTGCGGCCGCGTTTCTGTTCTTTCGTTTTCCGCTCTTGCTGGCGCCCTTTGTTTTGGAACATGAAGTATACATGAACACAACTAATTCGTCATTTCATTACTGATCGTGAGGCGATTGAGAGTGTCAATGCGCTTGTGTGTATGATAGCCATACACTTGCGCAGTCATGGTAACCTTGTGCACGTGATATAATGCTGCAAAAGTTGTGCATGAAGGCGTTTGAATACAATTAAATGTGTCTATGTACCCTTGAGAACATACATATACGTTTTTTTTTTATTTCTGTATGCATGAAAACATATCGGCGTTTCGTCAGCACGTCATCGTATACTCTGTCAGCTAACGCACCAAACGATAATGATATTCCTGATTTGTCAAAAAAAAAAAAAAGAATGGGCGAACTTTAATCCAAAGCATCCTTGCATTTCGATTTCATGGACTCGTTTTACCAGACAGCCTGCAAATATTTTTAGTCTATGCCTAAATAAGCCCCACTTCTATTTATTTTCTGTAGTCTCATATACGACCAGCTTAGATCGCACTCATATTTCGCTTGCAGTTCAGTTGTTTCTAACTACCGAGGTGATATATACTTTCTTCTTCACCCCAAATCTTGATAGACGTCTTCTCCATTGTTCTTCGAGGTGTACAGTTAGTTCTTAAACACGCAATACGACTTCAAGTCCTATGCATAGCCATTTGGATCTCAACGGGCGAGAACCAATAAGGCGAGCTGCGTGTTTCTTTGCTTCTCAAAGCTGGGTGCACGACATTGTTCCTGCGGCCACAGAGGCGGGGCTTTGGTGAAAAGGTAGCGGGACAACCCGAAAGACACACGCGCGTCAAAGAAACGAGCCAGGCCCACGGCACGCGCCGCGCACTGCAGCGTAAACGCCACGGAGGAAGTATACGATGAGCTGAAGCTGCAGCAAGAGAAAAGCCGGCGAAATTCTTGGGAAGTTTTTGCGAAACAATGAGTTGGCACCTCTGAACGCACGCGAGCCCGTCCACAGTACATGTGTGCGTTCGCGACTGTGCAGGCTCGCACACATGTATATACGGCACCCGGAACCTAGCCACTTATTACGGTAGTCGATCTTCGGCGCGCGCGACACCACCGGGACACTGGTATGTGGCCCGGCCGGGGGTCCCAGACTCGGAATTCGTGACATGCGACGCTCCTCCTTCTGCCGCGATACCCGCCCGCCGTCGCCGCCGCCACCCAAAGAGCAATCTACGCCGCAGGGACAGTGTGTAACACTGCTGCCTGCTGAGGTGCCCCGTGCCCGAAATATACAGCTTGTGGCCCTCACATTCTTCCCCTCTTGCACCTCCGTGGCGACGAAAGGGTGTCGCGACGAGTTTCGGTGTTTCCTTCCTTTTGCTTCTTCCCCTTCCTCTCTGTTTCTCTTTCCCCTCGTTTTTCTCTGCCTACGCCGGTTTACTATATATCGTGTCCTCGCCGTACAGTGTACAGCGTTCAGGGCATGCGCGTGGAACTCGAGTTCCACGCTCTTCTTGCCTCTGCGCCGATGGCGTAAATCATCGGATGTCTCCACAGAATTTCTCCGGGGTCGTGTTTTATTGCCTGCTGGCGGCTGCGGCAACGAAGCGGAAGGTACAGAAATGTGTAGAAGAGGTGAGAAACATATCGACACGGAAAGGCTCTTCGCGTATACGGCGTTGAGGCTCAAATACTTGTCGGTTTTACTATTTTTTACCCTTGCAGCAGGAGCGCATGCAGCAGCGTCGACTCGTATACGCTGCGTTTTTTGTTTTTTTTTTTCAACGGTTCTTTTAATTTCGGACTTCTCTGTCACGGCCTGCGCGACCTCGTCGAAATTGAAAGTTCCTCGAGAGGAGCAATGCTATGCAGTTTCGCTGAACTTTCGACGATCTGTCGAAAAAACGTTTTTCCATCGGTGGAAAAAAAAAAAAAAAAAAAAAAACGATTACTTCAGTGTCACCGTATATAGAGGAACACGTTATATATCCAAAGCCACTTATTTCAATAGGGACAAAATGACATGTGCGTAGACGTATGTTATCGTCTTTTATTCCAAAGGCGCAGCAAATGATAATCGTGAAGGCTTCTTGTCAATACTTCTCTACTCTTAATTTTTCTTTTCTGAACTTGACATACGGCGTTATGGATAGCATGCTATGCCCACGGTGGCGAAACCTAAGCGGTGTGCATCGTTTAAAGTCAATGTGTGTCATCTGCGTTCAGGATTTTTTTGTTCTCCACCATGTAAACTCGCGCAGCCTCGCCATGTACTTATTTTCTGAGTGTGTTATTCGTCCAGCAACGAACTTGAATTCCGCTGCCTTCGGCACCGGCAGAACCTTAAATGACAACTGGAAAATAGAACAAGGCTCCGCTCACCGGTCAAAGTGGTGCCTACCATGTTTTATCAGCTGCATGCTTACAGCGAGTCCATATTAAAAATCTTTATTTCCGTCGAGATGATGAAGGAAACTGTGGTTAAAAGTTTCTCAGACGGCAACCTGGCGAAGACATATTGATACACGCCATAACTACATTACTCCGCCGGGTGGCGCAGTGCAGGGCACACAACTGTGCCCAAGGATGCGGGATCGAATCCCGCGTCCTTGGCAACTACTTTTCGGTGCAGGCGAAAAGCTAAGCGCCGATGTGATGTAAGAAGTCAGTGCACGTTAAAAAAGTGGTCGAAAATCCTGGAGCCCTCCACTACACGGCGTCTCTCATGGCCTGAGTCGCTTTGGGACATTAAACCCCAAAACGAAAACAAACCATTCAGTGAAGATATTTGCCTTCGATAAGGTCTGTAGGAACCTATACCATGAGCTGTTCTTGAAGAGATTGCAAGTAGTTACCAATATGATGAGGAAGACAAAATACGAAGAAACATAACTCGGGGTAGCCACGCAATTTACCTAAACCCTTGTTTATACAGGGCTCTGCAACTTTATCGGAACCGCTTTGGAAAATTCTCCCGCCTCAACCGGAGGCTCATTTGAACTGAAGCTGCGCCACAAAGCTTGCGCGTTGTTGGATCTTTTGTTGTGTAGTAATTCCTGCAGTGGTGCTTACTTTGCTAGCTTAGCCCCACATGATGACAAACCAGGACCGTCTGCGACGAGACTGAAGGAGCAAAAAACGCGAACCGGCGAAGGGTAGCAGTGGCACCATCTGGCATCATTAGGAGAACGTACCACGCGGGTCAGCGCACTTTCGAATCGCGCGCGCTCTCCTCCAGCGACGCCAGATGGCGTCACAGCTGCCTTTTGCCCGAAACTTCGCGTCTTTTGCTCTTCAGTCTCGTCGCAGACGGTTCTAGTTTGCTATCATGCGCGACAAAATTAGGTGAGCACTAGAGTCAAACTTACCTCGTAACAAAAGGGTCACCAACGCACAGGTTTTGTGCGCGGTTTCCAAGAAAATGAACCTCCGGTTGAGGCGGGATAATTTTTCAAAACGGTTCCGATAAAGCTGCAGAACACTGTATCTAAGCCGTTAGCAAGCGGTAGAAGCGAAAGTGACTGATAGGCTAGCGACCCGTTCCTCCGGAATACCTATATATCTTTCCTTCAGTTAATGCATACTTTAACGCCTCTATACCTATAACTTGTATACGGTGTTCTGAACGCCTGCATCGGTCTGGCATATTTCTCCTTATCTCTGCTGTACGTTGACTTGTATGAGAAGCCCCACGTAAAGATCACATTTAGGCTTCATATCCGACTCCATATTTAATTCAGAAGGATAAATTTTAGTTAAGCCTTGATATCATAAACGCGGGAAAAGTATAGGCCTACATGTCTGCTTCTTTAGCGTTGTGAGCATTTTACTAAACTCGTGCGCACATCATGGCTGGGCTGCGTCTGCCATGTACGAAATGAAAATTCTCTTCATATAGGAACCAGTAAAAACTAAGGAAAAAAAAAAGAGCTTATTTTCCGGGTTTATCAAGCGCGTGACTGAGCGCCGTTTCCACATAAGTGACTGTTGACGTCGAAGGCGTAAACACGGCATGCGCGGGATACAAATGTATTTTTGCGCGCAGGGCCCGTGGCGGCGCTTGATAGAGTTTCTCGAACCGAGCGAAAAAAGTTGTTTCACTTCGGGAGGGCCACTGTGCGCAAAAACGTTCAGTCTCGCATCTTAACGAGAATGCTGCACGAAACGACGCATCAGGCTCTGCCCCGTCTTCCTCCTGGCTGCGGCGCCCCTTAATGGTCTCGAGCGCAAGATTCGTGTGCCTACAACCGCGTGGCCGGCCGCTAATAGATTGCGGCGCAAAGACAAATGCCGTTGTCAGTCGATTACCTGAAATCTGCCGTGTTTCGTCCGATTTTTGTTTGTTTTTTTCTTCCGCGCCATTGTTCCGCGCGCGCTCCCGCCGGATTTTGCGCGTGCCCGAGAAATTGGGAGTCGTTCTTCAACTAGCGTGAGAATGCCGCAGTGTTTCTCCAGCTGTGGCCGCGGCGCCGCTCCATAATTTCGGGCTCTCCGTATAAATTATTCCTGCGGGCATCTTGATTACGCCCTCTAATGTGATCAATGAATCTCCGTTTCTCTCATAACGAATTGGAAGCAGTGTTTCTTCCCCGGTGTTCTGAAGTTATTGGAAATGCGCAGATAACCGGTTTTCGAAACATTATATTAATTCCTAATCGCGGCTCTCACGGTACTTTCAGTGGCACACAAGAAGGGCAGGCAATAAAGTGTCCAACTAAGCAGGGTGGTCCTGTGTAAGTTTTGGACGACTTTTCTGAGGGCACAAATGAAGTCTGCGAATAGAACCGAAGCACTTCACGTAATGTCCATCGGTTGTAGGTAATATTGAAGCTTTCACCTGTTGAATTGAAACTTGTAAAATGTTATCGCGTATTAGCGATCTTTCCACTTTTAATTGCGATTCAGGAGAAAGCGAGTAGGTAGTCGCGTTCATAGTCGTAATTGGGACCGAAAACTAGTACAATTACCTTAAACAAATGTGTGTCTGCGTGGTGGTGGTGGTGGTGGGGGGGGGGGGGGGGGATCTAAATAAGCAATGACTGAGACTGTGTCACTCCTAAAATGACAAAATACAGTGTTTTTTTGAGCGCCGCGCAGAATGAAAAGTTCCACCCTATAAGGAGCCCACTGCGAAGAGCTCGGTACCTCTATTCAGTAACATGGGCATGGCCCGCTATGTGATACTCTTCCTTGACCAGGCAAGCAGTGGCAGATCACTGCATGAGCATGGCTTTAATATGAAGGCCTTGTATGACGTTGAATATATTTTGCTGCCTTATAGCGATGAGTGATATTTAGAGGTTGTATGTATGTGTGCGAGCTGAGGTGTACCTCATCATCATTAAGTGGATACATTGAAAACAATTTAAGTTAGTGGAGGAAAACATTTGTGCCAGCCGTATCGTATGCCATCGCGCTCGCCGGCACCTGAGGCGGCAACGGAAACAAAGGGACAGTGAGTAGACAGTGAGAGCAAATAAAAGAGGTGAGCGATAGGGAGGCGGGTCAGGGTTGGCGTACGGTAAAAAAAAATAATAATAATAATAACCAGTCGGTATAAGATCACGACGCCCGCTTGTGAGCGTCTTAGCACTGCATCACTCGTCATGAACAATACAACCCACGGGCGTCCAGTGCAGCAATCGCATGGCGCCCACAACTTCAGTGGTGTACCTGTGTCGGGCCGAGTTTTGAAACTCCCTGATTTTCGAGACATTATGCTATTTGAGTTAAACAGAGTGCAATGTTATTGATACGAACCTGTTTTTAAAATTAGGGAGAAAGAAAAAAGCCCCATATATGATTATTTAAGAACTTCGCGAGGAAATCAATGTTGGTGCATGTTATGGGGTACGAAGGTAATTTCCTCAATCTTTCTTCATCAGAGTTCTTTGTATACGTTGACGCCGTGAAATGAAATTGGCCTGGAACGGTGCACGACGACGTTTACGCATGGGATGAAAGAGAAGTGGATTTGTAGCATTTTTCTGCTTAGAAGGCAAAGGAATTTAAACCCCTCGCATTGGAAGAAACGTTTTGCCTCACGCGAATGCATTTTTGTTTTGTTTTGTGGAAATTAACCCACATATAGCCGTACTAACAGCTATTCTTGAATAAGAAAGGGTTTGCGGCCATAAAAAAAAAAGTGTAAAATGAAGCGAGGTGTCCAAACAAAAACGCAACTGTTAGCGGTTTTTTCAAAAATTCTAGGGGGCATAGTGCGATGAGACCAAAGCCCCTTTAAATCCGAAATCCTCCACTATGGCACCTTTTTCTCTTTTTATTTTTTCACTCCCACCTTCCTTCCTTCCCTTAAGGCGAGATGCAGGTGTCCGCGCAGAATTGTGACACATACTGCGTCTTTTCATTCCTGTAAAGCAATTTGAAAGAAACGCCGCTGATTCCTGCTTGACTGCGTCTTCTTCTGTAAGCTGTTTAGTGCGGCTTTCGAGGAAGCGCCAAGTGAAAGACGCAGCCCGGATGCCTGGATCGGACGGCAGGCGGCGTCAGCTTCTTATATTTCTGAATGACGTCATGATGACGTCGCAGTCATCACTGTCGCTATCACTAACTACCACTATCATTTTCAGTCAATATTTACCTCTGACTAAAGTCCTTAACTAACAGTGGCGGTGGTCTTCACGCCAGTTGCGTTGGCATGACGCTATAGGTAAGGAGAACTAAGATACGTTTCTCACGTGCCTGGCGTGGCTAAGTCAGGATATTTGGCAGCTATAGTGTGACTGGACGGACACCGACAGTATTACCGGACTCCGATGCACTTTAGCCTTAAAACAAATATATGCTGCGATTAGCTAGGAGTCGGCCAGACAGTGCACCATCCCGGTCCGTAAAGTGGTACAAGGCCACGAGGAGTGCGTACAACTGCTTTGTTTTTACGATACCAACTTGTTACCGCGCCCCTGATTTCTGTACTTCGCTAATTCTGTTCTTTAAATTTAACTCTTCAATATTATCGAGCTAGGTGCGGCAAACATGCTGCGTATACTGATCCCTTTTTGTTGTTGTTGTTGTTGTTGTTGTTGTTGTTGTTGTTGTTGTTGTTGTTGTTGTTGTTGTTGTTGTTGTTGTTGTTGTTGTT
>JAJIZL010018957.1:350297-361626 GCA_023969395.1 Amblyomma maculatum | reverse complement strand
TTGTTGTTGTTGTTGTTGTTGTTGTTGTTGTTGTTGTTGTTGTTGTTAAAACGGACTTCTGAAGATGCAATTTGGCGTACTGTTATCAGGTCCTTTCGGTTCAGAACCGAAAGTACGACCCCCACTGGTTGCCCGCGTGTCTCTTCGGGGCATATTCTATCGCTCACCTCGCTCACTCAAGCGCTCGCTTGCATATACTAACCCTTCGCTGCCACTCTCTCTGAGCTCTTACTCACTCACTCAACCTTAATTGTCACTCGCTCCAGTTCACTCAGAAATAGTGCATTACGGCAATGATATACATGGCCGGATCATCCCTCCTTTCGCTACTGCCGGGAAAAAAACAATTGAATTTCTTTTTGACGCTGTTTTGTTTCAGTTTCATCAACCGAATGGTTTCTTTGCGTGTACTTTGGCGTTATAGGCAAGCGAGGTATATATACAAAAAAAAAAAAAAAAGCTGCAACATAACTGCTCATACGTCATCTGTTGTCTTTCTATCCCACTGAAGCAGGCTGTGCACGTTACGTGTCGCAGTACACCAAAGTTACCTGTCAGCGATTAGATTAGATTCTTTTTTTCTCGTGCTTTAAATGACCTAAACATTTACTACACGTCAAAGCCATCGTTCAGTTGATGAAGCCTAAACAGAAACGCGCCGATATGAAAAGGTCAGTTATATATTCTGTAGCGGTATATACCACACAAGCGGGGAGGAATGTATACACAGTCGGGGCTCGTTAATACGATTCCCGTTGAAATGGGTGGCTCGAATTATGGACGATATTTGTGGTGACCAAACTCTGTCAACGTATTTAAGCCTCATTTATGGAAACTCGCTGTTCAAACTATGGAAGACGGGAATATTCATAGAGCCTATATCTTGCCCCCCCCCCCCCCCCCCTTTTCTTCTTTTTCTTTTCTTTTCATCGAATTCCTATTTGCAGCGATGAGAACCAATCGCTAAACTGCCCCTAACAGATATTTTATTTTCGGTATTTCGAGTGGAAGTCAATAGAAGAGCGCAATTAAAAAAAAAAAAACGACTGTGTGAAGACCTTTTTACTTCGCGGTTTTGTGCTTTAAGTGCGGTGTTTCCCAACACGTGCAGCTTACTATATATATATTTGCATGAATATCTGTGACGAAAGCTCTGTGCACGAAGCTTGTCCCACGTAGAAAGCCGCGTACAGCAGTTTTCGGCCGAATGAGCGCGGATATGCAGCAGGAGCTCGTGGGAGGCATGTGAAAAGTTGTTCTATAGAAGTTAGGTCATTTATTCATGAGATACCATCAAGCGTGTCATAGGCCACTTGGCACGTCGAGCACCACGTCCCGAGAAATTAATAGAAACCGGAATATGATGGTGGACTTGTTTGTGCCTCCGCAAATTATAATTTAACTCTACTGGTCACCGCTATGCACGAAGGCAGACCCTCATCATGCTTGGAGTTTTTTTCCGAATTTTTTTCGGTACTTTATTACATATGACTCGGTTTATGCATATTTTTATCACGAATTAGTGTTCTTATTAACTAAGCACGACTTCATTTTAACGTCGAACGGACTACTCGAAAGAAAATAAGCCGCTAAATTAGGTATCTAGAGCGCTTTAACACGCACTCACTCATACACTCTTAATTCTCATTCCTTTTTACTTGACTCACTAAATCTTTAAGCTCTCTCTTTCTATATCTTGACTCTCTCGGTGACATGATTGGAAGTTTGAATGATATGTGTTTACCCATCAGTCTAGTATATAAAAGAACCCCATTTTCACCAAAATCCACCTGCAAAGGATGGTGGTTAAGTAATATGAGTAATTCTATTCCGGACTCTTTGGTAAAAGCAACGTCAAGGTGCAGGTTTCACCATAACTTTATGACCCGCAAACGTGCTGAACTTGCGGAGCTCAGACTAAACAGGAAAAAAATGTTTCACTGACTCCGTTATACCTGAGCTTAGTGAGCATTTTGTGCTTATAGACTGGAAGACTATGCTGGCTACCTACTATTCCCAACGTAGTTATTAACAGGCTGCTCTTTAGCACCACCTCCGCTAACTAATCAAAATTGCACTGCGCGGAGCCAGCGTAACGACACCACCGCTATAGATAATGTGCCTCGCAGTTTAATTAACTACGTGGTTCTTCCTGGTCTTGAAATTGGCACCTCTTAACTACGGCCACCATAGTGACTCCTCGCTTTTGGATGGGCGCTGGTTCATGGCAACTAAGCACGAAACCAAAAAGAACTCATCTTTGCCGGTCAAATTACATCGGATACTGTGCTTTAATGGTTTCGTAATTGTATTGCTCTCGGGCAGGCATGGGCTCACGGCGGGAATGGAAGACTGGGGGAAAGCGAGGAGGGGAGGAGGAATTGGTGAAAGAGAGCGTGCTGTCTGCTGCCGCATCGTCGAAAGGTATCATGTGGCCTCGCCCCCAAAATCTGCAGCCACGCATCGCCGCACTTCTCCGTGGATCTCTACCAATCATCGGCGGCTTTCTTTGCCATTTTTGTCCACGACACGCAGCCGTCGCCTCGGGACGCTACCATGGCACCCTCGAGCATCGTCGCAAGATGGCGCGCGTGCATGCACACACACACACACACGCACACGACAAGGCTGTATAAGGGATGGTAGCACGGGCAGCTGCAGAGGCCCGATCCGTTTTTCTCACGTCTGCCTTCTGGCATGACTGCGAGCGACATGTCCCACCGGCTAATGATGGTCGACGCTCTCTGTCGTCCCACGGGAGTGTCGTAGACGCGGAAGAGCAGAGGGCGTCGTCGCCTAATAAGCGTCCTCTCGACACGAAGCCGCATCAGTGAGATGCGGACGGATATGTCCGAAACCGGCAATCTCGCCAGGTCGCGCCGAGAAGGGACGCTCTTTTACCCATGGCGGCGGCAGCGATGGCGCCATGGGTGGCCCTCTTCCTTTTGGCGCCCTCCTCGCAGGCATGACGAGCGGTCGCCTTTGCTCGGCCGCAGTGGGTGAGAGCTGTAGGCGCTTTGGAGGCGTAATCTTTCTTCTCTGTCCTTTACGTTTTGTATCTGTCGCTGGACGTCCGGGAAGCCGTTGCCTTCGCTCCTGCTGTGCGCTTCCTCTGCTGACGCTGCTCCTCCTCATCCTTCTTGAAGAACAAAAGAAAGCAGCCGTTTAGTCTTTGTGGAATGGTGACAAGGTGGACGGTTTTTTAACCCGCGTTGTTGGTGCGCAAATGATGCATTCATGGCGCTTGGCGAGGCTTGAGTGCCGCTTTCGCTTAAGCGTTTGCGTCCATTCGCAGCCGTTTTGAGAAACAGATGGCCCTTTTAGATTCTTATAGACTGGAATTAAACTCTCAGGCAAGGAGAAAGAAATGGAGGTGGAGAGAAAAGCTGGCACCAATTCTTTCGCGTTTGTGCCAGGGAGCCGTTTGGGTGAGCTTTATACACACCTTGCGCAGGTTCGTTTGAGGTCCCGTCACATGTACGAGCACTTTGTTTTATTTGAATGGTGCACTGGGGCTCACATTCGTCCTTTCTGTTGTTGCATCTCCCTTATAAGTAGCGGTTTCCACCTTTGAGGTAAGCAAGAGACTTTTCCAGTTTTATTCGACTATCTAATTTAGCTGCACATAATATTGGTCCAACCTGGACCAAGATAGGAGTGGACAAACATTAAACTTGAGGCAAACGCTGACCATCAGGAACAAAGATGCCGTCAATACAGTAGAATCAATAAAAGTGTCAACGAAGTACAGTCATAAAATACAGGTGAAAAAAATCACAGGTAATAAAAGATTAACGTTATATAATCCCTTGATTTAAATATTTAGCAAGATGGATAAAAACTTTTCATCGAGATTGTGCGTTTACAACTTGGTTTGGGCAGCCCATTCCATTCGGACGCTGTTATAGAAAAAAAAAAAAGGAATATTGGAAACAATCCTTGCAAAATCTCGCTATCTGGACATGTCCGCTATGTTTATTACAGCAAATGCGTGTTCTTGTTTCGTTTACGTAGCGTTCTTTCCTTGCATGGGATATGCTATTTATAACACAATAAAAAAGGTTTGGTCTTTTTTCTTGCGTCTCTGAGGAAGGAAAGGCAAATCAACTCAAATCAACTTTCATATAAATTGGGGTCACGGATTCCAAACCTCGGTACTGAGAGAAAATGAAACGTAATTCCCGTCTCTGTACCTTCTCTGGCTTAGATATTGGATTTTTGTGGTATGGGTCCCATATATTACACATGCATATTCAAGCAGATCAAATAAGGGGAAATGAGGGTGCTCGTTATAATACATGAAGGAAAGAAGCCAACAGTTGGCGAAGCCAAGGAAAGCATTAGGGATTGTACTTTATGCCTTTTTTTTTAATTTTTACTTCGATAATCACATAAATTAGTAACGTAATCTGTTTAGGGGAAAGAGAATTAAACACAAAGTAGAAGAAAAAACATGCCGATGGTGGGATCCGAACCCACGACCTCCGAATATTGCGTCCGGTGCTCTTCCAACTGAGCTACATCGGCCGCTGTCCCCCCTGCTACTTGCTTGGGTATTTAAGTTGTCTGTATACGAACCTTGAGCGTGTTCACCAGCGCCACCCTCAACCATAGCGGCGGACGTGGAACGTCCTTTTGTTACCGCCAGCGTCACGTAGAACGTGATCAAGAGCGAGGGTGAATGCTGAGCTAGAACCCTCTTACGCTACCTATGGCTTCAAGACTGCCAGAACCGATACCCCCGTAAGCTACAAGCAGATCAATTAAGGGAAAATGAGAGTGCTCGTTATAATACATGAAGGAAAGAAGCCAACAGTTGGCGAAGCCAAGGAAAGCATTAGGGAGTGTACTTTATGCCTTTTTTTTTATTTTTACTTCGATAATCACATAAATTAGTAACGTAATCTGTTTAGGGGAAAGAGAATTAAACACAAAGTAGAAGAAAAAACAACATGCCGATGGTGGGATCCGAACCCACTACCTCCGAATATCGCGTCCGGTGCTCTTCCAACTGAGCTACATCGGCCGCTGTCTCCCCTGCTACTTGCTTGGGTATTTAAGTTGTCTGTATACGAACCTTGAGCGTGTTCACCAGCGCCACCCTCAACCATAGCGGCGGACGTGGAACGTCCTTTTGTTACCGCCAGCGTCACGTAGAACGTGATCAAGAGCGAGGGCGAATGCTGAGCTAGAACCCTCTTACGCTACCTATGGCTTCAAGACTGCCAGAACCGAGACCCCCGTAAGCTACAAGCAGATCAATTAAGGGGAAATGAGGGTGCTCGTTATAATACATGAAGGAAAGAAGCCAACAGTTGGTGAAGCCAAGGAAAGCATTAGGGATTGTACTTTATGCCTTTTTTTTTTTATTTTTACTTCGATAATCACATAAATTAGTAACGTAATCTGTTTAGGGGAAAGAGAATTAAACACAAAGTAGAAGAAAAAACAACATGCCGATGGTGGGATCCGAACCCACGACCTCCGAATATCGCGTCCGGTGCTCTTCCAACTGAGCTACATCGGCCGCTGTCCCCCCTGCTACTTTCTTGGGTATTAATGTTGTCGGATCCCACCATCGGCATGTTGTTTTTTCTTCTACTTTGTGTTTAATTCTCTTTCCCCTAAACAGATTACGTTACTAATTTATGTGATTATCGAAGTAAAAATAAAAAAAAAAAGGCATAAAGTACAATCCCTAATGCTTTCCTTGGCTTCGCCAACTGTTGGCTTCTTTCCTACATGCATATTCAAGTATGGGTCGTACAAGCATCTTGCACGCTGCGAGTTTTCTGTCTGTGGAAGGCTGTTTTATGACGCGTCTGAGGTAGCCTAGACTTTTGCTCCCTTTCCCGACAACATTATTGATATGTTTTGTCAAGCTGAGGTTTGAAGTTATGGTTACACCGGGACATTCATATTCATTTACGCGAGAAAGGGGACTACCTTACAAAGTATATGCGTAGTGAAGCAGCTCAGCCTTGTGAGTAATTGTCATGCAGACCGTCTTTTGCGGGTTTAAGGTCATGTGCCATTCTGACAACATGCAGTTGATTTGAAGTAAATAATCACTAAACTGGACTTGGCCCTAGCTGCTTTGATTTCACTATAAATAATGCAGTCGTCTGTAAATATATATCCTTACACTTCTAATGGCGAATCTTGAATCAATTCATTTATATATATCAGAAATAAATCTCATACTATACATGACTGCCCCTTTTCACTGATTTAGGTCACCTGCTGGTTTATGACGAGTGGCAGGCTGTGGACGTATACGCAAGCGCCTTTTTTTTTATGTAGTGTATTCAGCAATTCTCGTTTCATCGACTGTAATTTGTTTATGTTGAGATGGCTTTGAAAGGTGTTTGTTACAAACTCAAATTCTATCTCCTATGTATCTAAAGCTCATAAATACAGTCCACATCAGTTGAAATATCTCCCATCAACAGATCTGTGTAGTGTGTACTTGCCTGGCTGAGTAATATCATGAAAATGACAGCTCTAACCTCGTGCCAGCGGACTTTTCCACGCTTCCCAGGACAAAGTATAGTTTCTAAGTGCTGCACTTATGATGCTGCACGAAGGTGTCGATGCGACGCACCATCGGTTTCTTCAGCAGCCACTTTTATTATTTCACGAGGGAATGTGACAATGCGGAAGCGTGGTGCGAGAAGAAGACCTTCGATTGCTAAGACTGCATAGAAAAGGAACGGAGCCTTTTGAACTAATTTCGGTATAGCCTTTCAATTCGATACCTTAATGACAAATTTAGAGTTCAGAAACCAGCACACTTGTTCCTGATGCATCCATGCTGTTACCGATATCGTATCGAAAACGTGTAGTGAACGATAAGATAACAAAACCGATTCTGTGAGATGCACCCCCGACCAAACTGTCGTAGTTTGCTTGTGTCCCTGGGCAACCAATATACGCATAGTTAAAAAAAAAAATCTCATAGAAAAATTCACAATGAGATATGAGCATTGCTCCCTCTTCAAATCAACAAAAATGGTCACAACAATGTCTACGATACATATATTTTGATTCTTCCTATATGTATTTAAAATCAGGGAACACGCCGCCTGTGCGAAAGCCTCTTCTTTTGCATTCGGAAGAAAGCCTATAGCTTCAAAGGGGGAAGGAAAATAGGCCATTGGAGTAAGAAAGTAGCGCCAGAGGGAAGACACGTCTGCGCGGTCTCATGACGGGAGGCCCCTCTTGCACAAGAGCACAACCAGTCCTTGAAGTGTCTAGCAAGACACTTTGACACTTTTTGAGCCTCTTTGGTCCTCGACATTGTTTCCGGCGCAGTGGTTTCGAATGGACGCAATAAAAAGGAAGTCCTTGCGTCCGCGCGGCTGAAGCCATGGCCTCAACACCCGGCGTCCAAGGGACAACCGTGGGCAATGACATCCAGCGACGCCGGTGGTGGAGCCCTCTGATGCCTCATGTTCTCCCCTCAAGGAGAGGCCATGCCCCCTGGTGGGGCTCGGCGTGGTCTTGAGGCACGTACCTTCGGAAGTCGAAACATTTCCCACCCCTGTCTCCCCCCGTTCATTCCTTTGGGCCAGTCAAGGAGGGCTGCATTGGAGCGCCATCTATTGTCACGGGTTGCGACGGGGCGATTGGCTTTCTAGTTGCTGTTATTGCTGCATATTCTTTTCTTTTTTTTTTTTTCTCTCTCTCCCTACCTGCGTTTGAATGAACTGGGAGATAGGGTGCTCTCCTTGGGGAGCACGGACCTTGCCTCGCCCCGAAAGGACAGGTGGCGTTCGGCCAGACCAGACCTACCGCCTTCCCCTAGAGCGGCGGCGGGGCTGAGACTGCAGCCTATATTTATTACTTTTCTTACTCATTTGCATGTTGCGTTCAGTGTTCGGTGAGGCCTATCGAAAAAGAAATGAAAACGGAAGGCCAAGGAGAACCGAACCTTATGCCGACTTTAAAAGCAGTCCTATAAGCGTGCTGGAGGGCTGAGGTAAAGAAAAAAAAAGTTGAATTGTGATGTAACCTGAAGGGGAGGAGGAGATGTGAAGGAAGTTGGTGTGCGCCGTCATCATAGGGCTCGTTTTTTTTTTTTTTTTTATTGCATTGCTTAGTCGCTCATGGCCCTTACTCTTTGCTTACAAAGTATTGGGTATACTGCTTCTGAATGGAGGTCTGGGAGAACATGTCTGTACCGCTACACGCTTTCTGTGCACAAGCCCAACTGGGTTATATTTTCTTCTTTTTTTATTTTTTTCTCGTCTTACGCCAATCTGTAGCGGGGCAAAGCTAGGGTGACTTCTAGCGGGGAGACTCCGTCTTTAGATCTATTTTGTTGGCTTCTTTTTTTATCACTTCCTCCTCCTAAACTTCAAGTTCAGACCATGTGAGCAGCGGCTCCGTGGGGAAAGAAAAAAAAAAGAAAAAAAAAAAAACTGGAACGGGAGGAAAACTAGGAAGCAGCAGTAAGCTAAGCAGCCAGAAAAACTGCAGTCACAAAAAACGCGATATGCAAGGAGGGACCTTCTAGACTGTTCTTTAATTTTTTTTCCAGCTCCACATTGCTGACTCGTTCTTTGCGCTCTGCGTGGAGTACGGCGTGGGTAGCTGCTTAGACGTCACCGCATAGGGTTCAGGGCTGCTTGAGAAAGTCGGCCAATTTTCGGTCTTCGTAAGCGTGCATAATAGAGTTTCGATTCCCTCTTCTTCTGGCGAGGCTTCGGCGGGGCGGCGGCAGCGTGTCGAGCGGGCGAGCGACGCGTCAGAGGGAAATAAAGACATCATCCCGCTCCAAGGGGCATCTGGCTCAGAGGTGCACTGTACGCCGTCTGTCTCCTTCCCGAATTCGAACGCACAATCGAAACGCAATTTTTCATTTCATTTGTCCCCGGCAGCGGCGCGATCGCACACTCGTACACCAGAGTGAAAGTACGGGCTCGCACACTATAGCGATTCGTCTTGTGGCGGCACGCACCGACTCCCATTCGGCTTCCTCGCCGGAACTGCATGTCTCGATATTCGTGCGTCTGTGTGCGTGGAAGTGAAGCATACGTGAGGGCTATGTGACTGGAAGAGCGTGGTGAGACGTTCCTCTCCCGTATGCCGAAATGCGTTATTATTCACCTCGTGGTGCGGGGAATACGTCTTATTCGTCGCCGTCCGCCGGCAGAACGGATGTGAGCGTCCAGGCGACGCCGCGACTCTCCGTCCGGTCGCATGGCGCGGAAAGTCGCGCTTGTGCGAGGCATGTAGTGAGTGTGAAGTTTTGTTTGGTTCGCCAGAGGCTCCTCCTCCTCCTTATCGAAATGTAGCTCTCTCGAAGCCAGCTCGAACTCCGCGCCAAGGACTTTGGTGGACCGTGAGAAGTGATGGCTGTAGCTTCATGCTGTATGTGTCTTCGCGGACGAAAAAGAAGAAGAAAAAAACTGGCTGTAGACGAATGCTCTGTGCCCGCCATGGGAGGTGAAGAGAGGCGTTGCGAGTACAATAAGAGAGGAAGTGGGCACAAACAAGCACCCTGTCGCTTTCCATAACATTCATATGCGTATAAGTATGGACTGTCTCGCGTGTTGCTTGAACCCAAAGTAAAAAAAAAAAAAAAGAAAAAAAAAACGGAACTCCACAATTTACACTGCTGACTTTTTTTTTTTTTCTTTTTTTTTGTCCCCTGTTACCGTCATAGTGGAAGCTGTTACCCACGCTTGCAAAACTTGCAAAACATATGCGATGACCACGGAGCCACCTGTGGTGTCCAGAATAGAATTCTCAGGTTTCGGATTTGGCGCGCTGAGAAAACGGGACAGGCCGTGAAATTGGATACATGTTATGTAAGGGAAGGTGAAAAAAAAAAAAAAAGGGGAAAAAAAAGGCGCTCTTCCGCTTGATATGGTTTACGTGAAAGCCGATAGACGATGCTACGCTGGCCGCGGTGTGTCCAGGTCTCACCAGAAGCTGTTCATTGAAAGCGTAAAGCCGTTGTGCATGCACGCGGAGCTTGATTCATTTTTGCCTTGTTCGATTTCTTATAACTTCGGCGTGGTTCATGAAATATGCATCATGCGCTTTGCGAATCTGCTCAAACCGGATAATTTCTCACGCGTCGATTGCTAAACATAAAACTTTCGTACGTTTCTTCAAAGCAGGCATTGTTGGTTTGACCTCGAATGATGACTACATGCTTGAGCGTGCTTGAGGTAGATCTGAGAAATTTGCGAAACAAGCTTTAGTTGTAAACATCTTAGGTAAAGCTCTTTTTGGTGGGAAGTTTGCATGATCAGGAGATCAGCGTTCTGATTATCAGAGGGAATAGTGTGTCAGAGTGGACAGTGCGTCAGAGTAATTTAACATATAGCACTGCATGGGCCTGATTTTCCGGTCCGGGCCCATGGCTCTAAGCCCGGACCCGACCCGGGCCCGCGTTAACAGAGAGCAGTCGCGAACCAGGCCCGCGCTACCTCTCGGCCCGGCCTAGGCCCGGCAGTCAGTATGCGTGTACTCCTTAAAAATGTACAGTTAGTGCGAAAAAAGAAACGCTGAACGCTTTTTTATTCCATCACAAATGACCTAGTCCTGACTATGAAAGAGCAGTGAACAGAGCCTGAGTTCGTAAGTCGAGCCAACGTTTCAACAAGTGGAGTTGTCCTCTTCTGGGCATTGACATGTAGCAGTATAGACGACTCCACATCCCGAAAACGCGCCGCAAAAATTCCAAGCATGCAGAAGAAAAAAGATTTACAAAAGACTGCATGACGCATTCCTTTTTTTTTTTTTTTTTTTTTTTTTGTCGAAAGAGCGCGAGACCGTGCTACCAAGGCTCTTATTGGGGCTAGTTAGTCGCTAGATTCGGATAATGGCTATCGCGCGAGAGACTGTCCACCTGCTTTCTGTATGTGTCTTCCACGTGCGAATTAGCCAGTATACGCCCGAAGCCAGCTTGGAATACTTATCAATGATATCGTATGTGGTAAAGCCGTGAGTAATTCTTTATCCGAATTGCTGAATTAGCTCTTGTTGATATGTTGTTGTTGTAGTGGTTATTTTAATATATATACAAAAGGAAGAAAAAGATGTTTGCCAGCCCCGGTATGGGCCTGGTGCGCTGCAGCTTTGGCCGAACATGTGGCGCCGTCTGGGAGGCGCCGCTGTAAAAGGCGGCTGTCTGGATCCGCAACCGTGGGTAGCGCCGGCGCTGTGTTCCGATTTCTTCTTGGTTCCCCGTAAGAATAAAAAATAAACAGCGACTAAAACAAGGGCCTGTACTTACTTAGTCATTTCGAATCTCATATCGCACCCATTGCTTTTCGTTTCGGCTGCGCATTTCCCACTTTCTTCTTTTTTTTTT
>JAJIZL010018957.1:333533-350197 GCA_023969395.1 Amblyomma maculatum | reverse complement strand
GTCAACGGGTTTTTTTTTTTTTTTTTTTTTTTTTTCTGACGACTTCCTAATGATAGTTTCCAGCTGTGCTCGCTTTTGGGAAGCCTAGCCTGACGTAAAAGACGTAGAAGCACGACATGGAGAGCGAAGCACATTGCAGGAGTGCGCTCTTGCTGACTTGACATACGTTCATGGCTCCCCGCAAAGAGAAAACGTCCTTTTAAACTAACAGCTCGATCTGCTGTTGTGTTTACGGGTGTCATAATAGTTATAAAAAAAAAAAAAAAACCGTCGGGAGGCAATCGAAAATCAAGTTGTTGTTTTTTTTTTGCGGTTTCCTTGGAAATCATACGAGAGCGATGTGTCGCATCGTTAACAGTGGCACCCGGCCTTGCAGATGCAACAAGGCATCCGTGATATTGCGTGGGTTTGCCAACAACTACATAAAAAAAAAAAAAGAATTACATATGTGGTGAAGAGACACCGAAAGGGCCGAATAAAACTTACCTCCAAGCTGACGTCGTAGAAGGCGGTTTTCATTTCGTTAGCGCATTTTCTGAAGATATCCGAGGGCCCTTCCACGCACGTGCTGGCTTCGTACAGTTTCTGACCGCGCACCAAGTCTTAAATCAAGTCTCAACATTCCCGATCACGCGAAATCCCCCGAACAGCACGCGGTGTGGAGCTTGCTCAGCTATGGCTGTTTTTCCGCGCACTGAACCGTCACCACTTATTTCGACGCATCGAGTAGAAAATAAAAACTACGGTAGAACTGCCGAGCGCCGAAAAAGCACGTGCTCGCGAGGCCCGACGCCTTAGGGTACATCTCCATATACAGCCTGCTCGTCCCGTCCTGGGGAAGACGTGATTGCTTTTTTTTTCTTTTTTTTTTTAAGAGCCTTTCTATTGACCAACGGAGCCCAGCTCTCGGCTGTCGCTTCTGGGGGGTCTAGCATGCCGCTTCCACATACACTGCCACCGAGGGGAAAAGCCAGTGCTGCGCATGGCACACTGGCTTAGTTTTAGTTTATCTCCTTACTTTCAAAGTGCCATATTGTTCGGGTTCCGAATTCCTACTTCAAAGGAAAAAAAAAAAAAAAAAACCGTAGAGCCGCCAGCAGAAGCGCTCGCGCACCGACGATGCGCTGCGCCCAAAGCGCCGGCGGCCTTCTACCAGACGGCATGAATGGGTAGCGGCTTTCTTCGCTTTGTTTTTGGTTTATTTTTCAACACGCACACATGGTACATGTGTCTGTTATGTACGCGTGTGACACGAGGCAGGAAATGACCGACAAAAGTTTTCTGCTCACAAGGTTTCTGCCGAGAAGAGTAGACTTCGCGTTCACTCCGCCGCATCTCTTCGACGAGCAAACATACCACATATGGGTGCGCCGGCGGGAGGTGGCGCTACTTGTTCCGGAGCAGTGGCGCCTCCATACCAGCGCACTAGACGCGATTTTTTCCTTTGGTCATGACTGTATTTAATGTGTAAATTTTAGTTTACGATATGTCTACTTTTGATGTAACCAACCAACTCTTATATACTGAATAGGACTGACAGTATTGTTAAAATAAATAAATAATACTGCTTAAATGATACATAATAACAAATCAAGATGGGAGAAAAATCCTGCAAAATATTCTTCTCAGCGGAGGAGGGCCCACTAAAAGTGCCGGCAGAAGCAAATGCTTGGTTAAGAAATTTTTGCATGTCATTTTATTTAAAGCTATTGTGTTCATGCACGTTTAAGAGCTAAGGATTACAGGCATTTTGAATATGGTGTCTTGTTAGCAATTAGCTGTCGCAGCAAGTTATTTACTTAATCACACACAAAGAGACTGTCCCCGGCAATTATGCCACAAGAACCTGTGTGAGCAAGGGCAGGAAATGAAAAAGTCTACAAATTGTCAAGAATACATGGCCGCAGTCCGCATCTCCATGGAGACGAAAAGCAAAAGGCCTGTTTATTGCGCATATATATGTATTTGAATACCCGAAGATTCCTAATGCTATACGCTCTTATTCAATAGGGGGGGGGGGGGGGGGGGGCGAAGGAAGACAGACTATCTTTGAACAGACGGCTGCCTGCGTATCATTTGAATAAAGGTCCTTCTGCAGCGGCTCAGTATGAGGTTTCAAATGTCCGGTCGTTTGTGATAACACAAAACCGAGAAGATACAAGAGCGCTTTCTGCCAGATTCGACGGAGTGTGCGCACTGATTGATGAAAAATCCTAAGATAGCGTTGTTGTCTATAGTAGCCGCATGCTTATAAACGAGCTGTGTTTCACGCGTTGGTGATCTGCACTGTGCGCTGCAGGGTTTCGCGCTTTTTTTTTTCTTTCTAACTTCTGCGCTTCTGTCGTTGAACGCCGCCAGACGTGTGCGACCAGTTACTTGGATAAACCACTGAGTGCCGCTGATTAAATTCCGTCTACAAGTGAGCTTCCTCTCAGTCGGTGTTAACAAATGTACTATAAGCGGTTTATTCATAAACCACTTGAACGATTTCCTTCATTTCCAAAAGAAAACGCGTACACAGCTAGCCCCAGCCCGGCCTTAGTCCGCCACTTCAAGCCCGGACCCGGCCCGCAACCTCAAGCCGAAGCTCGGCCCCGCCCAGCAAAACAATTTTCAGGCCCCTCCCGGCCCGGGCTTTCGGGCGGCCCGAGCCCTTGTAGTGCTCAGGGTAGTTATTATATATCAGGATGGATATATAGTGTCTGGGTGGATATATAGTGTCGGTATAGATATAGCGTCCGGATGCTGACAGTACCTGGGTACAGCCAGTTTCAGGCTAAATAGACTTTCAGGGCGAATAGAGTAGCTATGGGTATAGATCGAGTGCCAACATGAATATACTGTCAGGGATGAACAAGGCGTCGAGGTAAATATACGTAACGGAAGTTACATTTGATTTGGCTTTAAGTAGAATATCATACTGAGACCTTAAACATTGATCCATTCTGCAACCGTTACATTCATTCGACTGTTTGCACTCATCATTCTTTTTCTTTTTGTTGCTTTCTTTTCTCTTTTTTATTCTTTTCACTGTTTCTCGTATGATTACTTTTTTCTTAGTTCTCACGTGTTTTGCAAAGTTTTGAGGTATTTTGCACAATTTCGACGTATTTGGCTACTGACGTCAGCACACTTTATCGGCGCCTTTCACTATTTTGACGTCTAATTGACTTTTTTTGGCTCAGTTAATTACACTTCACATCAACCAAATTTTCCATATGCTTGCATTTTATCACCCTCTACTTGTTACAACTAATATTTTACTCATCAATCAATTCATTTCTTGACAATGAGGGTGTGAGAGACCCTCCGCGGACACAAAAATCCTGACCGCACTCATGAGCCTATAAAGGCATTCGCCTTAAGTATCCAGAACAAATCAGTTGATAATGTCAGAGTCAAAAGTAGCTACAAGTGGCCGAGGGCCGAGAATGGTGAATAATTAGAAGATAATGGAGCTGTTGGCCTTTGCAGACATAACAAATCATATCGAGGTCCCCGTACATGTCTCGCCATATACACATGTGCTGATGGTATTGGTTATGAGGACGACGATGTTGGTGACGATGACATTTCCTTGTTCTCGACGTGTGGCGATTCAAGAAAACCGGAGACAAGGAGACTGACTTCTCGTTATCCCTCACTCCATCCTTTAGAATTGGTTATGTGATGCGTTTTTCTAAGTGATAGTGTATAAGAGCCCCGTTTCGCAGAAAAAGTCGTTGGTGACTGAATAATGGAGGAAGCCCTAAAACAGTCATAGCAATACAGGGAAACTTCCCAAACGAGGCCGAAGATAATGGGGAGGTTCCTGTAGCATAGGCAAACAAGATTATTGTAAGTAAATTCAAGCTAATTGGTGTGGATATTTGGGGGCCCAACCCAAATTTGAGGCTCGGTGGTTCAGGCATGTTATAAAAGGTAACCAGTGAATGCGTTGCGGTCGTTGACGTAATGGCATGTCTTAAAAACATATACTGATGTTCGCTTCGATTAAGGTATGCTAATGAGGTTGTAGTAATAGTGTACAAAGCGGCATTGCCATCAAAAGCAAATGCAGCTGGGAATAAAAAAAAATAGAAGAAAGAATATACAGGTCAAAGCAACCCGTTGTCTGAGTAAATCGCACTATATAAGGTGGCAGTGAACGATACGCAAGAAAGACAGTGACAAGGTCGATTAAGGCTATCGCGTTCCGCTCCCAAGCTTTCTTTCTTTTTTTGTTGTTGTTCTAGATCTATCTCAGTCTCTAATGAAAAGGTTCAAAGGCACCCTTCGGACATATTGCGGTTGTAAATACTGTTTTCGTTACCTCTTTATAAGTGCCTTTTTTAATGGCCTATAGGTATACGGATAAGCTCTTTCTGTTTTAGTAGTCGAGCCATCCAGTGCCTGTTCGCGCAACATAATTACAGTTCGTTCGAATGAGTTAGCAGATGCGCTCAGCGAATGTGCTTTTTCATGCCCGTCTCTACTCTGAGCTCTAATTGCGGTTCTGGCACCTCGACATGTGCCGATAGCGAGTGACACTACCACCGTAGACAGTAACGCTATCTTTCTTTTAATTGGCGCGGCAATGTTTAGAGTCCCATGCCGCAGAAAATCCAGCGTGATCGTCGTCGACGGTGATGTTCAACGTGAGTGAAAAATTGTGATTGATCGATTCGATAGTATCAGGACGTCACTGACAGATCACTTCGGCCGAAAATATTGAACACCCAACACCGCCTAAATTAAAAAGCGACGTCACAAGAGATGGAAGGGATTGAAACGTGGCATGTTATCTGGCATTCATGTCTCAAGGATGCTGTAAACGTTTATTGAAATGAGAATTCTTAAATACCCTCGCTTCCGGGGCAGACGCCCTATATACCGACTATATGTAGTAAACATAATGCTCGCTGTTTGGCTCGGGAACAAGCATGGATTTATGTCATGGCGTATGGTTTTTCCCGTAAAAGTTTAACCTGACTGTATGCTAATGAGCAAGTGTAATTAGAATTAGCCATAGGCTGTTGTAGTGCCACATATACTCTAACTAACGACATAGCTTGTGTCTCCCTGACTATTATGCACAAGTCCCGCTCACGCAATAGACAGTTTGTTTCCACGTTCTTTCTCTGCCCACATATATACTTGAGTCTTTTCATCACCGCTCTTGAAATAATCAGACATCCTCTCACTTGCCGCTCCGTGGGAGACCGAAACACATATCACGACCGCCT
This sequence comes from Amblyomma maculatum, assembly GCA_023969395.1. Lineage (NCBI taxonomy): Eukaryota > Metazoa > Arthropoda > Arachnida > Ixodida > Ixodidae > Amblyomma > Amblyomma maculatum. The sequence continues at coordinate 344,972 of JAJIZL010018957.1, read as the reverse complement.
GTATCCTGCTGTGAACTTTTATAACTCGTTTCATCTTTTCACTATAATTATCCAAATTAAGCTCGGATGGCACCGGCATAAAGAAGATGGTGTTATTTCTAAAGAATCCTATCTTCTCGCATGGAAATGCAGTACTCATGGCAAAATTTCTTTTATGGACAGCGGGAACAGCAAAGTATATACACTTAGAATCCGCAGGGTGCGCATGCGCGCTAATGTGTGCACGATGTGTCCAAGTTTCAGAAACATTCCCCACCTTCTTCTAGCTGGAAAGCCGCCTCATTTAATGTTGCTCAGAAATGATAAGTTACACTGCCAAGTACAGAAAAAAAAAAAAAAGAAAAAAAAAACGGCCGACAGCACGTAGTTTCCATTATCCACCAGGCACTGCGGTGTCAGGTAGCGTGTACAAAACTTCGGAAGGCACGCGTATCTCGTTGCGCAGCGATTATTTGTAATCCTATACCGCAGCCTTTCTTGCAGCGTCTCCAGGCCTCGCGTACTGAATTGCTAACAAAGCGCCTCAGGTGTGACGCACTTAAGTACACGTTCCGGATTAGAAAAGGAAACGACCGGCGGCCTGAAAAAGGGCCCGACCCCAATTACAAACGCTCCCACATTTTCGACCGAAATGACGGTCGCATGCGTGCAGTCATGCCGCAGCGTGCGTTGCAATGAAGGCCGCGAACAATGACGCACTAGGCGCGGCAAAGGCGCGATTAGCGCAAACAAATAAAGCGAATAACTTAGCAAGGTAAGAGGAGGGCGAGAAAATGGTAACCCTCTTCATGGGGTCAGAGACAAAAGGTGTATACATACGAGACGAATGAAGGGAAGACTCTTTGAAACAAAAAAAGCTCGTATCTCGCTGCCTTTCTTTTTTAGCTATAGGTTTGAAGAGGGCTAAGACACCCAGCAGGTGTGGCAAGCAGCAATAAGGGGAAGTGAGGGATGGACGGCTGCGGGTCGCGGGGCGCTGGAGCGGCATAAAATTTTCACGCCGAACGTTCCGCTACTGGCTCGCGCGTCTTGCGCACGTGTGCCGAGAAGTGCGCAAGACGGTGGCCCGAAGGCACAGAAAACAAAAGGAAGAAGGAGAGAGGGGTCTCCAGAGGTGAACGCCGACCCCGAGATGAATTAATCTCGCCGTCTTTGCATAATTCAAAGGCCCCGCACATATTTCATCTCTGCTGCTGCTGCTGCTGCGTTCGGCAGTGGAGGCACGCCAGGAGTGAGATGATGCTGCTGCTTCGTCTCTCCCTCCCTTTCCCTCATCCATCCATTGTTCTCCACGCTTTCTCCATTCTGCCATTTTGTGCTTTATGCCCTTCGTTTTCTCTATTTTTCCGCGGATCTTCAGCTGTGGAAAGCTGTACGAGGAGAAGGTATTCTGCAGGAGGCCCGCAGGAACGGAGTTAAAGCGTATTAGCGCTCGCGTGGGACTCGAAGCAAGGGGGCGAGAGTTGGAAGGAAGGAAGGGAGAGGAGGGGGAGGGGGAGGGGGGGATGAGTGAGCCAGAAATGAGAATTTATATCTGCGCTCCTAAATTATGCCCGTGTGAGCTTCAGAGCGAATCTGCCCCCGCCACCTTTTATTTATTACTTTTATATCCCGTCTCGCTTTCGTCTTCTTTTATTATTTTTCGTTTATTTCATGCGGTCTAAGGCGTCCGTGCCTCGGCCCGGAACCAGCGGAAAGAGAAAGTCCCAAGAAGAAATTAAACAAAAAAAATGCGAACGCACGAGAGAAGCTGGAAGTGTGTAGAGACAATGGTGCGGCAGGCTTCTTCTTAACGTGCACCATACGAAACGGTTACGAGTGTGCGCCACGTATACGCGTACTACATATAAATATGCGAAAATGTGTTATAGGGCGCTCTTTGTACATTTCATCTGGCGCGTCATGGTCGTCGCATGCGTGTTTGCAGCCGCTAGCCTGCCGCTGCAGAAGCGCGCACCGAGCTGCGCACCGAGCCGCGCGTGGCGTGCGTTTCTGGAAAAGCGTAAAATTTTAATTAAAACCGAGGCCGGCGCGCGCCGCTTCTCTGCGGGGTAATCAGTTAGCGCGCCGAGGAAGGCGTACTCGCCAGGATCCACCCGCGCCCACGAAAAGCAGGCGCCTCCTGCGAAGGAACAAAATAGACAGCCAACAAGGCAAATGTGGCGCAAGCGGCCAGGGAACACAGGTACAGGCTGTGGCGGGGGCTTTAGGTGGGGCATAAATTTGAAACCAGCTCGTTTATATAGAAAAGGAACGAAGCGCCGCGGCGCGAGAAGACGAGGGCACCCGCGAGCGCGCACCTACGTGTAATCTATTTTGAGGGCGGGATGCATGCCTTGTGTGTGTGTGTGTACTGCGCATGCCTGCAGTCTCTGTTGAAGAAGAATCACTCAAGCATATACGGCACAACGCGCCGTGCGCTGCTGCTGCCGCCTGGTGGCACCGACAGGCAAGTATAGGTAGGTAGCAACGCACGTGCAAATGTAAGTGTAGCAGAGGCGCAAAAAGAGAAGAGAGCTTCACGGAGCTACTAATCCACGCACTATCTCGACACGCGCCTGCAGGCGCGAGACGCGTGAAAGGCGCAAACGCTTGCAGAAGCCGCGGCGAATATAATTAAAAACGAAGCAAGAAAGTTCAAGAAAGTTTTTGTTTATTTGCTTCGCTATATTTTGCTTTCGTTTTTCCTTTCTTTAGATTTCTTCTTTTTCTTACTTCTTTGATTCTTAGCTTTGAGGTCGGAGGTCGGGAAGGGGTGAGAATGGCTTGGTGCCCTTGTTGGGCGCTGTCCTGCATATAAGTGCGCGAGAAAGTGGTGTATATAAATATAGCGTTCCCTTTCGCAAGCCGCTAATGAAGCCCTAATGCGGGTACATGGCAACGTCCGAGCAGTTCGTTGTACCGGCCTTGGCACGTGGATAGGCACTGAGTGTCGTCTAAATGCTACATAAAAAGTCGAGATCTTGGCATTGCGAAGTTCAATAGCTCGATGAAGCGATGGTTTCAAGCTTTCCAGTCGATTATTGATAACGGCTAGTATAGTAAACGCGCCTCCAGAAGAAAATAAAACGGAATTCAAAGAGCCATGAATAAAAGGAAATGGAGTAATTGGTACCGAAGAAATTGAAGGCCTGACTCAGTATGGATACCCAAACCGAGCCGAAAAGGAATGGATAGAGGAGGTGTTGAAAGGAGAAAGAGAGGGAGTGAAGGACGAGCTGCATACTTCGTCTCACAAGATGTTTCCAGCCTTGGGAAAGGCAGGGAGCCCTGGCCCATTCAAGATCTCGCGCATTATAGGTAATTGTGCTCATGCTGTCACCCCCCACCGAATCGGAGGGCGAGAGGCGCGCAGGAACACAATTACCTATTGTAGTGCGCATGATCCTGATTGGACAGGGTCGCCACTGCCTGTCGCAGTGCTGCAAATAGCTAGTGAGACGAAGTATTATAGTAAAGAGCTTCGGATTCATTTTGATTCTCTCGGGCTGCTGATTATGCACAAATGTATACGTAGCGTAGAACTAGGCGTCCTTTCTTATTTTGTTGCCGAGACTGGAATTTGATCCCGTTAGTGACACGCGTCCTCAGCAGATATAATATCAGGTACCTTTGCAGCTAAGCACCCAGCACTGGCACGGTACGCCGCACTAACGACGATTTCGGCACATCTGCTCTTTCCGTGGATGCAATTATTGTAGCAAAGGGGAGAACGATTCAACATAACTTTACACGTTCTGTACCCCCCCCCCCCTTTTTTTTTTCTTTCTGTACATAAAGAATGCTTTGTTAGCAGTACATCATAGAGAAGTGAAAGACCGAAACGGAGACGCATAATACGTAGCTGCATTAATAGCAAGTAAAATTCTTGAAATTCGTCGTTCATTCTGAGCCTGCTTGCTTACGAGTATACTTTCTTATTGTGTCCTCCATGGCTGCTAGCAGAGCGTGATCTTTGTCATACTAGTCGACAGAGTAAAAACCCTAGGTGGTCCAAATTTCCGGAGCCCTCAATCACGGCCTCTCTGACAACCATGCACATGAGTCACTTTGGGACGTTATACCCCATAAATCAAACAAAAACCAATATATTTAGGAATATATAGGAATATATTTTTATATATTCCTTTAGTATGTCTCCAAGAGCTGATAATGACATTCTACAGTACGTCCTTTTCACTCAGACACTAAGAGAAAGACGCGTAATTAATGAAGCAAGAACTGCATTACGAACTTAGCTCATGGCATTACTGCATGCTCACCTCTGCACCGCAATCGCTCAGCACATTTCACTCTCTTCAACAAATAACTGCCCTCGTACTACCAGTGATAAATAGGCCGGTAATGGCGGTGAAAACCTGATACCATGCAGTGATCCAGACGAGAAATAGTAGGTTTAAAGCTCGCCGCGAGGGCTGAGTGCCGAGTTAAACGAGAATTTAAAAAAAAAAAAAATCAAAGGGGCGCCAGTTCTTGTCCGCGATGTATCGCGCATCAGCAGGAAAAGACGAATGGCATCCCTCGTCGCGCGGCTATCCATCTCATTCGGTTGACAGCCTCTATCTTATAAGGTGCTCCCAGTATAGTAGCTGTATACCTCACTAATCGGCGCGGCGTCTATGTATGCACTGGATGCGATGGAGCCCTCGGGTAGACCTCATCAGCAATGCTGGCATCGTATGTATACGACGACGGGAGGGCTCCTTTCTCCTCCCCTTTCACTTCCCCTTCTCTTCATCAGCCGCGGAGTTTGAGAAGTTGCGAACATACTTTCCTACCGTAAACAGCCGCTCGCGTATCGAGGCCAGCCTCCTTCCATCCGCCTTTTCTGTATCCATGCATCCCTGGGAGTCGCTATCTCTCATCACCCCGGCGCCCAGGCGGCTCGGCTGCTCCAGTCCGTGCACTCGATTCCTCGGGGGGCCGCCGCCGCCGCATGCCCGCCAGGCGAAATTTATAACTGCGATGCGCACCTGTCTTCATTGCCTCGCGCCACGTATAGGCCGGCCGCCGCCAGCTTCGGCTTTTTTTTTTTTTTTTTTTCTCCCGCGTCCCGTCTGCCGCTTCTGCTGCTGCTGCTGCCGTATACGTTGAAGGCAGTGCCCTGCCCGCCGTTCCGTATGAGAGATATATATTCCCTTTCTCTTTCGCGCTCACTCTTTCCCTCGCTGCCTTTTGATTTTCCGAAATGCTCGGCAGCATCCGAGCAGTTTTGAAAAACTTGCAGCCTCGAAGACGGTCAGGAAGGGAAGAGGGAGCGAAGAAGAGCATGATTACTTCGGCACTCGGATATTGAAATAGGGACGACCCTTCTGGTCGCTCCTATATAAGCCCTCCTCGACCCTGCTCACATTTTTTTTTTTTTCCTGGCATGTCTCTTTCGTTCTTTCATATCTGTATTTGAGCGCCGAGGAAGGTAGGCTATGCAAAGTAAATTCCGCACACAACTCATCGTCCCTGTAGGCATGCCGCAGCAGTCGGCGTTTTCCCAGGCGTGAAAAACGATCTCAGCGCGCGCGTGTATTGCAGTGAAACGTAACCAAGAAGAAGAGCGAAGAGGCGTTCTATTTGCCATGATGAAGAGCCGCCCCCCCCCCCCCCCCCCCCCCCCCTTCCATTCTAGGTATACACGCGCGCCACCGTGCACGACGTGAGATGAGAAGCCTCTAAAGAGTACTCCTGACTGCGTAATGTGGATGCGTAAATAGAAACGGTGGGGAGGTAAATAATAAAGGACCGCTGCCTGTGTTTCCGCTGCTCCCTTCGCGTCGGTTTGAGCGCTAATTAATTTGCGCTACGCGAATGATTGGTCTTATCACGTTCCCCTCGTAACCGCCTCTTTTTCTCCCGCTTAATTTGGTAGAGCGCTCACCCTCCGATCGAGTTTCTCGACATTCGGGGTTAAATGCTCGTTATGAATGCGCAAGTATAGATTGTTAGGGCGATAACGTAACCATGATATGTTCACACAAAAGTAAAGGTAAAGGCTATGAAATGGTTTTCAGAAGGGAAAAAGGGGAAAAACTCTCCCCATGTTTTGCTCATAATACACCGGGAACTTTCAGCAAGGATATTTAAAGGTCACGAATACGCATTTAATGCCGTAGAACTTTAGCTATCGAGTCAACCGGCCTATGGCTTTCGCTCAATGTGCTTCCATTTTGCACACATCCTTCATTTCTTTTTTTCTCTTTTTCTTCTTTTTTTTTTTTTTGGGGGGGGGGGGGGGGGGAGGGCATTTTTCCTCTGACGTGATCGGTAAAATCTGGGAGCCGAAGCACGCGAAAGAGCTCTGCTTGGCTCAGTGCCCAAAGCGGATGGCAGTGTGACTTTCTTTTTGTGGACCGGAACGCTGGGCTCCTTTGTTCCGTGAGGCGATGACGCTCCTTTGTTTTCCGTCGAACATTTCGCCAGTGTGTTTTGATTTCGCCCTTCCTTCCGGGTGCAGTTTTGTTTTCCCTCTTCGTCGGCGGTGCGGGTTCAATAGCGGCCGGTACGACCCTTCGTAACGATCGACCTTTCTCTCTCTCTTCTTCCTCCATCTCCCACTGCACAAAAGAAAGGCACCACGTAATGTGCCCAGATAATGACCTTCGCTAACATGCCTGAGGTGGCTGCCAACAATACCCCGTCGGGCGAGGCTGCTTTCAACTCCGCATGCCAGAACTCCTGTGAAGCTCTGTATGTATAAGATACGAGGCTCTCAATATAGGTCTCGCGTGATTTCAAATTAAGGGCCTTTGTCCCTACTTTGCCCTTTGTTCTTTTCAGGCCTGTCACCTTACAGGCCTATGAGCCTTGTTGCTTTGCGTTTAGTCCAAAATTGAGTTTCAGATTGCGTAAGCCGAAAAACTGTGGAACATGGGCCGCATAGCGGGTCTTCCCAAGCTACATTATTATTTCTGTCTTCTTTTCGCTACTCAAATAAAATTTTTTGATTTACAGGGCACGGACTCGAATGAAGGCAGCCCTTTTACGCTCCCACTTACACAGTAAAGCTTGACAGCGTTTAAAGGTAGCGGCTGGAAGCGTGAGAACTGTCCTTCCCGTGAAGTTTTCACGAGGTGAAGCTTGCTCAATTAAACTGCCTAACTGAGTCACATAAAACATTTCGCTATTATATTCTCTAGTCATTCGGGTCAAAAGAACTTCGCAGCGTGTATACGCGTTCCTCACTAACAAGCTGCCATTCAGTTCGTGTTTTACGTGCATTTAATTCCGAGAAGGCTGTAGTTTTCTTTCTCCTCGCTATATATAGCTTTCCGACTTTGCTTTGCGAAGATCACGTACGACGCTACCGAGCAGGAATGTCGGGGTAAAAATGACTCGCCCAACAAGCGGCGGGAGAGCTGGCGTCGCACTCGGTCGGCGTTTACTATACTTATACCGCCAAACTAATGAACAGTGCTGCTGCAGCGCTCCCTTTGCGAGGCCTGTTGTACTCCTGACAAGGCCACGCCGAGCTGCTGCTGAGCCGATAAAGCACGGACGTGAGGAGACGTGCGGCCGATATTTGGCTGCTTCGAAAAGGAGCAAAAGAAAAGGACAAATAGACGGCCGCCGACAGTTGCGGGCTCGTGACGCGACTCCCAATCCAATCCGAGTCGAGCACATCGTTTCTTATTTGGACCCTTCATTGCATCACAGCCGTCGGGCAAACAAGAGTTCCCCTTCTCCATGTATATACGGACCCCAAGCGACTTCCAAGTCACGGACCGTGGGTATAAACAGTGCTGGTTGACGAACGTGGCACCGCCGCCGCTCTGCTGTTTACACAATATTGCTCCGAGGCACAAGGCAGGCAAACAGGCGGTGCAGACAAGGTGTCCGTTCTGTTAAATGCTGACGCACACGCTCTGTTTCTGCCCGCTCAGGAGTCAGAAGTGGCTCAAACCACCCGTCACCACTGCACGTTCTTGCACTTGATCGTTTATTCGTCTTCGAATTCATTCAGACGTCCGTTAGCTCACATTATTTTCATTGATGCAATTGCGTCATTTCAGTGTGTTGCACAGGGACGTTACAAAATAACTTTAACTAAACAAAATGAGTGCGTAGTTAGATAAAGTCGACGAAGTGATATACTGCTGACCTAAGAGAAGAGGCGAATGAGATATGAAAGGGCTTTTGGTTTTCGGGATTATCCAAAGGCTTCATTTCTGCCAAAATATATTCGACACTGTTCAAGTAGACCGCGCTTTCAGGTTGTGGCCAAAGCCTTGAATGTATCCGAAGCATTTTGTGCATGCTTCTGATCCTTTCACCACTAGCATATGTAGAATTTCATCGTTCAGACACTTCTTTCAATCATGCATATACCAGATTGTTCAAGCAAGTCCTCCACTGAGTTTTAAATATAGGCTTTTTAAAACAGTAAGACTCCAGCGGTACAAACGTATACCACTGTTGTCGGGCAGCAGAAAACAGGGGAATAAAGTTAAATTTTAAGGTCGTGGGGTAATTTACGATAATTAAGTTTATAACTGTTACAATTATAAAAATCTATAGTTCCAGATAGAGATCTGCATCTGGCCTTTGCTAATAACCATATCAGTGTTTAGATTTTCAAACCCGCGGTTCGGCGCTGTGGCTCAACAGATGTCCATCTTGTGGCAAACGATGCACTCTTTCGATAAACCCGAGCTCTAAGCCCCGCGTCCAGGGCCTTCAGATGGTCAGTTAAGTGTCACGTCAGTTCCTCTATTCCGCCTTTCAGCTTCGCAGTTGGGCTCACCGCCGCTTGCGTTTTTTTTTTAATTTTATTGGAGTATCTGTCTAAATATATAGCAGCACGCGGATACCAATCATGCTCTAACTGGGTCCCTATAGTGAAAATCGTTTTTATGATATACCCAACGCGGCATCGGCAAATAAACTTATATAACTCTCCTGGTTGCTATTTTACTACTCCATATATATACGGTAGAATTTGATTTATTCTTTTTGTTTTAGCGAACAAGCATTATTTTCAGACGAAGAAAAGAAACTTTACTGAACAACGCAATTTGTTCTCAGCCCTGGATGTTGCTGTGCCCTCAGACGGTTACATTTTTCAAGTCGGCTTTTATGCAAGAGTTTTATTAGCGACGAACGTAAAGTCGCTCACTTAAATGCCGTTTTGATTGCTTTTCGACAGCCAAAATTAGGGCAATCTGTTAAGTTGCTACAGAGTCCACCACCCGCCATTCAATGGCTCCAGCCTACAAGAGTGGCTTTCCCTCATAAAGTGATGCTCCGAAGGGCAATATGGCGGACTAGCGCTCAGCTCCTCTGTGGAGTATGTATACCATTCGTGTCTGTAAACAGGCGCCTCTTTAAGCTCTGGTGCTCCAGTGTCGCATTTATACCGCACAGCATTGGCTGGCCTACAGATGAATGCACACAATGCACCACAGCATTCAATTCAAGGGGCGTGTTCTGGACTGCAGCGCAGCATAGAGCATAAAGAACTTTCAATGTAGTTGAGCGTTCATTTTAAAGAATAGAATTTTCCCCCAAACTGCGCCAAATAATTACTGTTCCGAATCGGTGGATGGTTAAAGCAAATTATTTAAATAAATAAATGAAAATGGGTCTGCTATTTAATTGAGGACATTATTCACGATCTGCGATATATGCCCTGAGTACCGCTAATATACCCAGCACTTTTCGAAAGCTACAGATAGCGCGGTGAACATCTGCAAACCTGGGGTGTGGAGGCCCCTCTTGAATTAAACGAAAAACAAAGCAAGATAAATGATGGAACTTTGTTGAACTCGTATGTTCATTTTAGTCGCTGACCCTTCTGGAATGACAGACAAGGATGCAGCTGAGGACTGTAACCACGACGGGCAAACTCATCACGCGCAGCTGCGGGGAGGGACCGGCCTCGGCCACTCGAGATCGGCCCTTCGCTTGCATGCTGCCCCGGCGGCCAGAGCGCATCCAACAAGGAGGCCCGCTGCTGACCCAACCGGCCAGCCTGCCCCGCTTCCACGGGCACTGATGCAAATACCGCACTTTCATGCGGCTCACGAAAAGGCCCGTACACACATACAAGTCCGGCATCTCGCACGCTGTCGCCATGGACGAAGCCGCAAATCTGTCCGCTTCCTACGCGGCAGCTCGAGTGGCAGCAGCGACAGTAACCAAGAAGAATGGGCAGCGGAGGCGGCGCGAACGTTTGGATACAATCCTTTTGCGCGCAGCCCTCCGCCACCGCGTGTATGTGTTCGAGTACGCAACAAACCCGAAGCAATGACATACACGCAGGGAAAATAAGAAGAGACGTAGATATAGAAGGACGCACTAGCTGACTTAAGACGAGCGGCTGTGTCGGTATACAAGAGGAGAGGGGGGTTTGCCCTTTTATGATAATCGCGAGTTGTGTCGTTGTCTCGAGCGTGCGTGCTCGGATGACGGGAGCTTTTGTCACGTGGCGGTCTGGCCCTGCAACCCGGCGGCCGCATTATACATCTATGAAGGAATAATGTAACGGGGCATTCTGGCCGCGCAAGTGTCGCATCTGCGGCTGATGGCGCCCAACGTTGGGGCGGATTCCGGGATTTCCCTTGTTCTCTCCCTGAGGACATACAACTCATCTCTCCCTCTCCTTTCCCCCACCTCTCATCGCTTGTCTCCACACTAGTACTGCCTTGACTGCATAGCAGCGTTCTTGAACTGTGCGTGTGTACCAATTGACCCCCCCCCCCCCCCTCTTCCTCGCCCTCACCTTCTCACCGCCTCCACAACACAATCTCTCTCTGCTGCTTCGGAGGACGTCGCGCGAGGCGTTTCGGTCGACCACAGAGGGATCTCTGCTTTTTCTGACGTTGTCGCTGCGCTCTTGGGCGCGTTATTCGCTGCTACGTGACCCGTGTCGCAATATCTTAACGTTCAGAAAGAGTTTGAAGAAAAACGTTTCGAGAGAGTGCGGAAGAGCGCGAAACGGTGTAGATCCAAGCAAGTAGAACGTTATTTAGGCACGAAAATAGTCACAAACGACGTGACATATATTTGCATTCAATATATATGTGCCTTCGAATGGGTTGCGGCATTTTCTAGACGCCGCTGACTTTTGGTGTTTGCAGCGAATTGCAAATCGCGGTTTCGTTACCAAATGACTGAAGAAGAGCAGGAGAGGCGAATCAACGTTTAGGTTATTCTTGATAGCGGCATTCGGACTGCTTAGCTCATCAAATGATAATTGGGTGTTACTATATTCTGCCAATTCCCTCCTCTTTACCATTTGAAGGTTGTAAGCGCTTGGTCTACCACGAAGACCTTAACTACATGTATTTCAGTGTGTGCGCAATAGGAAGCCAAATATCATATATCTTAAGATATATATACGATATATTCTATCTTAAACTGCCAGCGCGCACGTGTGTGTGTGTGTGTGTGTGTGTGTGTGTGTGTGTGTGTGTGTGTGTGTGTGTGAGACTTGGATCAATAAGGGGG
>JAJIZL010018957.1:321586-333133 GCA_023969395.1 Amblyomma maculatum | reverse complement strand
GTGTGTGTGTGTGTGTGCGTGTGTGTGTGTGCGTGTGTGCGTGTGTCTTTTTACCGTTACCGTATCGGTAGATTCCACTCAAAACGTTATTCTTTTCGTCCCATTGTTATATTTTGCGAACTACTCCTGCGTTTAATTTGCGTTTTTATTTTTTAGCCTCTCCTTTATCAAATGTACTTTGAGAGTAAAATGACTGAAACGAAAAGAATAATTGTCATTTCCTACACTTGTTATTTTCGGAGTTGTTTGAACAGAGGTTTAGATCGACGTAAAAATGTTTTATGAGGGTTTTCGTTAGAGGTTTTTATTTCTTAGATATCAGAAGGAAGAGGCAAAAATATAGTGCGTTCTTTTTGTTTGTGTCAGCAGTACCCTGATTCCGTATCTGTATAAAAAAATATTAGAAAAAGGTATGCGACAAATTTGTCGCGGGAACTTCTCTCGGCGGACTGAATGGTATACGTGTTGAGGAGGCAGTAAGAGTCAATAAAATGCATTGTCTCCTCCTGCTTTACTAATTAGCCTCGTGTTTATTTTCGAACAGCGTTTTATCTGAGCGTCCAACTTCCCGTTTAAGGAGCTCAAATTTTGTTTGGCACGATATATTTGTCCTGTAGCTTTGCCGAGAAGGAAGAGAAATGTGCTGCAAGGAACTATAATCCAATAACCAGCACTATATAGGCTCAGTTTATCAACTTTGCCTGAAATGTTCACGCTTGTTTACAATGACGGTTCCAAAGGAAATTCCGCCCTGCCGTAACGCATTTCCGACTTCCAACACGCGAAAGCGATGCAGCTCCTAAAATTGTTCTTCCATCAGCCCCTGCTTGAGCCCTTATACGCACACAAAACGAGTAATGCGCCATAGGTCAAAGCTTCCCGCATTTGTTTTCCCAGATACGGCCCGTCTTCCTAATGCAATTTCTCAACTCGCGGAATAAACCAACGCGCCAAGACTCTCCCGAACGCGACCAAACCTCCTCCAAACACATATAGTCCCCCAGACAATCCTTCAAGCCTGGTTTCAAGACAAATGCCCCAGAGATCTCGCAGCGCGGAGGCACGGGAGAGGAAAAGAATGACGCACGACCGGGAAAAAAAAAAAAAGAAAGGAAGAAATATACTCGCTCTGCAGCAACGAAAGGCAATCGATCGCGACAGCTTTCCAACTCTGCAGTGGCGTGCTTCTTCGTTCGCCTTATACCCTCCACCTCAACCCTCCTTCGAGCTACCATCGCTGTTCCTCTGCAGTCAGCCGCCTTCCTCACATCGGGTCTCGGGAAAACTGCCAAAACTTTTCTTCCGCACTCGTCCACGAGGCTGCCAGCCAGCCGGGACGCTATATTTCATATCGACATCGACGCCAGCGAGCAATGAGAAGACGTCTCGAGAAGAAGGAAAAAATGAGAAGGAGGGAGGGGGGGGGGTAGCGAAAGAGAAGAGAGTTGGTGCCTTAGCAAGGACGGCTTGCAGTCAGCTGGCGGCTCGAGCAGTGCGCGCGTTCGGTCTGAGCCCCAAGCATCGGCCTCAATCTCTCAGGCTATCGCCGTAGTTTCCTCTGGCTGTGATTTGAAGAGCCGAACTGGTGGTAAGGAAAGCCAGGGGGGAGGGGGGGGGGGAAGAGAGCGCACACACGCACGCAGACGTCTTGCAGGAGGTTATACGGAAGACGAAGAGGGGGCGGTGACGAACCAAGACGCTGCCCTAGCTGGACCCTGGCAGAGAAACACAGCGACACCACCGTTACCACTGCACAGTCCGCAGCAAAGAAGGTGCCGCTAAGGTATACGATGGGTGGAGAAAGGGGAGGAAAGGGAGGAGGGCTGAATGTAGCAACCGGAAAGGTGGCGGGGGGAGCGGGCACGGCCAGACGTCAGCAGCAGGTCGCAAGCAGCGGCTCGAGCCTTGTCTCTACTGAGCCAGCGGGTAATGCCTGCCCCCTTCCACGTCCTCCTCCCACGCAAGCTGCAGCCCGCGCTGGTATTTCCTTTTCCCGATCGGTCGTTCTTCTTGTTCGCTTGACGGGTGTAGCGCCACCGGTGCTTGCCATATACCCGGCCGGCTGCCAGCTAGCCTCCCTCCGTCCCCAATCATCAGCCTCCTTCTGGAAACTCGTACAAACTCGGGGTATCGCAATCAAACTTAACTACGAAACACCTGCGCCAATGACGGATCGCTCAAGCTGTGGCAGCGGGCGCTGTGCCGTGCTGCGTGAGTCTTTGAAGCCTTCCGCCCCCCCCCCCCCTTCCCCTGCTCCCTGTTCTGTTCCCCAAGCAAGCCGCTCCCCGAGTTCCTCGCCTTCCCCATCACTTCCTCCCACCCACATGTTTCCACAGTCTTGCTGTCTAGACCCGGCCGCGTTTCCGCTCCCGAGGCGTTCAATATTTCCTCGGGCGCGCATTAAAGACGCAGAAGGAGGGTGTAAGCGAGGGAGGAAAAGACGAAGGAGGAAGGAGTAGCGTTCGAGCACTGCCCAGATATGTAAGGATCGCGAGCACGGACCGACAGCAGCCGTGCTGAGAGCGCGAAAGGAAAACCCGGGGGCCAGCAAATGTGTTTTCTCCGCACAGCACGGGCTAGGTCGAGGCTTTTCGCGAAGACGAGAACTCAGTACGAGCGAACAGGAGCCCGTGGACACGGTTTGTTTCTGCAGATCCATTATTCTCCGATGCTTACAAGAGATTTCTTCTTGTCTGTAAGACTAAGACTGGTGGCGCCACTATAGGCTCGCTTGTCTCAGGCTTTGCAAGGTGCCGAGGTGGCGGAGAGGCGGGACATGGCAGTGGATTGGAGGAGAAAGTTTCGCTCCACCTGGCGGCGATATTATTAATTAGTGCTGTCGGGGAAACTTAGTCCTCGATGATAGAAAGTTTGGTCTACGAAATCGATGAAGGTTTTGCGGGGTGTAAAAGAAAGCGGATTACTGTTTAATCATCTTCGTGACTCAAAACTGCATAGGAACAGTTCGCCCCCCATTATAGTATTGTTTAAGATACTTTTACCGCACTAGAACAGGAACGTTAAGGAAAGAACAGTTCAGGAAAGTAATGGGTGGAAACGCTTGAAGTCTAGCAGTGCCCGAAACATGCTCACAGTTCGGTTGGCATTTATGCTGTAAAAATTTTTGTTTTGTTTCTTTTAACCGTACATATTCGAAAACAAAACAAACTTGCCGGTGACCTCTTTCTCGAATACTAACGAAGAGCGGTTTTTAACAACACCTCTTTAATAGTCTTCGAGTAAGAGTCAACGGTAAGTTTAAGCAGAATGTTCATTTGGACAAGTTGGTAGACGTTCATAATTGTAAAACAGCGCGAACAACGGTATACAAGAACGAGAAAGACACGGGACGAGCGCTGACTCTCAACTAAGTTTTTAATGCCAAAACTTGACGTCTTTAAAGGAAAGACAGTACATTCTACGTCACATTGAAGTCGATAAAACCAAACCAAAAGACAGAGACACGTGCGACACTCAAAGGCCACCAATAAAAGCTATCTCTTTGGCATTTAGAGTGACAGATGGTTTTCTTATACATTTTGAGTCTTGACTGATATGGAAGGCTTCCATTATTTCCCGCGTTGTCTGATCGCAGTGCTTGTAAAGTATATCTGTTTTTCGCCATAAGGCGGTGCAAATTCCCTTCTTCTTTTTCATTGTTTCACACTTCTTGCAGTGGCTTACCAGGTAAGATAGTTCCTTGTTACTGTCTGCCGTTGTTCGCGCTGTTTTACAATTATGACCAGTAAGTTTGTTATCTCAAAGTGACCTCAATTTTTCGCGGATGTGCACGTTGTATTACACATCGGCCAACAATTCAGTTCGTTGTCAGCCATTTTTTTTTCTTCTTCAAACAATGGGGTTACCTTAAATGCGACCTGGTATTTACCACGACGGATCCGACTACTTTTGTCGAAGAGTGTGCCTTTTGTGTATTTCGAAGGCTGACTTTATTGAGGTGTGGCATGAAATCCTGGTAACGTGCCTTTGAAAATCAGCGACTTCTGTAAGTGTATGATGAGAAGTCCTCTTCATTTCATGTATTGTCCTTGGTGATTTATCACGAGGTGACGTTCGGTGCTGGAAACGAATGGACTGCATGATCTAACCGACAATGCTTAAAAGAAAAGGTGATCAAAGAAAAGAATGCTGCCTAGCAAAGCTGACAAGACGAGACCAATACGGACTGCGGCATGTTACACGGTCTCCGAAACGCAAAGCAGCATGTCTGCAAGGAACAGCGCCATGAACATCTGGGTTTCGACAAGAATTGCAAGCATCGTACGCTGGGGCGCTTTTCCAGCGCATGCCCCGACGGTTACCGCCTGCAGATAGAGCCGCCAGACGATCCCTCCCCGCTTCGAAAAAGGGCACTTAGGGAGTCGCCCGTACCGTGGGTTGTGGCGCCATCTAGTAATGGCTTGGCGAACGCCGGCAGCGAAGTGCTTTCTTTAATGTCTTTCGTGACCACTGGGTTGTGCTCGACTGGGAGGCGACAGTCAACTTTTCGGCAACTCCGAGGACATCATCATTCACGCGAAAGAGCTTTTATCGCTGTTAAGACGCGAAACATGCAGTTGCTGAAGCTTCGCGCGTCCCCTTTCACAAACCATGCTTTCTTTTTTTTTTTCTTTTTTTTTTTTTACGAGCACTTATGGTATGCATAGTGTTCCTAATACTGATCTAGTACTGTAGCTCCCTTATCGTCTTTTTTTTTTCTTGATTTTCTGCCCTAAAAGTTGTCTGACACAAATTTTCGACGTCTTCTAATAGCATCCTGTTTATCTTAAGGCGTTGTAGGAAGCCACTGCGCATTGTTTCACGCAGCTTTGTGCTGAACGTTACTCGTTAAGATATGAAGAATTCATATACTTTGGCGAATAATGATGTTTTTTAGGAAAATATGTTGGGGCTCACTGCAGTGGGGAGAGGGGCGGGAGGTCATAAATATACCACTCGTGGAGGGTTCTTAAAATGGAACTGTCTGATGTGAGAGCAATGAATTCGAGCTAAGCACTAAAGAGCTTAAACTACCGATACAATTACAAAATTGCAAGAATGTGTTGTTTAGACATGTATATGGTCAGTTGTGACAGTCACATTTTCTCCTCTAGCAAATAAAGACGCCTAGAATCAGTTGACAATAGCGGAAGCCAAAATGACATAAATAAGCGTCGCAAGAGCATCAAACACACATAAACAAATGTTACTTCAACAGTTCTTCAGGCGTTCTACTAAATCATCATTCAATGTATGCACAGATTTCACAGTACGCAGAGTGCGTAATGGAACTAAAGAAGCCTCAGGAACTCACGTTCCGCAAAGTGAATAAAATGTTGGGTCATAGTGGAAGTACTTTACAGCATGATTTAAAATTAATACGTTGTTGTTCACATAATTCCTACTCAATGAGTCAGAATCATGTAATTTTTATTTATATCTCCTATGTAGTATGTAGAAGTCATGAACATTATAATCGGGGCCATCGCTTTCGACCTTCTCCTTCTTAATTATTTTTTTTTTTTTTGCTTTAGGGTGATAAAAATGGGCTCCATATTTTGGCTCTAATTTCGATCAAAGTCCCTCTATATTCAACAAAAAGTTTGATCATTTGAAGTTTTGGGGTTATTTCTCGGAACCAAAAGAGTTCGTTATTAGGGAAGGCTTAAGCGCGGTTCAAGTGTTGCTTGTTTCGTCGATTACTTATATAAATAACCTCGACCACTATCTTACATCAAAGATTCGCATGTCGGTATATAATTCTTCCTCAATCACTGCGCTTATGTATCATGTCTATTCATTTACCTTCACAATAGTTTCGAGGGAGAGGACTACATCTCCTTTTGCATGTTCATCAAAGATTCGCATGTCGGTATATAATTCTTCCTCAATCACTGCGCTTATGTATCATGTCTATTCATTTAGCTTCACAATAGTTTCGAGGGAGAGGACTACATCTCCTTTTGCATGTTCAAACGCTCAGCCGCCTTGGAGCAGGCCATCATAGTGAGTATCGATTACAATGGAAGACTCGTTGTTACATCGACAGCACACTCTTTTAACTTGCCCTATAGTTTTAAGGGATGTTTACCTGGTAGCTTCCGCCCGTCCATGTTCTTTCTTGTTTTTTGTTTTTTTTTCTCTCTCAACTTTGCTCAGTGGTATATAAGCCCTCGTTCCTTGAAGTTAGATTTTCGGACTTTTGCCTTATCTTTTATGAAATATTCTTGGTTGCGAGAATCGGGCGTGGCCATGTTTTACTCAAACATTCGAACTTGTCGTCTTCGGCGTTTTCGGGAATATATGAGCTCTACTGGAAGTCGGAGGGGATTTAGTGGGCTCCCACCTTTGAGAGAGTTTGTATTAGCAGAGCTGTATGTAAAGAGACCGAACAGTCGATTGTTTTGTATAAATTAGCTTCTTTCCCTGATATGGCTACATAGCCTGAAAGTTAATGGCTCTTCATTTCCTAGATTACTTGTGGGTCTGATGTTTATTTCAATGAAAACGTGGTATAATATTGTGAATAGTTCCGCCGGCGCATATATTACATAACGGAAAGCTCTAATGAAGGCCTGATACTATAAGATAGACAGAGAGAGACAGTATAGCGCCATAGTCCTTTGTAGGCGTTTCTGGAACAACCGTTCTCGTGAAGTGTTCTGCAGCAAAACCATATCTCTTATACATAAAGAAAATTTTCGTGTCATTATATCGTAGGTGAAAAACGCCAGGTCTTCGGAAGAGGGCGAGGAAGGAAACTTGTGTCGCATCGTTTATGAACTCCATTCAGGCCAAATCGACTACGGCGATGAGTGTGCCGTAAATACAAGCGATGGAATCGTAATTTTCACGGTATACATACACCTCACCGAATGCACTGGAAAGCTTATATCGAGTGCTTCGTGCGAACGCATGCACTTCTCGGTTGTGAATGACACCACAACCGTCATCATTAATGCGGGTATATCAGAACCATGAAACGAGTGGTTCATCCAATCCATCACTAAAGAGTTATCACTCATGTGTTTCACCAATGCAACTCAATATGCCACCATTCATGGTCCATGCGTTTATTAAACCTTAGCAAAGAATATCTCTTCAGTTACAACTGAAAATCTCAGTATATGTCATGCTGATCAGAAACCAGTCATAAATGTCATTGTGAAGTAATAAAGGGTAACATAAGCACATTACACTTGTCTCTGGTTTCTCTCTTTATAGAGCCACGTCTGTGAATTTTCAAGTGACGTCGCAATGGGCAATTGAGTGTCATTTTGCAGCTTCGCTGTCCAACCACTTTCACAGCGTGGTTTGGAGCCACAAGAGTTTAATTTTTTTAATTAACCCTAATAGGCCGACATTTTTCCCTCGTCTGATAAGAATCGGTTTCCATAGCTTTGAATCGGTCAGTTTCATGACTTCCTTTTTTAGAACGCGTGCCCTTATGCTCTGGTTCGACGGTTGAGCCCTGTCGCCGTTGTCGCAAGAGCCAAAGAGAACTTCTCAAAAGAACAAGAAGAGCCACGAGTTCTTCTTAGAAGCTCTGCTTGGCTCGTGAGAAAAGTGTTTTATAACTGCACAGGTGAATACATACAAGCATGTCTCATCTTTGCTTCAACGCATCTGAGAAACGCTGATATCGTTAATCGGGGCTAGATTCTCTCTTTGCTAAACTTCCGCCACCAGACTCAACCCTTTCAGAAGTGCACAGAGTTCCGTGTAACTCGTCCATATAGCCACCGAAAGCTTCGTATTAAAGGAATCCAACAATTCAAATAGTTGCGATGCCCATGGTGACGCCGTCTTTAATCAAGAATACTGCTCCAGGGCAAGAGTACAAGGAATAATTTCTATGGTTGTGGTATTCTTAAATGCCTTGATATCTAATAGGGAGCTTCTGCACAATTTTACAGTCTGTTCGTCAACAAAACAATGTAAGCAAATGATTGCTGTTTATTTAGTTTCCTACAGCATCAAGTGTTTATAAACGGGCGGTAAGACTTGTGGAGATGGTGTAAAATAATATTAGTTGATTAGTAAGTGGGGTTTTTATATGGCGCAAAACCAACTTTGGCCATGATGCGCCAGTCAAAAGGGTATCAAAATATGCTCCACAAGCGAAATTATGAATGCTTGTTTAGCTCTAATTCCGTACATAATAGGGAATTGTTCACTCACGGAAACGCTAGCGAGAGTTCAGCCACTAATATATGCATCTGAGGGACCAGTATTCTTGCATAAGTAGGAAAATTATTTCACTCCATGTTAATTGTACCAACGCACACCTTCTGTAATAAATACACATATGTCAGCAGGCGTGCGGTTTATGTAAAACATATAACAATGAGCTGCCGAAGCGCGAATATTTCAGCGTTTGAAAGGTCCATTGTAAATATTTCATATATTGTGGCTTCGTTGGCACATTGTGGCCAGCCTGTTTTAATCGGACACTGTAGCATAGCTGTACGAAATCCAGTTACAGATGCCAATTGCCAAGTAACGACCGGGTTTTGGTTTCAATGGTTCGCGTTACCCATTGAAAACAATTCGCTGATATGACACTTCTATTTTCAAGTAATCTGGTCGAATTGAGGCACTTTGAGGAAATTTTACCGCTAAAATTCTACACCTTTGGGTGTCACGTACTTCTTCGTCTGTATTCCGAGCCCGGGCCACCACTATAGCCCTACAACGATGCCGGCATGTGCTTTACGGTGTAGTGTCGGGGGACTTACGCCCTTTGGTAAACCTTTCAGTCGGGTGAGCTCAGGTAATTCAAAACAAGGCAAGGATCAACGAACTATACACGCATCACTTCCGACAAGAACTTAAACTGTCAAACATGCAAATGAGAAACAAATTCCCGTTCTTTCTCCTTCCTTCCCTAACTGCGTAACTTAGTGTAGAGCGGCACAAAACGCGCAGCGAAAGCTGTGATGGATTTAAATTAGGATCGTTACGCTTAAGGAATTATACCGAGCATGCGCTAAGGTGCTGCGTTCGCTCGCACCACTGCAGAGGCTCGCTTAAGCGGCGGCGTGACCTCGCCGAAGCGTATATTAGAAATCGAGCGCAGGAGCGAAATTTACGCCCGGTGATTCTCGCTCATAAAGAATTCCGAATAATTCTGCCATTTAGCGCCGCGACCGCTCGTATAGCGTGCGCACACACCTGCATGTTATACTATAGCATGCAGAGTTCACAAGCGCAAGGTTTCCTTCGGACGTTTACCGCGCTCGCTAGCCATTACAGCGTACACCCGTAAGCGGTATCGCGCCATTTGACGAGGAGTAGATTTCTTTTGCTTTTTTTTTTTTCTTCACTCACACGTTTCCTTATTATGCACGGTGCTGGGCTTACTTTGTTCATTTGTTCGCGCTGTGTGCGTTCGAACTTTTGCGATTCGCTGGACTCGCCGGGAAAGACATTCGCGCAAGTCTTGGTCAGGAGACGCCGCGTGGGACGAGAGAGAGAAAAAGAACGGGAGAAGGATGGATTCGATGGCTAATTGAAGGGAAGTAATCGCTCGTGTTTCCTCGAGGAAACGGAGCTGCACGCCCTGTGAGCGCTTCGCGGGCCAGTTTGACGAAGAACATGCAAACAAAAAGGCATGGAACACGGTACGTCTCTTTCGCTCTCACATGCAGGCGAGCGGTGCTATACGCGTCGGACCTCCAGCAGGTCTCCGGAGGCACCGACGTCCTTTGCATGCGTCTCCTGCAGCGCGCGCGAGAGAGAGAAAGAGAGTGCTCGCGGGCGCGCTTAGTCGTGCGCGCATGTGAAACTTGGCAAAAGTAATCTGCAAGCCGCGAGGTGAAATGGAGCGTCTCGCTTCTCGGGCGCAGCGCGTGTATATAAGAGAGCCCGACTAGTCGGGTTCCAACGCCAGAGCTCTCCCTGCGGAGTAGTCCCTCTTCTCTCTATCTCTCTCTGACTTTTCCTATTTATTCTTCTTCCTACACATCGCTGGGCTTTCTTCTAGTTCTTGTTCTTCCAGGCGAAGTTGGTACGCAAACACGAGACCTTTCCTTCCCTTCTACCCCTACCTCTAACTCCTTCACTTTCTCGCTTTCTCAGCATGGTCTCGCTCCCTTCTGTATTCCTTTCTCCCGACTCTCTCTCTCTCTCCCTCAACGTACAGCCTTGCGCACTGCATTGCTGGCTGCCGGGGTAATTGCGTATGTGTAATCAGGCTTCAGGTTCCCTGGCCGCAGGCGCATTAGGGACTCCGAGCCGACGTCGTGTGTACGCAACGCGAAGAAGGGCGGCGGCCGGCCGGCCTCCTTCGCCGCCAGGCTTGCCGCCGCACGGACGAGCGCGCACCGCGGCTCGGGTATAGTTTCTTCCCCGCGGGCGTGGCGGTGCGGATCCGCCGCCGACGACGTCGTCTCAGCCGCAGTGTCTTATTCCTCGCTTCTCCTTCTTCGTGCCAACCAAATTCCCCTCTCATTTGCGTGTTCGCGTAATAAACACACGTGTCCCGGTGAGAAATGGGCTAAATGGCTCGGCACGCGCTGCACCGCGTCGCTGCCTCGCGCAGCGGTGACGGCGACGGTGGCAGAGGCTCGATGAAAACGGCGCGAAGACGCCATCTCCGGTGTGAACCCCCCCCCCCCCCCCCCCCCCCACTCCACCCCACTCACACAGCTGCTGGAGCAAGTCGTTTCGCGCAGTTTAAACCCACCCATTTTCTTACTTCCTGCCTTCCTGCCTTCCCTATTTCCTTTTACTCTTCTTTCTTTGATAATTTTGGCACCCCGTTATCGGGTCATTTGAAGTTATCAGCTTTCGCGAAGTTGAGTTTCGAGATTTGAGACGTGAGGAACCACGATAAGAAATTATATTGGTGACCTAAAGCGCTTGCTGGGTTTACTTGATCACGGGGCCACTCGTCAGCCGTCTCGCTTGCTATGAATTCTGTTGTAATGAACATGAAGTTTGATTAGAGTGAGTTTGCAACTGAATTCTGGCTTTCCGGGAGAAGGAGCCGGAATTAAAGTAAGTTTCAAGAAGTCTGAATTTGTCTGGGTTGTGAGTATGGTCCTGTTTCATAACAGCCCGGAGGAGTCCAAACTTGAGCAGCATGGTGTATAGCGAGTCCAAGTTAATTATGTCCAGATAAGTCCGTGTCCGCGTTAATTCCTCGTATCTCCACCTCATTGCATAATAGTAATCGGTGCCATCCGTATACTAGATTCTCTTATAACCTGCTTGAAAACAGTTTGAACAGAGTCTTACAGTAATGAGAATGCATGCCTCATTTTTGTCGTGATTTCACTTCAGTTACCTGGTCGTGCTCTCATTTCAGCTGAAGCGCCACGTTGGGAAAAATAACTTTACCATTAAAGTTTGAACTTGATAATGGAGTGGTCAATTAATTCTAAGCGCTAACTCAGCTAGTAGTCAATTGAGGTAGCTGATTCAATTAAGCGTAGTGGTGGGAGAAAGGAGCTTCGGTGTACTTGTACAAGAAGCGGCCCTTTCCGCCATTATCTTCATCCTAGCCATAATTGCGCTCTCTCGGGGCGTATATATATATATATA
>JAJIZL010018957.1:261318-316586 GCA_023969395.1 Amblyomma maculatum | reverse complement strand
GTGTGTGTGTGTGTGTGTGTGTGTGTGTGTGTGTGTGTGTGTGATGCGAGAACATACCGTTACTTTGCCGCTTAAAAAGTTTTACAGCGAAGCGTACCCTTCATTTAAAGAAACATTTTTATTGGACTCGATGTGATGTTTCGATCGGGGGACCGGAGCACGACTTTTTTTTCGCTATTTCTTGAAAAAATATCCCTCCATGGATACTCTAAAGGAAGTATACCTATCTCCTCCCCTCCCTATGGCTCCGTGAAGCTTCCATTCTTTGCCAGGCACTATTTCGGCAAACTTTATTCATATTTGTTTATTCTAGCTCACAGCAGCGCTGCAAGTGTTTACACACATAAATATGGAACACCGCCATACACAATTCCACACGGGCTTTTAGTCCACCGTATATCGTTTCTCCACCACGACTGGTCTAAAGGTTGTTTTATAGAAGTGTTGTATATACTATACTACTGCTGGCAGTGAGTAGTGCGGAGTGAGGCTGCTATGCAGATGATGGCGTCGGCAGGCACCCAACCATGGAAGGCGCCATTTTCTTGTCAAATTGACTAACGCCCGGCGTGAAAGTCTTGACCAGTCATTTACTATAGCTTGACGTCAGCGTTACAAATGTAGATAGTTGACCGCGTTGAGACCCTTTTGTATCTGCAGTTACCTTTTGACCTACGCGCATGCGCAGAAGCGTCGCTGTGCATCACGCAACGTAGGGTATATAAGTAATGCGATTTGAGATAATTGCCTGATCACACAAGCAGAATGCATTGCGTTGTGCAATACCGACCTAAGGTAGGAAGCTGCAGTAATGCAACACATCGGGATTCGTACATGCTGTCGCAACTATGCTCACGTTTAATGGCTGCAGATAATAACCATGTAAGCGTGAAGCGTCATGAGCCAAGTTAAAGATGAGCTCCTGGTCGAACGTCTCGGTGTCTCGGACCGTTCGCCGACACCCTGGAAGTGGTCAGCAGGCAATGCAGCTAGAGCAACCTCGGCCAGATAAAACCGGCAGTTTCAGCTTGCCGCTCAAGTTACAAGACAAGCTTCACTGAATATATAAATAGAACCTTTGTGTGTTGGGCCTTTTTCGTATGTCGGAAAGGGCGGGGCGAGGGAGTAAAATCTGGTGATATTTTGTGAGATGCGATTTTCAGCGCAAATCAGATGATTCAAAATTATTTTCTGCACTTCCGCTTTCTTTCTGGCGACTCTTGGACAGTGTATAGAGCAAGCCACAAGTGCTCGTTTGTGTGTGGGCGATAAATGATCATTTCTCGTGATCAAAAATTTACAATAAGCATACGCAACTTTAGCTAAAGAAATGTTTATAAAATGAGACATTCAGTCATTTTTTTTTTTTTGCTTATCAGAATCATTTCTTCGCATACATTGCCATCTCCTGCGCACCACTTAGACGTGCGTGCAGTACGCGCCTCCCTTTGTACCACGCGCAGACACATTTATGTAACATTATTTAACCGATTTTTAACGATTTTAAACGCACAAGTGCATTAAAGGGGGCGCCGTTAGCGTGGTTAGCGACTGTTACTGTGATGCCAGCCCTCGTGCAGTGGTCTCTCGCCTCTGAAATGTACTTTTTGAACTCGCAGAATAATTTAGCCGCCTAACGAACAAGAAAGGTTAAAATGTTTTGGCTTTATCAATTACCTTACAGACCCATTATTAAACAAGAACACAAGATATCAACTAACTTTCATTAGGGGTGTTCAGCTTTCTGCAGTTGTAAAACTGCGTTCTCGATTGCCGCATTGCAAAGTCGTTTAGGCCGACTTTCAAGAAATTTCTCCGCACTGCAAGAATTGGTTAAAATCGGGGTGATACCTAGAAGTAAAGCAACATCTGGTAGCGTGAATATATCTACGATATGTGCAACATTTCACGCGACGACTCAATGCTGTGCTATCCTTACCAGCGTTGGCATTGCATGGTAGTGTGAAGGTGCTTCGTTCTTATGCACAAATGTACTGTGGCAAAGCACCACAAACATGCGTGTCAAAATGTCACTGTGGGGTACAGTATTTAAGGTCAAGTGAGACTTTGAGAAAAGGTTTTCAAACATTGGCTTCAGAATAGTCGTAATATAAAGTAAAGTTATGAACCATTCTAGAACTCTTCTGAGTAGACCTAGCTTCTATTACAGCTCAAAACTAGGGACAATTTTGGCTAGTATTCTTCCTTTTTTAATATGTGTCCACTAAAATACATTTTTCTTCAGGTCACCTGAATATCTCGCCCTGACATTTTATACGAGAGGAATAACGATGATGCACAAACACAACTGAAGATATATGCTCTTTCAGCAAGAAAAGTAGGCAACTTTTTTTTTCTTTCTCGGTGTTTCTTTTTGTCACAAAAATTCCGCCACAGGCTATCTCTCATAGTCCAGGCAATATAAAGACAGCCTTTGAAATATCTGAGCAAATTTTCATCAGTCGTTGCAGTGCGCAGGAAAATGCTGTTTTGAGATTAAGCAGATGCTGTCTCTGAAAACTGCCACTTTTCCGCTTGACATGAAAAATAAATATGAAAAATTGTCGTGCATCGATGCACGACCCCTGCTTTACAGAGGCAGGACTGCAGAGCGTGTGACGTCAATTACCTGTCTCCAATGCGTCTTTGTCCCTTGAGTAAGCATATTTCATTTCTCCTTCGAATTCGAGGGGCTGTGCACCCCTCACGGCTACTTTTTATCGAAACTTTCTTTAAGATTATTCTTTTTTTCAAAATGTTGAAATTGAAAATTTAAAAGAAAAATCACCTTTGACGCTCTGAAGTGCAGATTTCGTAACGTAACCATGACTTCATGAGCCCGTGGTTCATGGCGTGATAGACTGGTATTTGAAAGTATCCTGTCTCATACTTAGGTAAATGCATTATATTTAATAAAATAAATTGACAGGCGCTGTCGGTCAATAACCTCGGACCAGATTCGTCATCACTTGTAGTCCCGAATGCGTATGCGTTCAGGAATTCCAAATGGTAGATTATGTTTATTGTGCTTCTTATAATAACAGGCATACTGTACCCACTGATACCATAGTATATATATGCAGCTCTCTTGGAAGTTCACCTCTTGATGTCAGACGACTTAGTATTAGACACACGCTCCCTTCAATAGGGCATATTTTTTTTTTTTTTTTGTCAAAAGCATGAATGTGCAAATTACTATCACCGTCTTACTGGAGTTCACATTATATTTAAAACAAGTTTGCTCTTCTATCATGCAAGTGGGCGATAGAGTCCACAAAGTGAGCAAATTTATAACAATAATTACGTTTCGAGCTTGAACGATCCGACAGGCTAACTTGCAGCGTACCCTAATACCTTGTGATGGTTCCTCTTCTAAAATATTATCTACTGTATTGAAGCACAAAAGAATAACTCGGCGCTGCGCCACTATAGAGAGTGTACACCTACGACTGCAGGTGCCGCCATTTTGTGCTGAAGGTAGCACAGCGAAAGGCTGCACTCTTATCTAATCGCAGCATCGACCCGGCTTACATCCCCGAAGCTGTGTTCTGAAGCGTAACATGGCGCCAGTAATGTCACTTAAATACTTCCTATATTATGTACTTGATACGACAATGCAATTCAACTTTTTTTTTTTTTTGCTCTAACGGTTAGCCAGGAGCAGGCACGAGGTGGTTTACATTAATGCAAAAGTAGTACAGCACATATCCTTGCTGCGGTCAATTAACACATTTTATGTCACAATTTAGTCAGGTTAGTGTAGGTTAATGAGTAAGTATAATGGGGCTTAAAAGATCAAGATCTGTTTTGTTCTTTTAAGCCTCACTATGCTTATCATTAACCAGCACTGATCTGACAGGATTGTTGATTGGTCAGGCAGAACATAGTATGTGGTAACTTATCGCAGCTATAGTCTGCACTACTTTTGCATTAATAAATATCACCTCGTGTCTGCTCCTGGCAAACCGATGGTCGTGTACTATTTTCGGTTGTTCAGGAGTGGAAAGGTGGAAGAAAATCAAAAAGCGTCACTTGCAGAGTTTCTGAAGCAGTTGAGCCTAAAATCAACAGAATTTCAGTGGTGCGAATTCGGAAAGCGCTCTTAAGAAACACATGGGCCACTATTCCAAAAGAGCTCAACATGTGGTCAACACGACACCTTCAAAGAGGTCGATGATTATCGATAGAGTTTCAACAGCGTATGTTGACACATCTGGTCCGAATTTCTATAGACACCCCGCATGCATTTTTCTTTTACAGCCCTGAATCCATCCCGCGAAATTGCTTAAACTGTTTGAAAGTATATATATATATATATATATATATATATATATATATATATATAGGAGCTATAGCACCTCAATACATGCAGTAAATTTTAAAAGTATAGTGTTTGAATTTTTCCATGGGCAAAAGGAAATTCCTTTATCAATATTCTTGGCCATTGAGTTTGGAGCCGGAACAGATTTTTTTTTCTTTTTTAGAAACGCTTAGTAGAAAACTGTGAGCAGCACCGTGCGCTGAGCGCTGAAAGTTGCAGCAGGCTGGGGAAACGACCCAGCATTCGTAAGCTGAACAAATGTCACTCGTATACGTGATTGCCGTAAGAACATGCTTCCACTCTGCAAGCACTTACGGAGTTTGTCAGAAGCGTATAGGTTTGCCGCGGTATATAAACACGCCCGCATGACATATTTGTCATGCGGGCACTCTGCTGCGTATAGCATACACTCTGCTGCGTATACGTGAGTGCACTTAGCATTTCACCTTAGAGGTGTCTCTAAACGGGGGAGGGGGGGGGGGGGGGGGGTTATCTGATGTTCCGAATGACGCACAATGCTTTCTGCGTGCGCAGCTTGGCGAAATTTCGCGCATACCAGCATGACTCGAACTACCGGGTATACAACACGACACGTCGCACTAATGGACCCGTGCATGCTGTCCGCTAAACTCAATAAGCACAGCAACAGGATTTGTCAGGCTTTTTCGTGTGAGTGGGGATAACATAGCATGCGGTAGGACCCCTTGTTCAGTAACTGGACAAGGTTATAGTTTAGAGCGAGCTGGAGCATTACGCGAAGATAGAAATTGATTTTGTCAACTCCGTAACGTGAGCGCTTTGCTGAACCAAAGTTGAACTCTTTTTGAAACGTAAGTGAACTGCTCAAGACAGCTCTTTTTCCTCCAAGGCTGACTGATGTACAATTTCATACCATCGCTATCACGCTGTGCTAAATATGCCAGGCTCGTGAATTTCTAGACTACAGTAAATTTTTTTTTTAATCTACTTTGCCTGCACAGAAAGGATGGAAAATATACTTATTTATTCAACAGTCGTTTTAGTCACAAGCCTCGCAAAGTTCATACATACGCAAAAACTAATCCATGAAATAGAATCCACATCGACGACGGTTGAAACGTTTTCCAGACGCCTGACCCAGGACTTATGCAGATAACTACACCGCACCCTGAAGTTGTGTATTCTAGAGCCGCAAGGGTGTGTAACCTGCGAGCAAAGTTCTTAGACCCCACAAAAATTGGGTCGCAATGGCCATTAATGAACGTTGGAGTCGAGACAGGCGCGCGACGAAGGCAGATGGGAAGACATCGAAAAGCCATCGATCAGTGTCCGTGCGCTAGTCCGTATCTGCATGCTTGCCTAGCTGTGTACGGCGCCGGCGCTACGTCGGGCTCGCGCGCTCACATGGAAATCCTTTCTGTCACGCGCCGCGATAGGATCTGATTAACGGTCGGCCCGCTTCGGCGAGTGTTCCCGGAAGCATGGAAGCGATAACGAAGGACCACTGGTGCAATACATCCTCGACGGAAGGGCTTAATGAATCATGCGTCTCCTATACAGTACTTCGCTCGCCGGAAAGTGTAAGACACCAGCGAGGACCGCTGCGTGCAGACCCGGAGTACAAAGCTTGTTTGAATAAAATTGTGTTTTTTTTTTCCTCGTTTTCGCGACGTAGGTATATGCTGAGCTGACTTTTAAAATAAAGATAACAAAAGACAAGTGAGAGCTGTGACAGGTAGTGCATGGTGTGAGCATGGATTCATGTGTAAAAGGTATATAAACGTATGAACAACGCATAAGCTCCTAATACTTGCATATACTCCGCGTCTTGTAATGGAATAGGGAATCAGTTCATTCTACGGCATGCACTTGGCTAGGTAATTTTCTTCGCATCGATCATTATTTTCTTTGTCTTCTCTATATAAATACAGCTCTTTTTCCTCTTCGAGTGACTTTCTTGCCATAAATGAATGCCGTAAAATCTCTGCACGCAAAATTAAGATTACACAACCATTGCTATTCACACGAATAGCAATATTGAATGCAGTCAGTGTGCTGTTGCTAAATAAGGGCCACCGTGTACATAATGGGAATACAGCTTGTTTAGCTGCAAACTCCGCGGCCTCTTCGTGAAAGACGTCGCAGCGTCATGCCAATTTTTAGTCGTTAAAATCGGCATTGGTATGACTTCCCAATCGCTCCTCCCAACAATTAGTAAACAAAGTTCGAGGATACATTGAAATGGTAGTGACAAACGTGCCGAGAAAAGTAACAAAAGAAGTAACCTATTTATGGTTTCAGGCTGTCTACTGCCGGATGACAGGGTTATTAATGCTTAAAGGAAATCTTGGTGGTACTTAAAACATTTTGGTTTAAATAACACATCGCAAATCATAGTGTGTCCTGTTCGATAAAAAAAAAATAAAAAAAAGCGCTGTTTTTTAATAGCGTGCAGATCGAAGCATCCTAAGAGAAATCCGAGAAAACCGATACTGATAATAGGTTAGACTAAGCTATATGAAATCGCACAAAATACTGCGTGTATGCTAGGAATGTCTTAACCGAGGAGACCATAAATGGTAGATGATTTCCTTAATTTCCCGAAATGATCATATGCAAAATAAATGTTTTATTTCGGCAAGTGCAAGCCATATCAATTCAGCGTGTTTACCCTCACGTCGAACATGCACGCAAGGTTGCCTGGAGAAATTTAATAAGTTAATAAGCTGGCCACTAAGTAGGCCAGCTTATTAACTAACTTAACTAAAGCTTAACTAAAGCTTATAACGAAAAGGCTATATGACTGCGAAAATTGGGGCGCGAAGAACAAGGAAACTGCGGAAAATGTAACGGCGAAAGTTTCAATATAAATCCGTAAAGGTTGAAAACATAGTGCACTGCAGTTTCCCTTGAAATCACCAGATAGCGACCAAGTGCACTGAATTCTGTTTAGAATGTGATTTACTATTGTGCTACCAAGGAAGAAATGATAAATTGTTTCGAGTTTTTTTAACCTTGAACACTTTGGCTAAGCTAGCGTTTTGACAGACAAACAAGTCAAAGCGCAGGCAAATATTCCAATTAAAAGAAGTTTTCCAGTTTGATGCCTGGCTGTGCATGCAACTTTCACCGTTTTCCTGGAAGAGCTGACGAATTTTGTATTTGGGTGGTATTAAGGACACTAATTGGTTTTGTTGGGTTATCTGTATAATTCAAACGGCGCCGGCGTTTAATTCATCACTTTTTTTTTTTTTTTTTTTTGCGGTTTTAGTTGAGACTAGATATTTGCACTGGCTGTCACAAATTTTGTGTTCTTAGGGGAAATTCAAATTACTGCTTGTAAGCGCCGCCGGCTCGTGCGCTAGTCTACACTTGCACATAAATATGAAACTGAATAAATTCGTTACGAAAAATCAACGCAGTCATCAAAGGATCACTGTAATCTTAATACTGAAGAAAAATTGCTGAAAATAGCAAGTATTAATTTTTATGCACGCACAGAAAAGGCGCGACAGCAGGAATAAAAAGGGAAACGATGTATTGATTATTAATAATTATTAGCGAGAAGAGCGGTGTAACGCAAATACGTGCAAGGAAGGAAAACCTTTATGAAGAGGGGCAATGTGCTACAAGATACTGACTCTCCTCTGCAAAAACCATCCACGGAGATGCGACACACCATATCCGCAGGTAAACAATGATAGTTATAGCTCGAACAAGCTATTTCTGAAAATATTAGTCTGCGAGGCACAATTCCTAAGCTGGTCTCTTTGTGAGAAGGCCGACAATTTGATGAAAGTATGAAATTCCAGAGGTTCCCGTCGGTTCACGGCGAATAAAATAAAAATGTTAACCGCAGATTCTTCCTGCGTTTGCGAAGCGACACCCAACCAAGATCATTCTCTTAACACAGTGAAGCTCTGACAGCAGTCGTGAAATCGTGCGTCCTCAGGACAAAAATAAAGTCAAAATTAAAGAAGGTGCGAATTTCGGTTCTTTCCTGCCTTGAACCATTCGCCATCCTTTTTTCTTGCGACGCACCTCCTACCAAGCGCTTCCCTGCACGCCTTTCTCCCAAAAGCAACCGTGAAGCGGCAGCAGTTACTACGCTCTTTGTTAGATGGCGCCACGAGTACTGCACTGCGGCGCATTTTCGCTCCGCGTGGCAAGGACCAAGCAAGGCGGCGGCTCGCTGCAGTTACAGGAGTGCTGTAAAAGAAAGCAAGCAAGCAAGTTACGTCTGTTTCGCCGTAGGTAACGTGCTGATCATCAATATACTATATTCTTTGACAAGTTCAATTAAACATGACGCTGTTGTTATTTCTTTTCTACTGCAGCCGATATTTGAGAAAGCAGCTTTACTTTTTACTCTGCATGTATCCTGCCCGGGTTACCTTCGAGGATGACCCACAGAAGTAAATGATCAAAGAAGTATACCCGAGAATGCATCGCAAGCGTACGTCAGTAATTCACCGAGAAGTGAGCAATTCAAATATGTCTACGCTTGATTAGTGCCTGTATCGTAAGGCCACTTATTTGGGCATCGTGCCATGTGCGGTAGCAGTGCTAAGAAGCTAGCGCTGTAGATTTCTCAGTGTGGACACTACATTTTTAAAAAGAGAGGCGTATAATTTGCTAAAATGACTGGATAGCGGCATATTGTGACGCTTTATTTCGCACCTCTTTTTGCTCAGTTGATTTCTAAATTTCTTTGGTAAGTACAACCAAACACAGTGACTAAACCCAATTGGTGATCAGTTCCTGCTTAATGTATACATATAACGCATCGATGTGTGCTTTTATTATTTGCATTAATACATAAGATGCTGGGGGGATCGGCGTTAAGGTGTTTTTAAAAAGCCTTTAGGTAAGGCGTTTTGGCCAAAGTGGCAAGGGCGCGTTGTAGGGTGTGAGCCGGGCGGGACGTGGAGGTGGAGGTATATGGATCGACGGCAAACGTGCCCGTATGCTCTGTGGCATTGTGTGAGGCAGCATTTTATATCTGCATGCGCATGTGTGAACAGTTGGAGAACTCCATGCGGCGTTGAAGTGCAGTTGGAACAGGTACAAGAAGTGGTTCCTCAGACTGCATGGTGTCATTTGTTTCTTTTTTTTTCAAAGCCAGGAAGAAAATTGCACAAGACTGACACCGCAGTGCACGGTAGAAGGAGTTAATGTATGCAGCACATCTGACGACGCTGTTGAACACTACAAGTCACTAATGCTAACAGGGGAGGGTAGACGATAACACCAAACAGCGTATGGGGCTTGGAAAAATAGGGAGGAGAACATTTTATTAATTTTTTTAACTATACTGCAGGCCAGTGATTTGGCCCTAGCTGGAGGGGCATTACAACAAAAAGAACAAACAGTATAAAGCCATTATACAAGAAAAGGACAAAATTCAATAACACACTGAAATTCAAGGATTCTTTGTCTGGGTGAAAAGATATTCCAGTTACTTTAGGGAACCTCGACTCAAGAACAATTGGTGGCAGTTCGTTCCAATCCTTCGCTGTCTTGGAGAAGAAAAAAAAAAAAGAGGAATCGCATAAAAGCAATAAAAATTCAAAATGACATTTGGATAGTACAATAACGCAAAAATGTTTGAATATGAACAGCAAGAAGGCTGTGCTGTAAACAGCAGACCCTTTCTACAGTGCGTGCATGAGCAGCATGTAAAATAAAAAGGTTGGAACTCAATAATTTGAACTCGAAGGGAACCAAACGTTCGCTCTAAACATGCAGAATTCGAACTAGCGATATATTTTAATGTACCATACGTGGACTCTGCCAGTCAGATCAAATAAACCCAATCCAAATTATGTGAGATGGAATTAATCAAGCTCTACCTAGATAGCAATAATTCTGCATGCGCTCCCAGGAAAGTGTTAAGCGCTGCAGTTATGCATCCTTGTAGTGCAAATATCGGCCGCGGATTCAGTAGCGTTATAAGAATGTGAAGGCTTTTAATAATAATGGTTAAATCGGCATCAAAACGGCTTCTGAAATTATCGCGATGTAGGGATTCCATTGAAGTTTGGTAAACTTGTCCATCGTCAAAGTCGCACACGCATTATGGCCCCTCTTTGCTGCTATAAGTTATAGTAGCCAGCAAGTTATATTTGTAGGATTTGGCGGTGTCCAGTCGCAAACAGCGAATGTTTCCAGCACGGTCTAAATTTAAAGGAATCGCAAATCTTACTAATGAAGCAAATGTATATGTAGGTCGGTATTTCATGATTTGGTTTGGTTTGGTTGGTTTGGTTTGTAGGGTTTAACGTCCCAAAGGGACTCAGGCTATAAGAGACGCCGTAGTGGAGGACTCCGGAAATTGCGACCACCTGGGGTTCTTTAACGTGCACTGACATCGCACAGCACACCGACGTCACTCCGTTTCGCCTCCATCGAAACGCAGCCGCCGAGGCGGCCGCGGGATTCGATCCCGCTTTTTTGGACGCAGTAGTCGAGCGCCGTAACCACTGCGCCACCCCGGCGGGGTTTATGATTTGGTTGCAACCAATTTACTTGGTTCATATATGAGCACGCATTAGAAGGAGGCACATTGTATAAAGTGCGATTCAAAGGAAGAAGACGTTATATAGTTAAACAGTGCTGAAATAAGGGTCAGTTGGTTCTGTATCGCCGGTTTCAGCATGCTGCTACACAACATACTGTCAACGAATCTCGCAATTGGAATACTGGGAAGATTGGTTTCAAGTGAAAAAACATTAAACGGATGGGCAAGATTCTGAGAGCGAAGATCTATAGCGTCGGATACCGAGAACGTATGCAGATATACCTGCATTCAATTCCTCCCGTTACGCAGACAGCCTTGTTCTTTTCAGGCTTTCCTTGCGATATCTTGAACCTTATTCAGCAGTATAATTCGCGAGACGCAAGGCTTAACACTAAATTTGGTATTATGGAGGTGTGCATAATGTACCTCTGATGGCAAGAGAAGTCCGGAAAAACTTATGTGGGCAGCTGCCGTCAGCCGTGTGTTTCCTTTTTCCTTTCCACGAAGGGTCTTTTCAAAGTTTACTCTCCAATTACTTCCGCCATATTGAAGTCTCTTTGCCATAAAATGAGATACCAAGGTTCGTCGTGCATGTTGTAACATGCACCTTGGTAATACGTTTTAGAATTTTGATCGTTGCTTAGCGCCCTTCCCGGCATAAGAAATTCAGACTTTATCTCGCGTTTAAAATCCCGGTGACATCTTTATCGGAAGATGGTTGTTTCATTCTATCTGTTACCGATCTCAAACTTCGCCTGGTCCTGATAAGGTTTCTTGCGAATTTTGCCAAACGTTTAAAACTATTCTCGCTTCCATCGTTACAGACGTCTTGATGATGAGTTTTGATGTCATGGCCCTTTCTGAGTCTTTTACGAAACGTCACACATGTAGTCATAATTGTAAACAGTTGGGATGAAGAGAAAATATGTGTACGCAGCGCTGATGCCTATAAGCTCTTCACGTTGGCAAATGATCAAGATCACAAAATTTTCTATGAAATTTTATCAAATGGCCCACACTTTGAAAAGTTGGTTCTCATTGTACCAGAGCCCGCTGTGCCGTACCATTCGAAGTAATGTACATGTTGCGCATACAACTTCGAACCATGCCCCTATGAGAGTGTACTCTCATGACCAGGTCGCTTTGTTTTAGGTCGACCTCACAAAAGCAATTGACCGTGTTCGACACTAATTCCTGTTTTCTCTTCTATAGGTGAGAGAATGTTGGGTCTATATGTGTATCTTTACTACATTAATTTCTGTACTCGCCGGATTGCAAATGAACGTCTCTCAAGCTCATATACCAATACACTCTTCTCTGAAGCAAGCCTTTGCGATGTCTCCGCTGCTTTTCGCCCTTTACATGGAGCCGCTTCGTTTGAGCGCTCTACGTAATGTTAATATCCACAGCTTACCTTTCCTTGGGGATGACGTCAAAAGGTTTGAATATGTCAATAATATTGTTATCTTTTTTCTTTTTTACTGACAAGCCCAGAATTGCTAAAGTTGTATCATCTTTGTTGCTCAAAATAATCACTTCAAAAAGTCTGACCTTTGATTTGGTTCATATAGGATTCAATTATGCCCATATATATGCAGGAGTGGAATAGTCGGTGTAACCTCTAAATATCGGAGCGCCCCACAGCGTGCATTTAAGTGCACATTACTGCGAGCAGGTTCCGGTCGTTCAGCTCTACGCTCATATACTTTTGTCCCCCATCGGCTTTCTGTGTTTGGTTGGGCCCAGGCCAGCAACATATTTCTGGCGACAAAACTTTATGTGCTTCATTTCCTCCACGGCGCTAGAGGTTACATTCATCCTTTTTCACCGAATATTTGCAACGTGTATTTGGTCATAAAATCCTGAGCCGATGCGACGTGATAATCTTTTCAGGCCTATTCGTGCAGAGTGGTGGGCACAGTGGATATGTGAGACAATTGCCCGTTTATTCTTTTGCGACGTACTATTCCCATCCGAGTATTAGAGTATTGTTATTATTGAAATTCATGGATCTGCCTCCCAACGCACTGATTTCTTCACATTTTTCTGACCGCCCCTATTTAATACGAGTTGTGCCGGAAGCGTATTGCTTCGATGTGGCTTTTTGGAATGAGTATAATTATGTTCTCTTTCGCGCAATAGAGTCTATGAAGGAAATCGATAATGATGCTCTTTACGCGGCCATTGTATTGATATTTTGGTCTTAAGGGCCATGATGTGCTAATGGGGGGGGCGCAAAATTTCGTTTTCACCTTGCGCAAAAAGGTTTTTCTTTATATTACACACCGAAGCGCTATCTGTCAACACGTCAACCCAGACGAAGATATTTCTGTATCGTCTTCCAATTGCCATCTGTGTGATGTGCTTGAAACAACTGAAACCCTCTTTCATTAATATCAACGGCTCAATTATCTTTTGCGACGTGCTGCAAAGAACCCTAAAAAAATACTTTGTTCGAAATTCGTATAGTGTGCGATAGCTTTAGTCAACCAAACTGATTATGCCCCCTAATGACATTATTTTCCTTACTGTATAAGCTTGTGGAAGACGCGCATGTTGGATCGCAACGTAGTACCTATTAAGATATTTTGTTGGTCGAGTTGGTACAGATTCATTATTAATTTAAACAACCCGAACACGAAGACAAAGGACAAGATAAATGGAAAGCCAGTACAAGCGCTGACTCACGTACAACTATGCCTAAGCCCTTTACTCCAAGGCCCAGATAAAAACAAACATGATGAAAACAAAACAATCACGTGAAACAACCCCGGTTCACCTGCTGCACAAAAAGTCACTCAAAAAAGACACCTCTTTGCTTGAAAGAGCAAGCGAAGTCT
The DNA here is from genome assembly GCA_023969395.1 of Amblyomma maculatum. Lineage (NCBI taxonomy): Eukaryota > Metazoa > Arthropoda > Arachnida > Ixodida > Ixodidae > Amblyomma > Amblyomma maculatum. The sequence continues at coordinate 302,926 of JAJIZL010018957.1, read as the reverse complement.
TACTGACACACTTATTGTCCGTTGAAATAAAATATGATTCAACTATCTCCCTCGTCGAGTCGTCATCTTTTCTTTGTGGCGATAGTACAAGGTCATAACCTGGTCAAACCTAGGAGTGCACTTCTTCTCCTTCTGCATTGTTTCACGTGAATGGCAATGTGAGACCAGAAATGTTTTCTCCATACCGCTTTCCAAGTTGTTCCGGGGTTGCTGTAGTCTCTTATTAATACATCGTCCTGTTTGTCCTATATAACTGGCTCCAAAAGAGAGTGGAAGCCTGTACACAACACCTGTCTTGCATCCAACAAATGGGTCTCTATGTTTCACCCCACATTCTTGCTTGTTTGATTCTCGTTCCCTTTGAATAGCCGGGCAAATCCTCTTCATCTTGAGCGGGGTTGGCAATACCACGGCATGGGCAAGAGTTTTGAAAGACAAGTGACAAGAATTGAAAAGGCCGGTTATCGGGAGTCGGTTATTAATGAGGCCAGTTGCCGGGTACTGAAGAGCCTGAAAAGAACGCACAGACTGAAATCCCTGCCCAGCATGGGTGAGAAGAAGAGGAAGGTTGCGGTGGTACCGTATGTGCTCAGAATTTCAAATGGCCTCAAAAATGTAGGCAAGAGGTATGGTGTTGACGTCGCATTGACTGCCCCGCTCAAGATGAAGAGAATTTGCCCGGCTATTCAAAGGGAAAGTGAATCGAAGAAGCAAGAATGTGGGGTGAAGCATAGAGACCCATTTGTTGGATGCAAGACAGGTGTTGTGTACAGGCTTCCACTCTCTTGTGGAGCCTGTTATATATAGGACAAACAGGACGATGCATTAACAAGAGACTACAGGAACACCGGAACAACTTGGAAAGTGGCAAGGAGAAATATTTCTGGTCTCACATTGCCATTCATGTGAAACAATAAAGAAGGAGAAGTGCACTCCTAAGTTTGACCAGGTTAGGATTTTGTATCGCCACAAAGAAAAGATGACGAGAGAGATAGTGGAATCATATTTTATTTCAACGGACAATAAGTGTGTCAGCAAGACTTCTCTTCCTCTTTCAAGCAAAGAGGTGTATTTTTTGAGTGGCTTTTTGTGCAGCGCAGGTGAACCCAAGAGTTGTTTCACGTGATTGTTTCGCTTTCGTCATGTTAGCTTTCGTCATGTTTGTTTTTATCTTGGAGGGAGTTAAGGGCTTAGGCATAGTTGCGAGTCAGCGCTTGTACTGTGGCTTTCTTTTATCTTGTCCTTTGTCTTCGCGTTCGCGCTGTTTAAATTAATAATAAAAGTGGTACCTATTGTTCTGCTCATGATTAATTTTAGCTGAATGCTTCAACTAGAGGACATTTATGAGGAAAACGACTTGCAATCAGATTTTAATTGTCTTTTCTGTGAAGATAGCTTAGCTCAATAACGGCTAGATGCTTTCTAAATAGTCTGCCTATATAGCCCTTTGTGTACATAACCATGTGGAATGAATATAATTTATGAAAAAAAAAAAGAGAAAAAGAATGGAGCAGTGCATGGTCTAATGCAGTATAGTGACCAGAGAAGCTGATCTCTTTGCCTGCAGCATGGTTCTGTGATCGAAACACATTGATGGCGAGTTTTTGTCTTCTTTTTTTCCAGCGGTTCTGGAAAGAGGCTTCCGAACCACACTAACGAAGTAGAAGAATACGGGTGTTAATAGTTTTGGATCAAAAATAAATGCTTGCTTCCAGACTCCGATAACAAGCAACGTTTCCATGTGGCAAACGCTACGTCTTCACTGCTGCCACATGTGTGTCTACAAGGGGCGGAAAGAAAGAGCGCCTAAATGTGTCATTACTAACATTCTTCTTTCCACTGTTCTCTGCGTATGAATGGGAAGCGAACTTAGAGCAACACGCATGCATTCATTGAGTATAGGTGTAGCACGGATCAGACCACGACTTTTTTAATGTTTCGACGCTTCACTTTCGCTATATAATACGTCATCTTGAAGCACACTTTGGTCAGCTGAAAGCTTTTCTGTGACCATGGAATGCCGCAAGGCGCATCTCCAGTGCGACAAAATGTTGAAGGGGTGACTTCCATTGCCTTCATTCGGCTTTACTCTTCGGAAACACAAAAGCCTGTGAGTTCTACAAGGGTATACACAACTGCACATATAGAGGGTACTTCGATTTTGTTGTTAGGCCAGCAGTATAGTTCATATAAATCAATAAACGGCGTCGGCATCGATGTGCAGAACACAGTAAAGGCCGCATTCTGCCGCTCATTAGGAGCATACTGAAGCCAAATTTTCCATGACGCATCGTCAGGAATCGAAACCAGTATATCTCTGTTGTTAACCATTGTCTGAAGACCATGCATGACTTAACTTTCCGAAATTCGGACTCTGTTTTGGCATCAGCTAGTGAGATCAAGAGATCGCCAAATAATGTGGCGCTTGTACGACAAATTTGCTTTTCTCATGTCCTGTAAACTTTTGTCCCCGATAGTACATTATACGACATGTTTCAGGGCGGTTCACCCTCATTGCTTTCAATATTCTTTGTTCCTAGTCGTCATTCACTCAGTGTCCTATCAGTCCAATATCAGATTTTCCGCTGGACAATATAAAATTTCAGAGACGACGTTGGTGGAGCATTTTACAAAACACTGGCCATGCTTCTTCTGACAGCCGACGTGTGGACTTTCGCACTTTATGCGGCGGCTAGCTTAGCAACATTGGGGGGGGGGGGGGGGGGGGCAGAGAATACCACCTGTACACTAAACCAGTTTGCCACTTTCTTCAGGCCGTGACTCGTGAGTGACTTTGTGGATGTATGGAACCACAACAGGCCTATCTTTTCCAGAGACCTCAGTCATGCTTCCGGCAGCCTTCATCCTCTTCAGAAGCGTTTACTGGAAGCCGGCTTCAACATGCCTGTCCAGTTTGTTATTAAAACTGGCTTGCATCTCGTGTACGCACAACTTCCAGTAAGATAACGCCGAGCAGAGTGTTGCGATGCAAAGGATTGAAGAGGGGCATTGCAACCCACTGCTCGCAGTCCTCACTCCGGAAGTCGTGCGTGCATCAGGTGCAAATATGAATAAACTGGCGGGGAAAAAGAGGCCTGTTGTGGTTCCTTACGTTCACAGTCACGGCGTAAAAAAATTGCAAACCAGTTTAATGTATAGGTGGCATCCTCTTCCCCCTGAAAGCTTGAGTTGAGTTGTTGCATGCTACAGGTGGGATTAGTCTTGCTTATTCTGCCGGCAATTGCTCCATCATAGCGTCACTTATGTGTTAAAAAAAGCCGAATATATTTGAAATCTGCCCCACTATATGCACAGTCACTATAATAGTACATATTCCACTCCATGCAGTCACCATCTACGCACACATTCACTCACAGTATAACAGTATAGCTGGGACCCATTTACTAAAACTAACCTACAAGCACTTGAAATGATTCATCGCAAGGCGATCCAATTTATCTTTTCTAAATAGCGCTCAACAGACTCACCAACTGCTATAATGCGGGAGAACAGGATTCAAACATTGCAAAAAAGACGCAAAATTCTGAGATTAAAATTTCTTTTTCTTCTATATATAAAGCACAGGAAGTTGTCAATGTACCCAGATTCCTATATTAAGTCACTTTCCTCAACACCGTCAACAAGGCATCGTCACTCCGATTCACTGACCCCATTTACCGCCAGAACAAGCTTATTTAAGTATTCCTTCTTCCCTCGTACCCTAAGGGATTGGAATGCTTTACCTATATGTTTGCATTACGTACCACAGATTCCATTGAACAAATCGAAGATTAACGGCATCAGTGTTATCAGCTTTGTTTTTTGCAATTGCTTTAGTGTGTGTTTTTTTTGTGCTTGTATCACATTCTATTGCCCCTGCTGCAAGGGCCCTCATGGGCCTGCAGTATTCTGTAAATAAATAAATAAATAGTCCTCTCCAGAAGTCATAAATCTATACGCACATTCACTGTGTTTTAACACAGTCAATTCCAGCTGCCGCCATCTGTACTCACATTCACTCACAGAACATGGTCCCTCCAAAAGTCACTATCTACTAACACATCTACACAGAGTAGAACATAGTCCGTTCCAGCTGTCACCATCTAGAGTAGAGATCAGTGTCCTGCAGAAATTGTAAAAGCAGGCGTGAAGCCTCTCTTCTGCACATCTGCTTTCTACTCGGGTAGACAGTGTCCTGAAGTGCACTGTGAAGGGCTCCTATGTTGTCTTCTTGAAGGAAGCGAGCATCACACTTTCCGCGTTGTACTCTGGACAGTACATAATATAATGTTCTATATTCCCGCACACACCTTATATAGAGCATAGCGAAGACGATGCCATGCCCGTCTTATGCATCTGCAGGCAGGTGTACGAGCAGAGCCCGTGCGAATTCGATGTAGCAGAGTGGCCTGATGCCTTCTCAGTCACTTGGCCACACATGGTTTGTCGGGCGCACTCTAATACAGCGTACTAAAATGGTTGAGTACCGTTTCCCTTAGGTCTTTTTTTTTTTTATCTTGAGGGACTTTCTTTTTTTTTTGCGGAAGTACCTGACAGTGCTTTATGGGCAAGACTGCCATCTCTTTGCTTATATGACACCTATATATATGTGTGAGGGCACCCATTGGAAATGTAAAGTAATCCTCTGCTGTGCAGATTCTGCACCAAGCGTAGAGAGCTTATAGGCAACGCTTCAGTACGGAACCCGCGCTCTAACCTTTGAAGTATAGATTTTGAGTCTGACATCAGGTTGAGCCGGACAAGACCTTCCGTAAAGCCACCTCAATAGCAACTCTTTCGGCCGTTGTGGAGATTGCAACTTCAGTAAAACATGCAGACCACGTATAGTCCACAGAAGGAATGTAAAAAGCCGCTGAGCAAGATTTTCTGACCTTGCCTACGGAACCATCAGCGAAAAATTGAAGATGGCGGGCATACTTTCCAAATGTTCAAATATACGAGCGAACGGGTTGCCGCTAAATAAAAACCGCGCTTTGCGCTCACATGGGGGATCGTGACCTTACAGCCGAGGGTCGGAAGTGACCAGGGTGGTTTCAACCGTTTCCTTTGCCATCAAACATAATGCCTAAAGAAGTAAGAGTATTAAGTGCCAATTCAGTATAGGCTCTCGACTCAGATCTCTTGCGGATCCGCTGAAGAAGGGATTGACCAGCTACCGTGTCTTGTTCGTTGCGGGGAGGGGGCTCCTTTGATAGGATTCTTATGGCTGAAGCCCTTGTAAAAGGCTGGATGTGGTTCTTTGAGGGATCCTCTGGTGGGCTTCTAGTGGCTGAAGGCTTTCTGATTTGCGGGGGTATATAGTTTACGGGCCTCCTATGATATGCTTCTGGTATACATGCAGGACTTGCGAAGTGTGCACGGTTGGGTGGGGGCGTCTCTAATCGGTTTTTATTAACTGAAGGCCTCGTGAATGTCGGATGTAGATGGGGAGGGGTCTCCCCCGGTCGGCTTCGGATAGCCTTAGGTTGCGCAGGTGCATGGCTGAGTAGGGGTTCCTTTGATGGACTTCTGGTGGCGGAAGCTATGCCTTGTAAAGGGAAGAGATAGTTGGGGGGGGGGGGGGGGGGCTCCTCTGATGGACTTCGGAGTGGCTGAAGCCCTTGTGAAGTGTAGAGGTGGTTGAAAGGCTTCCTCTGACGGGCTTGTGGTAACTGAAGGCCTTGTGAAATGTGGAGGCAGTTGGATGGGGCTCCTCTGATGAGTTTCTGGCAGCTGAAGGTATTGTGAATATTTGGTGTAGTCCGCGGCGGCTCATCTTATGGACTTTCGGTGGCCCTGTGGGGTGTGGAGGTTCGGTTAATTTAGGGGCTCATTTGGTGGTCTTTTGGTGGTTGATGGCTGGTGGAGATAGTTGGGTGGGGGCTTCGCTCTGGTGTAATTTTGTGGGCTGAAGACCTTTTGAATGCTGGAGGGGGTAGCGGGACTCCTTTGATGTTCTTATGATGGCTGAAGGACTTGTGAGGTGTGGAGGTAGATGAAGGGTTTCCTAGGTGACTCTCTGGTAGTTGAAGTCCTTGCTAATGTTGGAGGTGGCTGGGAGCTTTTCTGATGAAGTTTTGGTGGCCTTCTGAAGTGTAGAGGTGCATGGCTGAGTGGGGCTCCCTTGATAGGCGTGTGGTGGTCGAAGGCCATATGAAGGCCGAAGGTGTTTGATGATGGGCTCCTCTAATGGGATTCTGGTTGCTGAAAGTCGTATGAATTAGGAAGGGGCTCCTCTGGTGGGCTTCTCGTGGTTGAAGGCTTTGTGAAGTGCTAAGGTGGTTGACAGGGAGGATCTAACGGGCTTCTGGTAGCTGAAGGCCTTGTGGACTGTCAATGTAATTGGGAGGGGGGGGGGGGGGGCTTCTCTGATGATATTGGTGGTCATGTGAGGTGTAGAGATGCATGGTAGAGTAGGGGGCTCCTTTGATGGGCTTCTTATGGCTGAAGACGTATAATGAAGTTTGGAGGTGGTTGACGCGGGCGATCCTGTGATGGGTTCCTGATTAGAGCCCCTCAACGAACTAAATGCAGCGCCATTTCCTTTATCCTCCTCCTGCGCTGCCGCTGTTCCTCTCCTGCTGTGGCACGATTGGTCGTAAGAGAATCGTGCGATGGGAGGGAGCGCTGTCGCTAGGGTTCCCATAAGCTTTTCAGCCCGTATTTTTGCACCAGTCTGTTCCCATTATACTGTGATTGGCTGCCGAAACATCAAGAGTGAATGCCTATAAATCGTTGTACTTGAATGCTTCCGCCATTAGCTCTCAGTCGTTGTACCGCGCCGCGCGCAACCTGGCCATAAGTTCATATACAACCTCCCCTCTGCTTGACAGATCGCTCATCGGCGCTCGGCCAAATTGAACGAATGACTCTCACTCCTTTTACTAGTCTGCGAATGCCAATCCCCCAGTAAAAGTCTGTATCTCACAGCTGTCACTAAGTTGTGAGCTGCAGGTAAGGCTGCTGTATTAAGCGCGGTCAAGACCGCCGCATTGAAGTGTTCTATCCAGGCTGCACTCCATCGTCTGCCGCATGTCAGAGTACATTACGCCAAGCTCTTTTTTTGTGAACAAAAGAAACACGTCAGCAGTATAGTCTGCCCGGCGTAAGTTACAGATGATCGTGCCGCAGCGCCTGCGTTTCGATGCAGGCGAAACACCGAGAACCCTAGCCTCATGTTTGGCTGGGGGCTTCCTCGGCTTATATATATCTTTCGATGAACGAAGGCGATACAAAAGCATTTAGTTTCGATATTTCTTAACTGTTTCATCACTAATGTCAGTCCGGATGATTCTATTCAGTCAAACCGTTTTTTTTTTTTTCGCCGCATCTCGATTCGCGGTAGGTATATGCTGATAGCCGCTAGCTATTATTTTCGCGTACACTGCACTAGAAAGCGCAGCAACAAGGCACTGTCACGAACAAAGTTTATGCTAGAAAGAGAGGCGCAGAACTTAGCGAAATGGAGAGTTGTGCACAGCGCGCTGTTTGCCCCATGGAAGAGCAGATAGCAATCCAAAAAGCACACACAAAAAAAAAATTGCGCTAAAATACGTGATGGCGTTCGGCCATGTGGCGAGTCGAATACCATGGAAAGGCGCAGCGGCAGGCGACAATGTCGACAAGATGGCGCTGCTTTTAAGTTATTGAGGACTTTATTTCTGATAGCTGAAGGATTTTTTAATGCTGAGGGTGGTTGATTAAGTTATTGAGGACTTTATTTCTTGAGGACTTTATTTCTGATAGCTGAAGGATTTTTTAATGCTGAGGGTGGTTGATCGCACTTCTTTGATTGGCTTCTCATAGCTGAATGTCTTGTGAATGTTGGAGATGGTCGTCTCTGAGGAGCCTCTGTTGGCCCTGTATAAAGTGTGCAGTTGCATGATTGAGTGCGGGCTTCTCTGGTGCACTTTGTGGGGATGTAGACTTTGCAACGAGCGGAGGTGTTTGACGGGCCTCCTTAGATATAAGCTTCTGCATGGTAGCCGAAGGATTTGTGAATGCTGTGGGCGGTTGACGGGGCTTCTTTTGTTTGGCATCTGATAGCTGAATGTCTTGTGAATGTTGGAGATGGTCGTCTCTGATGGGCCTCTGGTGGCTCTGGAAAGTGTGGAGTTGCATGATTGAGTGTCTTCTTTTCTGTAGACCTTGCGACGAGCGGAGGTGGTTGATAAGCATCATCTGATAAGCTTTTGGTAGTTGAAGGGCTTGGGAATTCTGGGGGTGGTTGCGGCTTCTCTGGTTGGCTTCTGGTGGCTGAATTCTTTGAGAATGTTTGAGATGATTGGGGGGCTTCTCTGTTGGGCCTCTGGTGACCGTGTGGAGTGTGGAGTTGCATAATTGAGTGCGGGCTTCTCTGATGGACTTCGTGGGGATGTAGGCCTTGTGCCGAGCGGAGGTGGTTGACGGGCCTCCTCTGATGGGCCTGTGCAGTAGTTGCCTTCCGGTGGTGGGGCGGCTTGTGTATTGTCAGGGTATAGGTGGTGCATTCGGACGTTGGGAAGATACGTAACCAAGGTGCCGATGGAGGGGGTTGAGGGGGGTGGTTGGGCATTTATATTAGCGCTATCCTTAAATATTCTGAAACTATCACATATGCAACTCTCGTCGCCGAGAATTTTTGGGGCCTACACGGACTAAGGCGAAACAGATGCGACCGGAGGAAGCTCTAAGTTGCATTTATGAACGCGCATCAGACGTAGTGACATAGGCATCACAAGCTTTTTCCATATCTCCCTGGTAGGAGTGACGAGCAGGCGGAGATCATATGCGACATGCGCACCGTTGTGCTCAATGGTAGGCATATTATCGCTGCGGCGACGCGGAAGCGGTTTCAATGCCTGCTGGACTATTTCTTAAATGTATATGCCTTACCGAGTCCCACACTTCGATACGAACTACAAGGTTAAGTTTCTCATAAAATTTTTTTTATTTGGCACTCGTTGCCTTCTTTATTCGTCTTCATCATATTGCTTTAGTGATGTCGGCATCAAGTAAAAAGCTCTTTGCATGCAGGTGTATAGGCTTCTTTACACATCTGGACCAGCTGCCTGCAAAAAAAAAAAAAAAAAAAAAAAAGTGAAACGACTACAATGAGAACATATAGGCCTCCAATTTTCTCTTTGGTAGCAACTAAAATACACGCGTACGTAAATACATTTTCTTTCAAAAACATGTCGACTGAAAGTCTGCATTTCAGCATCTATATGAATCTGCGAACTTATGAAGGGGCATAGTAACACGATTCATGCATGCACTCAACATATTTTTTTTTCTTCGCTGTACCCGCGTTGTTTGATTTGGCACTTAAAGGGCCACTGACCAGAGGTGGTATCTTAAACAAACCCAAAGCTTCGACCAGGTATCAGAGATAGTCTCTGCACAATACAAGGGAGATGTTCACGCCAGAAAGTAGCAAAAATACAACTGAAAGCTCTCTCATGCTCTTCTTCGAAACCCAGTTTCCCTATTCTGAAGAAATAGAATGTATATACTTAACGAGCTAACCATAAATAACATGATTCACTCGCTTGTTGAAATCCGTCAAGGACGTAAGGTGCCGAAAAGTCTACCTCTTTCAGTCAAGAAGCCTATATTTAAAACTTGATTTATGTTTTAATTTAATTTTTAATTTAATTTTAAAGGGCTCTTCTGAAACACGTTGTGTGTACGCGTATAATGACATTCCGTCTGTCCACCGACCCTTTTATTATAGTCGGTTTGTGACGTGGCAGGGCTTAAAGTCAGGGGGGTCTCGAGGGGTCTGAGACCTTTCCACTAGTATTTAACTGGGGTCTGAGACCCCCTGCGCTCGAATGTATAAGAACGGCATGAGTACGAAGCAGGTTTCCATTTGAGCGCAGCTCTTTGGCGCCCGTTCCTGGGTTTCGCGTAGTCGTCGACGTCACCATTGTCCCTTGTAAACAGCTCCACTTTCACTCCCACCTTCTTTCTTTCCCTTACGGAGCGATTCAGATGTCCACAGAAACAAGTGGGACAGATACTGCGCCTTTCCATTCCTGTGAATTAATTATGAAAGACACATTTCAGAGCTCAAGTGGAAGACGTGACCGCACATGATACACACTGCAAAGATAATATATTAAGTGGAAGACGTGGCCACACATGGTACACACTGCAAAGATAAGAGATCCGGACTATCAAACTAGCTGTATATACCCAAACTACATGAAAATATGATGCTTTCTCTGTGAGTGTCAATTCTCGGTTACTGCACATGTTACCCTCCAGTTCGGGGTGGGCGCTCACTCAGAGAGAAAAGAATCATATATGTTCATGTAGTCTGCGCATGCATATACAGCTAGTTTGATAGTCTGGATCTCTAGCCGATCGTCCCTTGGCTTTCGAGGAAGGCCTGGCCCAGATCCAGCCCGCCCTCATTTTCCTTTAAAATGTACTGCTAGAAATTTGATGAGACGCTTGCAAACTTTGGCTACAGTGTTTTCTAGTCAGTTTATGATATTTGCGAAGGTTCTTCTCGTCTTCAGCGTGTGCCTATTCGTCGCACAACATTCCTATGAGCCCCCGCCCTGCATGTCTCCCGTAATCTCCCGATAACTTAACTGCTCTTTTCATTTATCCAACCACAAAGCTTCCTTCATTCCAGTCAAGAACTGTTTGTGGAGTGTTTCTTAAATGAATATGTATGAAAATTAAAACAGTTGTCTGTAATTGTACATGCATGTCTTGCTCGAAATCTTTGCCTCATTCTGTCGAAAAAGGTGAAACAGCTGATGAGCAGCTGCGCTGAAATTGCGCATTAGGAAGTAACTTAATTATCGCCATTTTTTTTTTTACAGTGGTTTTCAGATCATTTCTTCTCTATTATTTCCGCAATTTCGCTGTGAGATTTAATAAGACAATTAGCATATTTTCTAAAACCCAAGATAGAGAACAATAATTTATCCCCTTCGTAAAAAAATAATGTGCGAAGCAGGCCACTAATCGCTTTCTTTCTATCACCCTGTTTATTTCCTTTTCACCTGTGCTCGAATCACTGAGATTAAGCACTGGACGCAGGAATGTTCAACAATCTGAGCTCGAAGTTCAAGTTGGAGCTGAATCCTCAGCTACGCCTGTAGATACTTCGCACAATTATTTGCGCAACGAACCATAGATTTTGGAGGTGCCCTCAGCAGCTAGTACAAGAAAGCTTAATTGAACACTCTTATTCCTTGGCGGCGCGCGGGCATGTTACAAGCATTGCGCCATATGCACGTTCAGCACTCGTGGCTTCTGGCAGGAGGCCGGGCTATACAGCGCACTTAAATGCGCAGCTTCACACTCTGTTATAGCAAACGAGTACGTGCGGTTCAAGCTCGTGTCGGCACAAATGATACTGTTTCTCGAGAGCTGACTTTCCTTGCACCCCTGATGGCCAATTAGAAGTTGCTGGCGTCGGCTGTGTTCTGCGCCGTTTTTGTTTTGATCAAACATGCTTGTACTCTCGACGATTGCGTCAAACCCTAGAGGTTTCTTGCTCGTTTTGTTTTACTTTGTTATAAATGCATTTGGCCCGAAAAGAGGGAAAGCAACGCACACCCGCGCGAGTTCCTCTGTTTGCCTTCGCTGTATGCTTTGCCGCACAGCACCCGCGAAAGCGGCAGAGCGCGCCCCGTGCGTTGTGCGGTACGGAGGATGGGGCGCTTCAGTAATCGCGCTGTTTTTTATAATATGTCTTGAAAATCGCATAAACGTTCACCTTCTTGCCTCCACTCTCCTTTGCCTCACGTTTTCGTGCTCAGGTTGCTTATGCTGCCAAGATTTTTCCTCCCTTTCGCGCCGGGGCGTCCTAATCACGGTTCCAGGGCGCGAGGGTGGTTTTGGCTCCGGCAATTAACTCGCACGTACCACGTATACGTGCCCGTTGCAGCAGTGTACCTTGGGACGCCGTGGGCCCGTCTGCTTTTCTGGCCCTGTTAGAACGGAGAGCACGGGCAAGGCGAGCCCATTTCGTTGTGCAGCGCACTCTGATAAACTCCTTAATTGAATTATTTATCGCCGTGATCTGGCTCTGCTTGCTAGAACCACATCTGGGAACGAGGTAGCAGCCCGGGCCTGCTGTGGTTCTATGCGTGTCTGTTGCTGTATCGATCTCGCTTACTGGCGAACTTTTCTGCGCACTCTGTGTGGTCGGAGTCGTTATCTAGTATCGACGAAAGCAAAAAACGAAGCTGCGAAAGCGATTGCAGGGCGCAACGCGGCGGCGTTGAAGCATGCGTATACCCAAGGGGCACTGGAAAATTGATCGCGGTTCCATAGATTTTTTTTTTTTTTTTTTTGCGAAAGCAATACTACTCTAGGTCTCGATCCTTCAGCGTAGCGCGGCCGGTAGCCACGTCTTACCCACGTGACGCTGTGACTTCGCACTCCACGGGACACTATAGGGTGAGAGCTGAGCTACCAACTCAAGCGGTACGCTGAAGAATGAACGACGCGCGCACAAAACGGAGCACAGTGGCATTCACTGCTGATGATTTTCCGGACCTTAAAGACTGCACAAGCCAGCAGGATGCAATAGAAAAAGAAATTGCGATGCTTTCAGCCCAAATTGCACAGCTGCGACAAAAGAAAGCACGTATAGCCCAACGCCGAAAGGAGAGCTCAGAAAAACAGAAAGAAACGCTTGCAGGCAGTACGACAGCAAGGTTAGTAGATACTCCGAATTGTAAACCTGCCGATAACACACCTTTTTGGAACGCGGTACTGGACACACGCAACTGACACACCTCATTCAGAGCAGCTTACATCATGGATAGAAGTAGCCGAAACAAGTGGCAAGAGATTACACAATGGAACTGCAGAGGGCTCTCTAATAAAGTTGGGGAAATAAAGACAAAATTATTGTACGGCAAGCTGCATTCATGGGCGTTCTTGATACAGGAGCACAATAGGTTATATTCAATAACAGGATATATAGGGTACCAGTGTCCTTCTATCCCTGATAAACGAGCAAGAGCAGAGGCCGAAACACAGGAAAAGCTGCCGTTTATATTAGGGCCAACATTCCCCAAACGCCACTTGACTTGATTGAGCAAGTGGTGCAACACTCAGCAGGAAGTATAGTTGCTGTACTCACGCGTCCAAACAAAACGCCCCTTATATTAGTGTCCGTGTACGCTCGGCAAAGAAATACAGTACTTAATCTTGGATTGGTTAAGCATATTCGCCATTCATACCCTGGAATTGCAATACTAATCGGTGGAGATTTTAACGCTCCGCACACCGTATGGGGATATGATTATGATTCTAAAAGGGTGATCAAGTTCATACTGCCTTCACAGAAATGGAATTTACACTACTAAATTATCCAGGAGTCGCAACACTACCTGCAACACAAACACGCTCACCAGACTTGACGTGGTGGAAGGGCCCTGGTGCACCACAATGGCAGGCGGAATTAGATGCGTGGGGTAGTGACCATGTCCCCATTAGTATTGGTCTTAATTTGGGACATATGAAGAAAATTCGAAAGAAAGCTTCTGTTACACATTGGGATGGTGCACGGCAGGATACTCGAACGCATTCAGTTAGCCCGAGTACTCTTGTTAGCACCCTTCAAACGGTACTCAAGGATCACACCACTACAGTGAACGAAGATCAGCTAACGTCCGACTTGCACCTACTAAAACTTTGGGCACGCCGAAAACAGGCCGAGATACAGGCTGGTCGCCATCCTGAAGACTTGCAAAGAAAAATTGAGGTAAACAGAGTGACGGCACAGGCACGCCGATATGAAAAACAGCTGGCTCATAGGAGATGGGATGAGTGGTGCAGTCGTTTGGGTTGAGGAACGACTAACAAGGCCCTCTGGAGGACTTTCCATGGCATGGAAAGGAGGCGGCAGGTTAAAGATCATGCAGAAAGTATTAGACTCGCATTACAGCTTACACCAGAGGAGTTTGCAGATCAGGCTGCTGCCCTTTTCTTCCCGAACCGCGCACATTATCCGGCGCCTTCACCGACAGTGGATGCGGTCGATAAAACGAATAACATTACCATTTACCAAATTGGAGTTATTGGCTACTAGAAGAACCAAATGGTAAAACTGCGCCTGGACATTCTTATGAAGTATTCAAGAATTTAGAAGGAGCCGCATTTGACGGCTTGTTGGATGTGGTAAATGAGGTATGGCAAGGAGGAGACATTCCACTCGGCTGGAAACACTCGATGGTGCACGGTGACAATATCAAAGGCTGGGAAACCTCCCACAAGCCTAGAATCTTTGCGGCCTATCGCGCTAACACCCACAATTTGCAAGATCTATGAAAAGATGAAAGCCACCTGCCTGCCATGGTGGTTGGAAAGTAATAAAAAATACCATGCTCGACAAATTGGGTTCCGAACCAACCTTAGCACCGAAAATGGACTGGCTATGCTCGCTGAAGAGGTCATACACGTGTCGCCTTATAGCCACCTAGTGCGCACTGTAGTGGCTACGGACGTGGCGAAGGCATACGACAACGTGTTACATGCCAAGATTCTTAGCAATATGGAATGTATGGGCATTCCCTTGCAGGTCATAAAAGCAGTACATAATCTGCTTAAGGACAGGACGTTTTCTATCCGGATAAACGGAAAACTAATTGGCAATTACACCTCGAACAGAGGCGTGCCACAGGGGTCAGTGTTAGCACCTTTACTATTTAATATCGCACTGATCCCATTGACGTGGAAATGAGCTAAAATACCAGAAGTGCTGTTCATGATATACGCAGATGATGTCACAATTTGGTCTGTTTATAAACAACTTGAGATACAGAATCGGTATACCTGCAAGAGGCTTTAAATACCATAGATGAGTACGTCCAAGATGCAGGTCTGGTATTGTCACCTCAAAAGTCCAGTTACATTCATGTTGCCAACAAGAATGGAAGAAAACAATTGGCAACGCAAAGAGTCACCCTAAAGATTGGAAATTAGGCATTGGAAGAGGTGGACGAGTTGAGAGTTTTTGGCCTAGAAATTCACAAATCCGGCAAAGGAACACAATGGCTTCATAAGGTGAAAAAAGTAGCTGCGACTTCCTTAAACTTGATAAAACGCATTTCGTCTAGGGGAGGAGGAGCTCGAGCGGACATGGCAAGACGTCTTGTATAATCGGTGTTACAGCCGAGGATACTATACCAGGCCCAATTCCAAAGACTCACGAGGCGCGGGAGTGGGCGAAATTGGAAACAATAAATAGAAACGCAATGCGCACTATCACGGCCCTACCAAAACTTACCCCTATCCCTATTCTTCAAGAGTTTGCACAGATAAATATGTTGACAGAAATAATTGAACAACGAGAGGCAACAAGGGATATGAAGCGAAATTATACGTTACGCTTATAGCATCCTTGTACAACGAAGTGGCAGTTCAAACACCACCAATGGCTGACCCCCCTCCGTGGGAATTCACGACTATTACGACAAACAAGACCACCCAGCTTCGTCGCAAAGAAAAGCTGGCATCTCGACCTCTGGTTGATGCACTTCCAGGTACCTGCATTGCATATACGGACGCATCAATTATAGAAAATTGCGGTAGAACAGCAGCCTATAGTCCAACACACAGCGAACTAAAGGTACATAAAGAATATGTTTCAGAATACCCGGATCCGCTTGTAATGGAACTCAATGCAATCCGCGATGCTATGGAGGCCATAAATAAAATAGATTCCATAACAGAAACCCATATCTGTACAGACTCCTTAGCCGCCATAAAACAACTGAAGAAAGTGACGAAGACGCTATGTGTTACCCAAGAAATCCACGCACTCAATAAAAAAAAATAAAAAAACAAAGATAAGCATCCAGATACATTGGAAACAAGGCCATGCTGAGAACGCTGAGCAGAGACCAAAAGTTGACCACCTCGCACACGAAGTTCCAAACAATAATGCGCCCCCCACCAGGCTCCCTTTTGATGCCCGCTCCGCTGTTCCCATCTTAGCATCCTCTTTAAAGAAAAGTACACGTGCCCTCATTCCCCCGTGTACATTCCCACTCCCTCGTAACTTAACGAGATTGGAGGAGGTTTCCCTTAGAAGGATAAGAGCTGGGGCGGCCCTTACCCCGTCGGTAACATGCCGATGGGAATCGCAAGCAGACATCGGACCAACCACATGCCCGAAGTGCTCCACACCAGCTGCATAAGTGGATGTTCGCCGCCTGCTATGGACTTGTGCAGGGACAAGGGTATCAAGGACACAAATTCTGCGCGAAGTGGGACTAACCACAACAAGGGAAGAGGACTTTTCTAAATGGCTCGCCGACAACGCTAAGAGCGGGAGTCTGCTCCGGTTCCTCACGGAAAGCCATTTACATGAGTTTCTATAATATGCCTTATGGCAAGCTTGCGTAAAAAAAAAAAAAAAAAATAACTCTCAAGCGGTCGGCAGGAGCTACCAACTTGGGTCTCTCGCTCCACATGGGACGGTTATGTCAGAATCAGCCTGCTAGGGCCCTGGCATTCGCGTTACCCCTTATATATATATAGGCCACTAAGGCACGTTCATATGGGTTGGTTAAAGCGGGGCTTTATATGTGGGCTGAGGAAGACGAAAGAGAGTAGAAGAACGCTCGGTCAACCACAGCTAATGCTTTCGCTCAATATTTGGTTCAGCAGCGTTGAACCCTTGTAATTTTTTTCCTTGACCGTGCAAGGCCTCTTATTTTCAAGGCTATATACCGAGATTCCAGGTCGAACCTATAGCTTACATAAGCTGCAAGTTCTTTGGATTTTTTGTTGTACAGGTCTAAAATTGTGCTTTGATTACCTCCTTACGAATCACATATCGTCATTAAGCTTTCTTTATTACTATATAGTTTAAGCATTATCCATCCTCGCCTCATCGTTTCGAACACATCTTAGATAGACTAAAAAATCTCTTCCTCTATAATTGGCAGTAATCATTGCTCCACAAAGCCATTTTGACGCTCTGGATGCTTTTTTTTTTTATTGTTGAGGAAGAGTGATTAGCCGCACTTTTGTGAAGAGCGCGTAGCCTCTCGGTACATTGCAAATTTTAAACATATGAAAGTATTAGTTTCGTTTGCTGCAGAGTGTCAATTGCAAGCTGTGGAAGTGAAATCTCTTGCTTCACATAATGTGGCAATAGATGTACTATTGTAAGCAAGCGTTTGAAAAATATGATTTGACTTAAACTACCACTCCCCCCCCCCCCCCCCCCCCCCCCCCTCCTGCTTTCCGAATTCTCAACTGTTCCGCACTGCACTTGGTCACATCGCCTGACTATCTACTCCGGGTGCATCGACTGGCACTGCATGTGCTTCGGTCACGACACGAGGAGATCAAATGGCGTTCGCATGTTAAGACAAGGGCCCGTATTCCGAGTTTGAGTCGTTATCGAAAGTGTCGCTATCTCCCCGACCTCGAGTCATCTGATTGGTGGAAACGCCGGAACATGATGCTGCCGTGCACCTCTTCCGGTTCCGCAGTGGCAACACCCGGTTCTGGCGTTTCGACCAATCAGATGACTCGAGGTCACGTGAAATAGCGACACTTCGATAACGACGCAAACTCGGAATACGGGCCCAGGTGATGAAAGAAGGGGGTTGGGGGGGGGGGTATTTGTGGTATTTATGTTCACGACAGTGCCATGCTCCCACTTCGGGCGGTTTAATAGCGCTTCTGGTGAATTCACAGCGCTGCTTTATGCGTCTGACGATACGCGTATACCTTAGAGGGATATAAGCAACACTCTTGCAAGAAATTGCTGTACGAAAGATCCGGACTACCAGAACCACCAGAGATAGTAGCTATCATGCGCTTGAAGCATAATTAGTTGGGGCAGAAACTTAGCAACTTTCGTCGGATATTCATAGTACATACTGCGCAGTGCAGGAGGGTTTAAGACATCGTGCAGTGCTCAATGTATTGCAGCTAGTGGTACGGGATATTCGGCTCGTTTCCATATGGAGATTAAGGGAGCCTGTTGTGTGACAAGAGCCAAACACTTAGAATAAACCTTCTAATCTGCGCGTGCGACAATAATGCGCGGAAATTTTTAAGGGCTAATTATTTCAGCAGCGTAAGCGCTACGCAACCGCAAACCATATAGATTCATCATTGTAAGCACGCCCGTGAAAAAGTTGATAATTAAAACGAGGACTACGATCATGTTGTCGACAAGTGGGGTAATTAGCTTAAGTTTGGTATTTGCGACATACGGTGCACGTCATGCAATGAGTGTTGCACAGAACCGAAAGAATCAAAGCGCTTGGTTGTTTGATGCCCTTCCACCACCCATCAGCCAAACTCCATTCAAAGTGACAACACCCGGATTCGTAAAGTCTAAATCTTCGCTCTCGGTGCGTGCCACCTGGCATTACAATTCGCCACGTATCACTGTGCACCCACACACCTATTAAAACAGTGCTTCACAAGTGCTCATAATGCCTCAGCCCGACTGTTCCCTAAACCTATTCCCAAAGCTATAGATATACGACCGTCATTGCAACGACGACAATCATGGCGAGAGCTCTGTAAATTTAGCCATTGCTAGCCAAGCTCTATGAATGCATGCTTAAGCGGAAATAGGCAGGCGGGATAAGGGGAGACACGCATAGAATTTCGATACAACTACATAGGGAAGCGCCAGGGGAGAGAACAGGCCTCATTGTCTCTAAACTAGAAACCATTCTCGACCCGTTTCTCCAGTCGTATACGAGATTCAGCGCTGTGCCATCGGAACAAACGTTTCGCTTAGCGTTAAACCAAGTCCTATCGTCGGCGATGAGGCTGACGAAGGGTACAGGGGCGACGCGCGGCTCCTCTGATTCTCTGGGTCACCTCCGGCAAGCGCACTGGCGCACCGGGAAAACCGCGGATGGCCAAATTGGTCATAAAACTGTCATCATCACCAGGCGCGCGAACGGCGTCCTTGGCCGTCCGCGTCATTGTCGAAATGGTCCGTCTGGCAACCGTTTATGGGGCCGCTTTTGAGGAAGCCCCCCTCTACGCCGCGGCTTCTCCCTTCGCTTCGCTTTGAACGTGGTGACCCCCCGCCCTCCCCTTCAGTACTGCCAGAAGGCAGGATGGACGCACAGACACTGCCCGTCGTGACTCGAATCAAGGGGGCTGGAACGGGGAGAGTGTTCATGTTCTCTTGAGTCCTTTGTGCCCTCCCCTTCGCCTGGAACAGTCTTCGCAGCTCTCAATCCCTGCACCCTCTAACTGCCCTCTGTCTTCTCTTTCTACAGCCCGTTCTGTCGTTTTGTCCGGCCGGAAGTACCATCAGGATTATAGGCCCTTAATATATCGCGCAACGCGCCCCCGGGCAAGCAGCGCCTTGCTGCTGTAGATAGTGGATGGTGGACTAGGTCGCATTAGGTTTTACGAGCTCTTTATTGAAAATAAATGTACCCGCCCATTGTCGCCGGTGGTTATGTGGTTTATAGGAGTGGAAAAACAAGTAACACGAGGAAAGGGGAAGTGGATGAATCGCTGGCGGTGACGCCTGTTGAGCTCTTAGGGGAAGCTAGGACGGGATCGTCATTTTGCGGAAATAAAACGGTTGAAATTATTCATCTTGGTACGCTTGTTGAGTGGATGAAACGTTGGATCTATGTACACTAAAATAAACGCTGTCACGTGTTACGTTTTCCTACCTATTATAGTCTGGCTCCTTATAAGCCTAGCCCAGTCGCAAGAAATAGTATAATGATCGATACAACCCTTATTTTTTACACAGTTCTTATGTAGCTTCAGTTTTCTACTAAGCATTATTTTTGTTTACATCACTGCGCATAAACTGACGAGAAAATTGCTTCCTTTTTTTTGCATTTCATCCAGGCCGTTTCTGTAAAGGGTGCACTGTCTTTGAACACAGGGGTCAGGCAGGAAGCCGACGTTCAAGGCTACTAGGCATTAAAAAAAATCTCTTCCAAGCTGTAAGAAGCCGCTTAGTTTTGGCGGTCTCTGCAGGCTGAGTACAGTTATTTGATGAATAACTAATATTACAAAACTGAATTTCAAAATGACCAGAGCCTCATTTTTTTTTTTTAGGGGGGGGGGGGGGGGGGGGGGGACAAAACGTGACCACGCACTGCATTCACGATTCCCTGAATAACCTAAAATAAGTGCAGGAACTAAAGCGCCTGTGTGAATGTAGCTTTTTACTTGAATATATAGTATTGGTAGAAAATTGTGTGGAAATGAAAAGAAAATTATTATGCAAATCACAAGCCTATGAAGCGGCTCGCGCAACTTCTTGATTTTTCACGTTCAATGGTTTTTAACGAAGTCACAGCCATCACTGTTTACTTCTCTTTCTGTTTTTGAAATGCAACGAGTCAAAATACTTTCACGGCAAGGAAGAATTTTCTTGCGTCTTGAGGTGGGGGAAGAGTTACTCTCAATCCTCCTTAAGTGTCAACCTTTTTTTTTTTTTTGAAAATTGCATTATTTCTGACTTTTGACACGGCGAAATCTGAAGATATATGCATGGTGCAATGAGGAGTACAGGAACAGGAGTATAATGCAGGGGCTGAAGTACTGCGTCCATTGGACAATTCTATGTCAATCTGACCTGCTGCGTCAAGCTGCGCATAAATGGCAATCTATGCAGTAATTGACCATACTAAGTATATAACGCCAAATTTAGACTAGTATTATTGTTAGCACACTGAGCACTCGCACAAAAAGGACGCAGCCGCATACACATGCAAGACAGTTAATTTAGTTCACTTGTGGTACGTGTTTGCCTTAAAACTGCTGTCGCCGCGGCTTTCATAAAAGACTGGTAGCAAGCGGCTTCTTGAATTGAAATTAATAGCAACTAATCGATTCCACTACTGTTTGTAGTAGCTGCGTCTATGTTTCTTTCCCGAACTCGAAAAAATCTTTAAAACCATTGCATTCCCAAATAATTATGGCAAATTGGATACAGAATCAATTTCCATGCAGTTTTTGGACTAATTTTTTATTCCCGCTCTCACCGTTAATTCAGAGCTTCGAATAATTTGAACTAGGAGCGTGATCCCTGCTAATGCCCATGTGTGTATATGGCGTCGTAAGCTCGTTAATTCGAACTTGGGAGTGCTCGGTCTGGGTATTTCGGACCGAGGATCACGTTAAAGTATGACATGCGCCCCCAGCGAACCTCGAAATAGGCCTCCCTGAATCTGAATTGTATGTAACAGTTGTGCCCGCGCACATTGTGCAAAGTTCACTATTTCCGAAATAAAGCTTAGTCACACTATTCATGTCATCCCATGGTTGCGAGTGCGCGCGCGCATCGGACGCCGCTCGCGGTGTCACTGTTCTTTTATTTTTGTTTTGAAATAGTGTGACGCCGTTCTAACTCATACGCTTTACATCCACATTCTGCTTCCAGCTGACCGCGCGCAGTTTCACTTCACTGTGCGCTTCGCCGCAATGCTTCACCGTGCGACTATGCGGTGAAGCATCCCCAAAACGTGATAGGGCCGTGTTGAACAGATGCATCCGTACTAATGGCTGTGAGTCGCACTACGAAAAGAGAAGGGGACTTTGACAATTTTGGAGCAATCCTTCAACTTTCGCTACAGTGTTCGCAAAGAAAAGCGCTTGACAAAACGGGGAAAAACTGTCACTTTCACTTGAGTTTCATCTCAAATGGAGACAGCTGTCTTGCAGGCGTTCATTAGATTAAATTACTGTAATGCAAAGCTGATTCGGCAACTTTTTCGAGCCAATTACATAATTCATATTATCGCCATAATCATCATCACCCGGACTATGCCCACTATAGGGCAAATGCTTCGCTCATATTAGTCTAACTAACCCGGTCATGTGCTAGCGCCATCCACTTGACCCCTAACTTCTCAATCTTATCCGCCCAGCTGACTTTCTGCCGCCTCCTTCTACGCTTTCCTTCCCTTAGAATCTAACCGGTTACCCTAAGCGACCCTCGGCTATCCTCTCTTCGCACTATACATGTCCTGCCCATGCCCATTTCTTCTTCAGGTTAATTTGAATCTTTTTGTCTGCCCCACTGGAAGCCAGAATAAATAGAACTTATTGTAGCTGTGAACAGAAAAATGTGCTTGGTAGAATTTAATAACGCCGTAAACATGCTCCAAAGTGCTCCGAAAACCACCATAAATTACTCCAAACATGTTCCGAAATCATACTTTTCTTGCACCAAAGCTGCTCCAAAATAAAACTGTTGCCGCTCCCTTGCCTGCTGCAAAAGAGTTTGCTTGTACTCCCGTGTATGTCAACAATCGCTAACTATATTGAAGAAAATAAAATTGCGCCAATATCATCGCCTTCTACACTGATCTTCGGCACTGCATGGCCAGGCCTTACATACAACTCAAAACTGAATTAAAAAAGCCATTTTGGGCTTAGAAAAGCCCGCTGCACGAATGTCCGACGGCTGTAAAAAGCTCACTATACGTACGGTATACGTACCCCTGCAGCATGTCCACAAAAACGCCACAGACTCTTCGAGAGATAAAGACCTTGTTTAGTAGGGACGACGTCTCTGCCCTGAGAAATCGAGATTACAGCGGGTCGCCATGGCAACGGCTGCTTACACTACTGGGACCTTCGTACAACAAATGGTGCTCAGCATTACCAACGACACTGGTGTGTACGTTGCATCCGCCTTTCGTCGAATGCGGCCTCTCCGTGACATATACCGAAACTCATCCGGCTGGGCGGCAAATACCGCGACCCTTCGATACCCTTCAAAGGGCGCAGTATCCTGTTGCGTTTCGCGCTGAGCCTCGTGTTCTAGCCGCGGACTCAGACCGGAGCCGCGGCGTGAGTTATACGCGGAACCGCAACCTCCGCTGGGTCGGCACCCACGCAGGCGCTGGAGGCAACGACGAAAGATGGTTCGGAAAAGCGGTGCCGACTTTTTCTCGCCGCTCTCTCGGGAGGCGCCCGCAAAACAAACGCGCCGCAAACAAAGGCGGCGCAATCAAGAGTGCCGCCAACGACGGCCCCCAACGCTAAGAGAAAAACTGCTTGCCTCTGTATACTCACTCACTCGAGCTTTGTGTGCAGTACGCCGAGGGGCGAAGGAAAGGGATAGAGAGAGATGGGCCCTCCAGATGAACAAAAAAATATTGAGCGAAGGAAGAGAAAGTGTTGGCAGTGCAGTGTTGCAGTGAAAGTCCGGGGATGGACGACGGTTGGCAAAGGAGGAGGAGGAGGAGGAGGAGGAGAAGGAGAGGAGGCGGGAGTGCCCTTAGGCGAGAGCTGAGGAGGCGGAACCTCGCGGGGAGAAATGATTGCCGAGAGAAAATTGCGATTTCCTCGCGCGATTTATCCATAAGCGGTGACGGCGCGCGCGCTCCTTTTGTTTCTCCATTTACTTTCATTTTTCTATTCCCCGTTCCTTCTTCTCCTTCTTGAGCAACGCGTTCGCGTCGCCCGCGCGGGGGCGCTCTATTTACTTCCACTTGAGTGTCAACGCGCTACTTGATCCTGCCATTTCCTGTGGCCGCCACCGCAGCCACCACCGTGCGGCCCGGATCGCCAGGGCAGGCAGGGAGACGTGCCGCGCACGATGCCGCTGTGGACAGCCTGCGAGCCCGGTACCCTCCCCGAGCTTCACACCCCGCTCTTTACACCTCACATATGAGCGTGTGGGCGCGTTGGCTACGAAAAATGAACTTCGAAGTCGCGGTGGTCGGTTAGCCGGACTTGTGTAAAATTACTCTTTCCTTGCAACTACGGCCTCTCCAGCTCCCCCCCCCCCCCTCACCACTCCTCCCCTTACTTCCTTTCTTTTTTTTTTTCTTTTTATCTTGCTCAAGTATTTAATATATATATACGCGCACGTCACCTATATACACGAAGAAAGCACAAACAAAACATCATACTTCGTTCCCTCCTTTATGAGACGAAGCCGTATCCAGGCTGCCGGCCGACAGCATCCGGGCCACCTTTCCTCACGGTCGCCTGGTCTACTCCATGGCTTGTTGATGCCAGCCCGGCTTTCTTGATCTTGCCCCCAGCACCGACCGCCTTCAACACTGGTGAGAAGAGAAGGAAGGAGATATAGTTGGGAGAGGGGTAGAAGCGAGGGCAGGGGGGGGGGGGGGTCACTTCGCCCTGCCTGGTCGTTTCCCGCCCCCAGACCCACCCGTCGGCTTCTCAAGTCCGGAGGTATTTTCTTTCAGGCCTCCGGGTGACAGCTGAGAGATGTGGTGAAAACGAATCCCGGTCGCCTATACTGCTGCTGCTGCTGTTCCTGCCGCTGATGCCGCGGCGACGGTGGTGGCGAGCGGAAACGTACGATAATGGGCCCGCAGCTAAGATGCCGTCCACGCCGGAGGCTCGTGTGGGGCCTCAGGCGCCTCGAGGCCTTCTCCTGCCTCCGGCAGAAGGGCAGCACCCGGAGGGGGAGAAAGGTGAAAACGAATCCTTCGAATAAAATAAAAACTGCAAAAAGAAGATTTCGCGATACGCTGTGGGCAGTGAGAAATGGGGTGGCCAAATTGAATGCCCCCTTCTCGCGTTTTGGAACTGGACGCTCGGTTTCCGCTTTCGTGAACTCGATCGCGAGGCTGGTATAGCTGGACAGGTCGCGGGGCTCGCGTGACGCTCTCGGCGCGCCGCCAGACGTGAAGCGCTGGAAATATGTGCTGCTGCGCGAGGGTAAAGGGGGCGAGGAGAAAGTGTGTGAGTGCTCGTTTCATGATGGCGCCCAATAAACACGGTTGATGTCAGGCGGATTCGCCTGAAGGGCGATAAATTTCTGCAGCTCTAGCTCGAAGAGTTGCTTAATTCTTCGCGCCTGCTGCCTAATGTTATATCCTTTGCGTGACGTGCACGAGATTTGTCTCTGCTTATGGCTTCTTCGCGTTGCTCCGCGGATAAGTGGACTCGGTGGTTAGTAGCTTGAGAGTGCTTAAAATTTAGTAGCGATGCTCAGCGCATGTATATTACAAGAAAGGTGACGTAAACGTCCGAGTTGCTTAAAACCAGGCGCGACATTGAAGCGAATGCATCACAGCCTTTGTAGACATATGTGCTCCAATAACTGTCCGCTTGTCAACAGGTTGGTGCGTTATCGATTTTTTTTTTTCTTTGACATCTGAAAGGCAGTCATTTTCGGTGTATTTACCCGTAAGGACTTAGGTGTTTTTTTTTTTTTTTCTTTTCGCCTTTGTAAAAGATCCGTAATCAGTGCTCGTTTATCGCAAGTATCTTCCGAAAACATGCCTGTAGCGTTTGTAAAAACATCCGACTATCGGCTGGCGCCTAATATCTGCACCATATATAAGCATTGGGAAAACAGAAAAGTGTCTGCCACGTATCCTCTGAACATACATTCCTTCTTTCGTAAGGCACCTTCTTGAAGATTTATAGCGACAGGATGACATGCGAAGGACTGTTTGTCTGAAAAGCGAGGTCAGCCCGAAGCTCCTTTGAGATGTCCTTTCAGTGTCCTTCGATTCTTGAGTAAGCGCCCCGGATGCTACTTTCGTCTTTCGCCTTTTCACCCATCGTATTTACGCAAACTCATTGCAATCTAGGGACCAACGCAAATGCTTTTTGCTTCTCTTAAATGCTATCTTTTTATTTAGTTTTCCTAAGACGATCCTCTTTTAAGGATGCGAGAAAAAAAAAAAAAAAAGCTCAGAATGCACCGGACGTTGGAAATAATTCAGGCGCTCCTCGCAATTAATGTCACCAGTCCACAGTGAAGCCACACACGCGGCTTCCAATCAAGCCTTCCACGATATACGTAGCGCCGCCTTTTATTCGCCATCTCCGAGATTCATTCATCGTATGCGCGTAAAATAATATACGCCTGCCGCCCGCCCGCAGGTCTTCAGTGTTTGTTCGCTGCTTCAGGGCGCCTTGCCTTAGGGGGCGCCGAAAGGTCATTCAGCGAGCCCTATTTCATTCTTTTTTTTTTTTTTAACCTTTTGATGGAGCCAGGAAAGATGAGGGGGAACTTCGTGGATAGGATAAGAAGGCCGAAGTGTAAGGCAGTGCCGAATCAAAGGGAGCTCGCCACTGAGATGGAAACTAAGCGAAAGTAACGACACTGGCCGCGCAAGTCCCAATCGAAACAGTGCGCAATGAAAAGGAGGAACAGAAAGTTTAAGGGGAACGGAAAGAAAGAAGAGTGTGACTGCAACTTGAAAAGAGGTGAAATGCCCCCAGTTGGTTGGCGGGGCAGGGCAACAACATGCGCAGAAGCCGAACCAGCCCCGAGGAAAAACGCAGTCAAAAAGAAATGTTCAAGACTGGTGGCAGGCCGTCGGAAAGAGTGTCGGAGGAAGGACGGTCCTGCCTGAAGTTGGGAAATGAGAAAAGTAAAAATACTGGAAAGAAATGGAGCATGCCGAGCGGAATCAAGTTGGAAGCAAGAACAAGGGAAAAAAGAAAGAAAGTAGAGAAGAGTGAGCGACTGGAGCAAAGCCCAGGAAAGAAGTCGATAGCCCGAAGGAATACGAGGGGAATACATAAATAAATAAATGAAGCCAACGTCGAGGCACGCCGAAAGACGCTAGGGAGAAGAAAAAGAGCAGCGTATACGTCGAGAAGACTTTGGCCCGGCTTTCCCGAGTAGTAACAAATAGCCTGCTTTAAGTGCAAGGCACACGGTGAACGTGAGGGAAAGACGAAAGTTTCTTCCTCAATCTTTTTCTTACTTCTTCGCATCGGCCGGCTTGCTTTCTTTGTTTCGAGATTGCGTTCCAACTTGATTTTTGTTTTCTTAGCTTCCTCACGCGTCTCGCTGAGGCTTAGCGAGGGAAAGCGCCATTTTTCCTGCCCACTCTTCCATCTTCTACACGGCTGCATTTCTTTTTTTTCGCTGGGAATTTTTTTTTTTTTTCTTCGTCACTTCTTTGGCGCGCGTAGTCCTCCGGCTGCCGCCGAAGAAACTTTCTTTTCTATTGCTGCGTTCTATTTCTACCCTTCCACGTGGCCGAGAGAAGGTGTTGGAGAGCGAGAGACAGTTTCACCCTCTCTCTTTCGAGGTTTTCTAGCCTCGCTGCAGGGCGCCTCACTCTGAAAGCTGGCAGCCGCGATTGGTCGGCTGACGTCTGCACGCACCGGACGCGCAGTGGGCGTGGTTTGTCCGGAGGCTGAGGTCTGTGCCGGCGGGCAACACCGCCGCGGTCTCCTCATCTTTAATTATCCCCTCTCCCTTCCGCTTCTTCTGCTTCTCTCCTCCTTTATTCTTGGTTGCGCCGAGCTTGTTCGGGCTATGTCGAGAACATCGAAAGAAAACAGCGCCGGCGCCGGCTGGGTGGAAGGGATGCGCCGCGCGCGCGTCGCAAGGAACGAAGAGAAAGAACGCAGCGCTAGCGCTAGCGGCGCCACCGCTCGGCAGCCCTGGGAAACGATTTTCTTGGCTGCACGGTTGGCTCGCTGGCTGACTGGACGTCCGCGACGCGTGTCTGCGTCGGACGCTTTTGGAGCGCTTGAAACATGTCTCGTTCTTGTCTGAATGTACACGCGACTCTTTAAAAGGGAACGAAAGAAGGCCGTCTGATTGGTCGATGCTGCTCTTTCGGAGCGCACACGCTGCCAGGAAGTACGCGCCATAAAACGTCGGAGACCGGGTTGCTTGCTCGTTCGTAACCGTGTCCCGAGTTGTACAAAAGTCAGCGTGTCGTCGTCGGCGTCAACGGCCATGAATTACGGCCTTTCCGGAAAAAACATTCCTCACTTTTCAAGAGCGTCAGCAGCTCTAGCCTTGCGCTTCGCTGTCGTAGTTTTTGTTTTGTCGTCGTTTTTCAGCTGTTTGGCTGCGGGCTTGACGATGTGTACGAAACGTAGGCCGTCGTAAAGAAACCCTAAAATTTAGTGCCCTGGAGATAGCGCCCTATATCACGAAAGCTCTTTAGATCTCGCAACGTGGAGAGCACTGACTGAATCTCGTCCTGAGGCCGAATGCGAATTCGTTTGCTGCATTTATGTTGCCCCATATAGGCGACAGAGGGCAAAATCGAACATTCGCTATCTTATATGTTCGTATCCCTCTTCTTGTAACAGCCTTAGTGGCACGAAACCAGTAGCATGCTGTCGTGAAAAACTTGATCACATTAATGGAATTGTTCTAAGCATTGAAGCAGAAGAACAAATCTGTTCTATCGAATTTCAAATACGTTAACACTGTCCCTGTTGTTAAATTATTTCTGCAGTGCTTGAGGAGGCCACGAAGAGAAACGCTGCAAAAAGTACGTTGAAATTTAAAGTAACAAGCCCAGCTTGAAGGTTTGCTACTGTTCCTGTTAGCACGAACTGTTTTGCTGCAGTGCAGTCGCGTACCATTCCCACATCGAATTTATGTGATTTCTGCAGAGTTCGATTACTTCGATTTCTGAATAGTTATGTGCCTAACAACAGCTCGCCTTCTTGCTCAATCTTTCAATTGAACACAACCATCGTGTATACTATTAACCATTATTCGCGCGGCTGACTACGCTTATATCGATGGGTGCGCATAATTCCGGTACGTGCCACCTTTTCATCGCAAGATTCATTGCCCCTCCTAACTACCTATAAATAACGAGCTCAAGATTGGAGCCATCAATTTCAGTTTTCACGAACAAGAACGCGAAGACAGGTGAGTTATACGATTCATTCGCACGTTCTCATTTTATTATTTGTTCTGCGCGGACCATCTTTTATACCCGAGTCCGATGAGACACGGCCAAGCACGGGTCAAACGCCTTTGCCCCTTCACGACCCCCTTTTCTTCTATATATCTCCTTTAAACCCGTTACCTGGTTAATTTTTTTCTTTTAAATTATTTCATTCCTCCTTTCCTTTTATTTGACTCTGCAGGACGGCGGCGCAAAGATCGTGCTCCATAATGGCATCGAGGTGGAGCGGGCGGGAAGCGCAGTTTTCACCTGCCAAGATGAGGTATTTCCGTGAAATTGGTTCGTGGGCAGAGCGCACGCGGGTGCGCACTCGCCAAGAGGACGGAGCAAAAAAAATCTTAAAGGAAAGAACAAGTGCAGAGATGAAGGAAGACAGCCAGAGCTGCCCAAAACTTTTTTCGGGAGGGGAAGGAGTTCTTAAAGTTATCCTCGTGACGCCAATTTTTCTCCCGAGAATACTCTGCAGCGTTGTGGTTTTGTTGCTCTCCTTAACAGATGAATAATGGTACAGTATAGGGTACGTTCCTCGCGAGCTTTATCTGCTAGTTTGGATCGTTTAGCTAGAAGGTTGCTCGATGATGTATACGACTCGCTACCTATTCTTCATTGCCCGAACTTGCTCAGAAATGGGCAGATGTATTTTGTTTTTATAAACTTTAATATATATATATATATATATATATATATATATATACTGCATGTAATTTTTGTAAATACACTTTCTTAGAGGCATCAGAAGTGATATTTCCAATTAGTAAATATTTGTTTTTGCATTATTCGGTGATGGTTGAGAAAGTAACGGCACCGAAGTGAGGAAGGGTGCCAAGAGTTGCAGTTTTGAGAAGCTACCTTGTACGTGATTGCTCACTCCTAAAACTGCATGATTTCTGATCACGATTTTGTGTCAACTTGGATGTTTCGTCGGTGCACAGGTAGAATTGGCGCAGTGACTTTGGTGTCCTGTTGATGAGAACGATGTCGCCAGTTGCGAGTTTTACTATGCCAGCAGGGCCGTATAGGTGTCTCAGCGGAGATGAAATGAAACACGAAAGCACCCGCATAGCCTATATTAAGATTCCTGTGTGTGCCTCAAGGAGCCCCGCGGTGCTCCAAATCAACGTGGAGTGCTCTGCTACGCATGGAAGGCAACTTTATCGGCATTGGTACTGAAAATACAAGTGTATAGGTCTCGTCTTTTCTATACTCCAAGAAAGAGGAGGGATCCCTCCTCTTTTCCGCAACATAGAAAGACTGGATATAGTATATGGCGCGCTGACTAAAATGTTCTATAGCGTAACAACAGAGGTGTCCATGTGACGTGTACATTTTCTGCGCTCTTTGTGAGCATGCGCGAATGAGCGTGTTAGTTTATGAGCAATAAACTTTGAACTGACGCACATGACGAGCGGTGGAGCCTACACAAAACCTCGATTTCGTAAATAGCGGCGTGTATGCACTCATAGTTGAAGATCACTCTGTATATCAGTTTTAATTGTAATATGGAAATAACGAAGCAAACGAAAGTGCTTGGCTTGGTGCAATAGTCAGGTCATGAATTTGCCGCCGGAGGGTCGCCGGAGAAGAGGTAGGCAGCGAACGCGATGGTTAGATGGCATCCTCGAGGCACTGCAGATGAAGTTATGTGATGTTAAGAAGATAGTGAGAGACCGGAAAGCGTGGCGTGACATGGTCCATAGGGTCACGAAGAGTCGGACACGACTGAACGCCTGAACTGAACTGAATCATTGCAACAAATCATCAGAAAGCGATGCCTTTGCGCGGTGCTTATTTGATGCTTTATTGACTCAGTTTTGGTTTTGTGCAGAAAAATCACGAGATCTGCTCGAGCTGCAGGGATTAGCGAGCGACACTTTGTTGGTCTTTTCCGTGGCGCCTAACTCGCCATCGTGACTAACCGTGCAGTCACAGTCAGTTAGTATGCATTGGTTAATTATCTAGCTGACTATACTCATTCATGACTGCCGTTGGTGTACGCTCTGGAAGGGATTTTCTTCGCTTTTGAAGTACTCTGTCCTTTAACAATTTCTGCAATCGCTGGTGGACGCTCCTGTTCTTTCGGGCCGGCATTTCTTCTATAGACGCCGCTGAGAAACGCACTGATTCATCTGGCACTGCTGCGGCACGACTGCTGAATATCATGGCGATAAATTCTAGGAATACAGCGGGCGTTTTTCTTTAGCTTTTATGTTTATATATGTCATCCTAACTTCCCCACAATATGCATTCGCTACTATATATAGCCAATATAACTTCCACAAATAATCTTTTTTTATGTTGGCGTAATGTTGGCGTAGTTAAAGAAAATATCACCTAAGACTCCCAAAACCGTAACCGAAAGGGATTTGGGATGGCGTCATTAGCTGGACAGACGCAACATAAATTTCACATTCAAATGACCGCGATGCCCACTTTGAAGAAAATCAATAACCCCGAAAATAAGTTAACACAGACCGGTGTAACCTGCAGTCAATGCAATCCATTAAAGAGATTAATATAGCTGTTCGTTATTACCTGTCGTTATGGTCGTTTAGTGGTATGCATGGTTGTTGTTAAAAAAAGAAATCTTCCCTTTTACGTTCGCGTGCTGGGCCACTGCCGTAATAGCCGAATGCCCAGAAAATATTAAGTGTTGCTGCCAAACTGCCGTCACCAACCCTTGCCTCAAATTCCAGCTCTAACTCACCCTATTTCATGAGCATGCACTGCACTGCAGCATCTCAACGCACAGGCTCCTATTAAACTCGTCAGAGCTTTCCTTGCTTGCACAGGTAGTTGTGTTCTATTAAGATGTTTCCTCTATCATCTCCCTCCCCTTAGCCCCTACACACACCTAAATCATTTCAGACGCGTTCGACTCTCAGAACTTGTACGCAAAGCATGATTACATGCAGCGTAACACGGCGTGTCGCATACTGCAGATCTGCAGCGCCGTATTGTGCTGCACGTAATACAATACAATATTGCGAAATCGCATCATTAATTATGTGAAATATAGCGCGTCGAAAACTTACGCTTATGGGCGTAACGGTGTCAAAATAGTTTCTCCACTTAACGCACACGGAACAACAACACGCAGGTACTGCTTCGCCCCCCCCCCCCCCCCCCCCCCCCTTTACACCGACGCATTCCAGCGGCCACGATGATGTATATATACATGTTCAAGGAAATCACGCGCTCCCTCGCGACCAGCGGCTGAGCGGCGGCAGCGTCTTTAATTCGCGGTGGACGCGCACATTTCCGTTGAGTGTGGAAGAAGTCTACGTGCACCGCTTATAGGACACACAGTCATCAGCTCCGTCTAGCCCTCTGCAACCCTCGCACCCCCCTTCTTGTGCGCCTCCGCACCTTGACTCCGCTCTTTCCGGCTGCTCACTGAGCTTGTGCAAGGCGGACAAGAGGGGTGAAGAGGGGAAGGAAGGGGGGGGGGGGGGGGGGGGGGCTCCGTTTGCACCCCCTGGAGGAGAATGCCCGAGTAATTGTGGGATGGTTTCCGTCCTTGCGAGCAGCCGGCGAGCACGGTCATCGCCTCGGCTCTCTAAACACGGCTTTCGACTTCACCTCTCCGGCCCCAGCACTCCGAGGCTCCAGAACAGCGTAATCCGATCGTTTAATGCAGCCTCCAGGAAGCAGCACTCCGTCAAGCCGAGCTTCAATGTGTGTGGGCAACGCGACGTTGCATGCGCGTTTGCATCGCCCGAAAAACTAGACGCAAAGGCCAGGCTGCAGGGTTGCGCAGGTCGCGCACTCCGCGACGCTGATCCGGCCCGGGAAGGGTATTCCAAACTATTATGCGCGCGCCCAACAGCATGCCTGCGCACCCAGGCTAACTTCGTGCACGCGGACGGTGCGAAGGCCTTGTTTTGAGAAATTATTGCTGCTCGCGGGTAATGCATTTTTGAACGCTGAAGGCATCGTGAAATCGCTGCCTGCCAGTGCCTCATGAAAGGCCTTAATATACACTCATCTGCGTTTCTGGTGTCTGGCGAGATGAATGTCTGGGCCTGCAGAACGTAAAACAAGAAAGCAGGATGCTGCCCGGGTCACGACCGTCGCATATTTTCTATAGAAGACACCTGGCAAAAGATATGAAGCCACTGGTCTTCATGACAGCGTTTTCTTCTCGATGTGTCGACACTCGTATGTGCTGGTCTCTGAAATATTTTGTGTACATCGCTGTAGGTAAGCTGCACGTTTAGTATAGCCGCTATATTTTGTTTAGAGAGAAGGCAGTATCTTTCGTTATTACATTTTATACCGATCTGGTTTGCAAGGCATTGTTCAACAAACTACGTACCTAATCGGTCAATGATTATCGCCACACCTTCTTTGCCGTGCTTGATAATTTGGCTTTGAACGGAGCTATATACCGCACATTCGCGCCGAATAATGATGACAGACTGTTCGCCAAGCTACAGATCTATACATCACGCGCCGTCATAATCGCCGTAAGCACGTGCCATTTACATAGGAAGATATAACGTCACCGAAAGTTCGCTGCATGCTTATAACAGGAGAATTTTAGTTGTTACGACAGCGCATTCAAAAATCTATGCAATGATTACGAGCGTTTCTTACTTCCTGGTTGAGTCCGATGCTTCTTTCGATGTTTGCTTTTTTCTGTTTTTTTTTTTTTTTATGCTATGCGAGTTGGGGCTCAGATTGCGACTGCGACATAGCGAAATCGTTCCACTTTAAAATGGCCGCTCACGTTCAAGTGTTGCGTCATCCGTGTATAATCTTCGATCTACTTCAGGGTGGTCCCGGCTTCGAATCGCGCTCACATTCCTGCCGCATTTAATAGATTCATGTCGGGCTTGAACGCTCTGTACAATATGTTGAGCTACTCGCAACGTTATAAAATACAAAAACATGGCCGCTCGCAGACGCTGCCAGAACAAAGGTTTCTTGAAGTCGGTCTCGCTATAATGAGCGGAATACAGATGCAACTCCACATTGCTGCTGTATGCGTGACGCGAGAGCAAGAAAAAAAAAAAAAAAAAAGAGTGGTTTTGAGCGATCAAGAAGATAGTTAGCGTTTCGCGGCATACCGTTTGTACGCCGTTTATTCCGCATTCATCCTCTTCTTCGTGACTGCCGCCTCCCGCTTTTCAAGACTTCACGAGGTACTATTTTTGCTTCGCTTCCACTTTATATTTTCTCTGCTGGCGGCACGTTAACCACGAATTGCTTTTTTTTTTTTCTTCTCAGTGAAACGTAAGAAAACAACCTCCTAAATCGAACCCCCCCCCCCCCCCCCCCCCCCCCCCCCCTCCCTCCTTACCCTATAAATGATTGAATTTCGCTTTTGCCCTTCCCGAGACGTATACCGGAGTCGATTGATTCCGTCATCAATGCACTATACGCCGTCTCCTTGCTCTCTTTCAGTGTTTACCTGCCCAAGGGCACTCTTAAGGCTCCTGCTCTGGCTGCCCTCATCGGAAGAATGGGAATATGACCTGGGAGCACGCAACGCGAATCTTCGGGATGAAAAATAACAGAAAAAGGAATATAGCGAAAGATCGAGAGCCTTTCTTATTCGCCTTCAAACATCGTATTTTTTCTCGTTTCTCTGCCACTACGAGAGTTCTGCGTGCCTCGAGGTATACGCGCAGTACATGTGCTCTCGCTCCCTGTAGGAGCGGGTGCGTCTTCGCCGCGAGGGAACCCCTGGAACGGAAGGAATCGTCGACAGATTCTCTAGCTCACGCGCGCAAACACACAAACGCGAGACGACCGGCTCGTGGGAGAGATACCAGCAGCGGCGACGATGTTGGCGGCGAGCATCAAGCATCTCGGTCCGAGAGCGTCATTAAGGGGCGGCTGTTTTCCTGGCGACACGAGATCATCATTGGCGGTGGTGCCGACCGGCCGGTCTCCCGCTTGTTGTTCGCCGAGCGCGCTGCCGCCGCTGCTGCTGCTGTGGCGCTGAGGGATGTGAAGCAAGAACACCCATGTCCAGACACGCTCACTACAAGAAACGTCCATTCCTGCCGTGAGAACGACAGAGACGGAGAGAGAGAGAAAGGGTGGGAGGTGGTGGAGAGAAGGAACGAGCATGCACTTACGGGAGGTGAGCTGCTTAGTACAGGTATACGCTGAAAAGAAATGCATGGGGAACAACATGACGATGCAGGAAAAAAAAAAAAATGAATGAAGCATGCGTATACACCTGGTTGCTTATACGTATTTCCCCTTCCCTGCGGCGACCAACGCGCGAGCTGCAGCGGTAGCAGCAGCAAAACAGGCGCTGTTATGTACAACACGCTCTCCGGAACCAGATAGCGCACTGCACCCGCTCACTCGTTGCGTGGGAGGCTTCTTTGTCCGGACCGCGCGGTGTTTTCCCTTTTGGGCCCTGCAGAAAGAGTGGAAAACAGCGGAGAATGCCGTCGGGAACAGCGGCGCCGCATCATCCATGCCTGAAGGCTGATTGCGGCGCGTCGTGTCCTCCTCTTCTTTCTTTACCTGAGAGACTTGTCGCGTCAATTCCTCTCTGCTCTCTGCGCCACCATTGCCTTTGGATTTTTTTTGTTTTTTGTTTTTTTTTTTTTTTCTCAGCCGCTTTTTTTTGTTCGCTGTGCTGTTCAACGCACACACAGCGAGCGCAGCAAAGGAAATCACCGGTGCCCTCGCGTGGTGTATGTACAGCATTGCTTCCCTCGGGCCTCACAGCAACGCGCCCTCAGGCGTCGATCTCCTTTATATACTGGCGACATTGTTGTCTCCTTAGCGGGGATGCTAATGGCTCAGTGTATTATGTCCGCGTAAACACCGGAAGAGTGTAACGGTATCATGACTAGAGGCTGTTTTGCTGTCTGTACAGTACGAGGCGTTCCTCGTTTATATGGTGACTATACATGCCCCGGGCTGTAAGAATCATCGATAAGTCTGATCACATGTTTGCTCCGTGGCGATAACGGTTTCAATCCGAGAGTTCATAACGAAGCATTATCTAATGCTTCTTCAGCCAATCGGTAACCACCATGCAATGAATCTTTCAAAATCATGCTTACGTAAGCACAGCGACACACCTTTGCGGAGGAAATATTCATAATAAATGCTTCAACCACATTTCATAAACAACACCGTTTTCATACTTGTAAGAACAGGTAGGTTCCACGACTGGGATTCGTGACTGTATAAAAGGGAGGATGATAGGTAAGTTTCACCATGAATATGCGCTGCGCATATTTCATCGAAGCGCTGATTTTATTTCTCCTCGATGGACTGTGCGTCAACGCATACATATATACGCACAACGAAAACTTCACTCTGGTATAGCGGTTTATGTACCAACGATATATAGTCTATATATACATAACATCTATGCAAATCTCCGGCGATTAATTTATGCATATTGATGCAGTCCAGAACCACGAATGATGATTATTGTGTGTTTATTTGTGAATTTGCATATAGTCCTGAAATCTGTGATTACCGATATACACCTCCTTCATGTCACCACCCGTATTTAGGCTGGGCCTGAAAAACGGCCCATGTTTGCTTCGTTAATTATTCGGGAAGGGTTGCGCGCAGAATTTATGCCGTCATGTGCTAATTTTAATTACCTGCATGGCACCGTCCGTGTTATTGTTGTTTCAAAAACAAAAACAGCGAAAGTGGTTGCGGTGTACGAGGGCTGATTACACATGCGGCCATAAAACTTTAATGCGCGTCACCGTTTTCTTTTTGTTTTTCCTTTTTTTTTTCTTTTTTTCAGAGCTTTATTTTGTGCGCACATGCAGGCTGCGTGTGTTCCTCGCTCTCGTATACCTGCCACACTGTACCACTTTTTTGCAAAGGAAAACGCTGTTGGTGAGCTCACCGGAACGCGCTCATAATTTTAAACGCGGTGGAAACCTATACGCGTATACGTTTCACGCTTTGAGGGCGCCGAAAAACTGGCCTGCGCGAGTCCGGCGTACCAAGTGTTTGTACACGACGACTACGCCCTTCAGACTGCAAGGTAATATCGTGAAGAGCTTTCTTTTTGGTTGTTTCATTTTTTGGACGCTGCATCATAAACTATCTGTGTGGCAGCAGCAGAAGCAACCCAGATAACCATTATTCTCATTGGCGATTGCAATCACTGAACTAATCTAGATTTTATCATGCAACGGCCTTTGTATATGGCCTCACGTCTGCTCAAGCGGGGTGGTAAGTTTAACGCCTCGTGGGTGCCACAAACGATTAATTGGGCAAGCAGGTGAGGTAAAACCTTTGCCGTGAAAGTAGTGGACGTGGCGTTGTTTAAAAGCACCCGCTAGTTTGGAGAGGTAACAGGGTCAGGATTAATTACGGGACATTCTACTGTATAAAGGCATGGCCGGGGTGTACATTCAAGTGGAGCAGAGGCTCGCATAACCTCTTAGAAGCGGGGAAATACTATCGGCCAGGATATATATAGAAAGGGGACGGAATGTTGGCCGTACACTGCTTATTGGGTGACTGCATGGTTTCCTTGTCGGCAGTGGTAAACCGGCTGTGAAGTTCCTAACCAATGGACGGTAGAAAGCCGGATTGCCGTTGTAGAACACAAATGTTTTGAACGTATACGATAGCGAGGAGGCCGACTGTTGTGAAGTATATATGACACACTTTTCAGCAATCAATGTTTTCGATGGGGCCCATGCTTTTTATTAGGTTTCTTCGGAAGTTTGAAAATGCAGTTTTGAACTCCAGTACATTTCTTGGGGAAAAAATACAGATACTGAGGCTATAACAGGGCCAAGCCAAATTTATAGGACAGACGTAATGCTTCCAATGTACTGATAGTTACACTTGCAAATCGCGAAGGGTGAGCGACCGGCTGTCGCACGCGACCAGAGAGTCGCTCAGCGCGACCGATGTTCACACTTCCGCACATGCAACCTGCGGGTCGATTTCCACATCTTGTCTATCTTGACTGTTCCACATTGAGTAAAGTTAACTTAAGCTCACTTCAGTTGAGCCGATGATTGATTACGGATTTGCGACCATGCAGCAGTCGCGAAACTGGAAAATCGAGCAGTGGTCGAACGGCCCGCGACTGTCGCTTTTCGACCAATGCGACCATTTGCGACAGTCGCTTTTCCCCCAAAACGGTCGCACGACCTCCGCGAGTCGCAAGCTAGCGAAATGAAAAACATGCAGTCATATTGTTTTAAGCATACAGCATGCAGCCAGTTGTATCCTTTAAATATACATAGACTCCAAGTGCCTTGCTCTCATAAAACAAACAAACAAACAAAAAAGCAGAGAGAAAAACGTTAGGCTCGACCCATCGTCCATTACATCAATAACGGCGTGGATTACTATACTTTCACAGTACTAAAGAACGCGTATCATATATCGCCCGCTGTAATTTAGGCTGCAATGCGTGAAACATAAAGATGAAACCTATACATTATATATATATAATCAGACCGGCATTAGATATTACATGCAAAGACGTGCGATACGCACGTACTACTTTACACTCGCTGCCCCGGTGCGTTGAACAGGGAACGAGTGACACGATTTTGTTGTTGTTTTTATTTTTATTTCCGCCCACGTACTTTCCAAAATCATGTAAAAATGTCCCCGCTTTCAGTGCCTCATTTGTTTAAGTGGTGAGCTTCGCTTGCACCTTACGAAGCGCCGACATCGTGGCAAGAATGTTTTGCACAAGCGTGCAAGTGCGTCATGTATACGCGAAGCCCAAAAACACGTGCACAGACAGGCTTCGTCGATGAGTTGCAAGCGCCACCCGTATCAGTATGCAGCTACGCTCGCGTCAACACTCGGCGTCGAGCGCGTGCGCCGCGAAGGTGTGTGGGCGTATACTTCGGCGTATACGCGACCGAAGAAAGGAACAAAACAAGAAAAAAAAAAGAAAAAAAAAGGGAAAGGAAAGGAGGATGTACGACAAAAGCGCGTATATACGTTTGTACTCGCAGCCAACGTCGGGAAACGTTCGACGCACGTCTTCGCAAGGCCATTTAATGTGCGCCCCAAAAGACTATTAAACTGCCGTTAGCGTCACGGGAGCGTGGCGAGCGCACGTCAGGGGACTTGTGCCGCCGCAATTAATGGAGCACAACGGACAGTGCGACAAGCCACGGAAATGTGCCCGATGTCTGTACATGCATGGGCGTCGGCACGTCGCATGGTTACTTCTTCTCTCCTTCTTTTTTGGTTGTTCGCACGACCTATCGATGGTTTACGCGCCGTTGTTTGCCGCATACATCATCCTGGCTGTCTTTCGCCTTTTTCTTCTTTTTGATTTTTGTGCTGAGTAATGTTTACAGGTTTTCCGCAGCACCTTTGTACCGTCAGCAGACCACGTGTCTGCGAGCGATCAACGCTTGTAAGGCTGCTAAACGTAACGCTGCGTAAACAACAACCAACGACGCTAATATTAGCTAGTTACGCGACTGCGTATCAATTATCTCCATGTTACTACACCACGCGTGGCCGAAGCAAGCTCAACTTTGTCGAAACTATGGCTCCACTTCGTCCAAGGTTGATGTGCTCCATGTTGTTGATGCGCCAAATATATAATATATATACCAACTGTGCATTTTGACGGAGTGCTGGAAGTATAGTGGGTGCATTCCCGCATGCTGTGAATAGGACAGTCTACGGTTTGCGAAGAATATAAATTAAAATATTGGCATAAATTGGCAGATCTCGGCGCATGACATACAACGAGAACTCATCGGCTAGAAAATATTTTAACTTGGTCAATGAAGTCCAATAAAGTGCAACCGGAGCGGATTGTATAGCGACATGCTGTGCCCCGTTGTTGCGATTAGCATTATGTATAGATAGATGCATTGGGCGTCTGAAGTGAATGTACTGCGTTTCATACACACCATTCAGGTAGTCCTGGACCTGCCGCGGTTTTATTTTCCTTAGATATTTTTGATCATGTCAACTTAAGGTAGCCTGTTTAACTCTCTATAAATAAGTGACAGTTATTTGTATTGTTCAAATCTTGTTTCGTGGCCTTTTAAGATGTTTAAGAAAATAAATAACCTAATCGACGGCGCCGCTCTTCCGCGGATCAACGTCCCAATGGTAGCACTGCTAAAAAAAAAAAAAAAGAAAAGAAAAGAAAAGAAAAGAAAAAAAAGAAAACTGGTTTTTGGTATAAACGATAGATATCAGGCTTTGCTTAGTTTACTTATTCAGTTCATTTCATAAAGCT
Source organism: Amblyomma maculatum (assembly GCA_023969395.1). Taxonomy (NCBI): domain Eukaryota; kingdom Metazoa; phylum Arthropoda; class Arachnida; order Ixodida; family Ixodidae; genus Amblyomma; species Amblyomma maculatum. The sequence goes on along the minus strand of JAJIZL010018957.1, from coordinate 263,137 downwards.
TACCAGAGTCGCTCCAATTACAGTTGTGATGAAATTTATGGATCATCTTTATTGTCCTGCTTTCTATCTTCGCTCTCTGCACTTCAGTGAGCACGATTAATCCTGTCCTCGACGTCATGGTTCGCGGACGCTGCCTATACATACTGAGAAAACAAGACCATATATATACACATGGGAAATTTAAATATTAGAATGTTCTGGTGTAGTTCTCGGCGCCACAGCGGGATATTCGTTAATATGGGAAAGGATGTTTCAAATGACGCCAGAAACAAATAGTCAGAAAAGTCTGTAGACTGTCCTTTTAAAAAGCCCGGATCAAGTGGTTTTGAAAGGAGATACTGGTACGTCGACGCGCTGTGTGCCATGACAAGATAAAGGGAAGAAACCTCGAGTGTGGGCCCCCGCATCGGATACTGAACAGTGAAGCGAAGAACAGACCTGACCACGTGGTCAGACGAAAGTGCACGTATATAAATTCTCTTTGCGTGCGACGCCGTCATGCAAGCCGCGTCGACTGCTTGGCTAGGTGCATTCAGACAGGGCCGCCCGATAAGAGAGGAATCAGAAAGAAGACCGGACGCCAGAGAGGCTTGGCCCATGTATACTCGCCTCGTCGCTCGCCAGTGTCTTGCAACAAAAGCAGAAAAGCGCGATACGTGTTGACATTCCCAAACAGGCTCCTCCCATCAAGACCCGTAATCTTTCATCGAGCTACCAGAAATAAAATAACTCTTAAAGTACGTGCCAGATAGGATTGGCGAAGTGCTGACAGAAAAGCGAAAGACTTCCGAGTGTATGGATGCTGAATACGGTATGAACCAGGATTTCCATACGCAAAACTCGTCTGGTGACGACTGATAGGTTGCAGTCTTCAGTGAAATTTACTGAAATATAGACTGCATTTATCTGCTGCAGTGTGCATCTTGTTCTGAAATCAAAAAGCAATTTGCGCACCAAATGAAAGGCATCCTGCATGTATACACACAATACAGTGCGTTATAGTTACCCTGATTAACCTCTCCGTTCGCTCCATTTTCGTGCCGTGGGTGGTGTGTATATTGGGTGTTTTTTCTTTAGACCGTCGAAAATTTTATCGCAAAGCTAACTAGGTTCAGATTTATTTTAGCCCTCAGGCTATATTGTGGGCTACGGCGGACACTAGGTACGAAGCAAAGTGCTTTAATTAGTTTCCCAATCAACTAATTACGTTAAGTAACCTTTAATTTTTCTTTTGAAGGGTGCCAGTGCGCGCTTTGAGGTCGGACTACAAGCGCTATGACTGCGCAGAATGGGATACCGACGCGACGGCTATCAATGAGGCAGCGGAAGCAAAATTCACCTCAGGGAATAACAGTTGTCGGAACAAACCTCTTGGAGGAGGAATCTGCGTCACAGGCGCTATGTGTGAAACTGCTCAGGGTGACATTTGTGGGCCTTTGTAATACGCAGTATAATTATTTTAGTAAAATTTGTTTTCGTGGCTATACTATTTGGAGGACGAACTACCCTTCCGCAAATACAATATGCCCCTTAAAATACAAATTTAAAAAGCTAATAAAGGAACCAATTTAAGCATTTTGTCTCTTACCTTGCGTCCTCCGTTGCGCTCAGTATAGCCAGGTCTAATATAAATCTAAACCCAGTTACTTTTGTCTCAAAAGTTTCGACTGTCTAGAGAAAAAACACCCGGTGGATATCTCGTACGCGCGTGCATGTGTTTACGTGTGTGTGTGTGCGTGCGCGCGCGTGCACGTGTGTGTGTGTGTGTGTGTGTGTGTGTGTGTGTGTGTGTGTGTGTGTGTGTGTGTGTGCGCGTGTG
>JAJIZL010018957.1:241442-260918 GCA_023969395.1 Amblyomma maculatum | reverse complement strand
GTGTGTGTGTGTGTGTGTGTGCGTGCGTGCGTGCGTGCGTGCTGCGTCCACTCTCGTGCGTGCGCTCGCGCTTTCAGTCACTCATAAATAGCAAAATGCAATCACAGGCAGGTGCGTGTCTATATACGTGTCTTTTCGAACCGTTCCGTCTAATGGCTCGTTCACACTTGAGCATTCGGCGGCGAGAGCACGCGATTTCCGCCGCCGCGGGAGAGAATCCGCCGGAAATCGCGGCGGAAAGCCGAATCGGTCCGGGACCGATTCTCGCCGCCGGATTTTTTTCCGCCGAATCCCATCAGCCAATAGGAAGGCGAGGAATGTTTGAGCGGTGTCGCTCGGTGCAGCATGGCGACCGCGTGCTCGGACGGCGTGCTCGTAGTGCGACAAGAAATGAGCGTCACTACGGAAATGCTTATTGACGCTGTGAAGCTCTATCGCTGTTTGTACGACAAGCGTCACCCGGAGCACAAAAACAATCTATTGAAAGACGACATTTGGAATAAGATTGGCGCCGCCCTTGGCATGAGCGGTACGTATGCCCCTTCTGTTTACTATGCCTGCAAATAGCATGTCGATGCTTATATTGCCACATTTCATGAGTCAGATGTGCCATGTTTTAGTGAATAAATGAATGTTAATGCTTTTTGCTTTCGGCACGGCACATAGCGTAGCTGGACGCTCTTTATCGGCGTACATAGCTTCCCTCAGGCAGTCTGTCTAGTCGCTCGTGAAGTCGAGGCCTCGAGGGTGCATGAAAACAGTACTCAACTGTTTCTGGACATCTTTCTGGCGAGCACATAAACGTTACCCGAGATGCGCCGTTTATTATAATTTAGTGCACGCATCTTGGTATGCCCCCACTCAGCTCCTCGATACCGCGGTCGGTGCTCTACGTTTGCGAGGCTCGCTGTCTGGATTTGTATAGTGATTTCGCCAAACGCTCGAAATGAATTAATATGCAAGTAAGCCCAATTTATCGAAAAAGTTAGCCACGGCGATCAATTGTCATGCGTCTGGAATGTAATAAAAGTGCGGGTGGACGTTTGTGTCCAACCGAACTCTTTCGTTCCTAGTGTACCGTCCGTTGCGCTGTTGTACGTATGTGGCATGTTGTTCGAGGATTAATGCAAGGCCGGACCATTGCTTGTATAGAGAAGAAATTCGGTGTATTACCATGACTCCTATTTTGCAGGAATCGCTTGCCAGAAAAAATTCAAGAACCTGAAAGATACTTTTCTGAAGCAAAGGAATCTGCTTAAGAAGAAGATGAAAAGTGGAGCAGGCGCCGCGGACATCCCTGCAATTAAGTGGAAGCACTACGACGCAATGATAGAAATTATGGAGCCAGTTTCCCCAGAACCAGTGTAAGTTCAGTCATTGTTGTTTACTTTGAATTTGTAATACAAAAGAAACTGAACATCACATATGTCTCAAAGTATTGCAAGCTAGCAGAAAAACTAGAATGCATCTGTGCTTTCCTACAATAATAATACTGCTACTTGCGTGTTGCAGCTTTTATGTCAAGACTACAACTGAACACTTCATGTGATTATTTGGATAATTCCTTTAGATAACACAATGAACTGGTGAACCGTGTTCAGCAAATGCGCCGTATATCCTGTCCTCGTAGCAAGTCCCTCGGTAGAAATGCACGTAATGCAGCAATTCTTTTTTTTTTTTATAGTATGTGTGCAACTAGTACGAGAAAGTGCAGTCAGCATCCCTGTTGTGTAGAGTGCTCGAAAGATGAATTTTTCTGCAATCAAAGTCAGATCTCGCCGCAATTAATCAGTTGTAGAGGCAAAACACGAAAGGAAGTAGTGTTATAGAGACCTAGAAGCAAGGTAGACATGAGCACCTTGCCCAGTAATTGGGAGCCAGAGTCTGATTCTGACTTTTGTGGCCCGATATGTCTTGCTCGAGCGCTCTACACAAAGGTGACGCTATCTGTACATATATTATTACTGTTCAAGAAGACTAATATTCAAACTTTTTCAGCCTCTCCATCAACGTGGGATTTTCTGCTGCAAATGAGTGAGTTACGGCACTGCCATATACACACATATGTCTTGTTTGCAAGTCTTTAAGACGCACATGGCTCAAGGACTTGCAAACTATTAGAAAAACTAGAATGTATTTATGCTTTCCCACAATAATAATACTGCTGCTTCAGTGTTGCAACTTTTACGTCAAGACTAAAACTGAACACTTCATGTAAATATTTGGATAATTCCTTAAGATAACACAATGAAAGGGAACTGGTGAACCGTGTTAAGCAAATTCGCCGTTTATCCGGTCCTCCTTGTCGCAAGTCACTTCGCAGAAATACTCTTAATGCAGCATTTTTGTTCTTACAGTAATGTGTGCAACAGGTGCGAGGAAGTGCAGTCAGCATCCCTGTTGTGTAGAGCACTCAAAAGATGCAGTTTTCTGTAAGCAAAGTCAGTTCTCGCCGCACTTAATCAGTTGTAGAGGCAAAACACGAGAGGGAGTAGTGCCACAGAGAGCTAGAAACAAGGTAGACATGAGCACCTTGCCTAGTAATTGGGAGCCAGAGTCTGATTCTGACTTTTCTAGCCCGATATGTAATGCTCGAGCGCTCTAGACAAAGGCGACGCTATATGTACATATATTATTACTGTTCAAGAAGACTAATATTCAAACTTTTTCAGCCTCTGCACCAATGTTGGACTTTCTGCTGCACAAGAGTGAGTGACAGCATTGCATTATACACACATATGTTGTCTTTGCAAGTCCTTGAGACACATATGGCTCAAGGACTTCCAAACTAATAGAAAAATCTAGAATGTATATGTGCTTTCTTACAATGCTAATACTGCTGCTTGTGTGTTGCAACCTTACGTGAACCATTATCTCAATGACAGAACCTTGGTCAGCCTTTTTAAAAAAATTACCGCTTAAAGATTTCAATTCTGAACACTACAATGTGTGCCTTTAGGGCTGCTGGAGATACAGAAATGAATTGTCAAAGAACGTGCAACACGGAAGATTGCACAAAAGCAAATTAGTTTTATTGTCTTTTCACAGATATCAAATCACTTGAGATTTATATTTTTTTTTCAAGGAAGCCTTCATATGTACCAAAATGTTATGTAATTCAAAACATGCAAGCATTCACAAGCCTTTTATGTTAAACAGCACTCATGGCATGTTCACTGATTGGGTCGGCAGTAATGTTTCAAGCCTTAGTTTTACATATTTTATTTCCATGTATTTACCCTAACAGCCCCAGTAAGCATTAAATAAGGGAGGAAGCAAAAACAATGAACCAACTATAACAGTAATGAGGCAATGTAACAAAAGAGCATGTAAGAATACATCAAAACAATTGGTCATCACATTGAAGCGGGGGGGAGGGCGAAGGAAATGGTGAACAGAACAGAATAGAGCGGCAGTAAGGACATGAACAAAGAGCATTTAGGAATACATGGAACCAAGCACATAGTAACATTTTTACTGCAGTATAAGAATACTAAAACTTGCAAAGGAAATGCAACTCTTAACAATGTAGGCACACTGTACAGCTTAATTCTGTTGGGTGGTCTTTCACATAACGGCGTAACTTATGTCTATGTTAATGAATTAGTGTAAGATAATAGATACACAAGGATATAACGAACAAGGAACCATTGATGATAATGTGTCATGCCCTTAAATGTGGAGCTTAATTGCCTAACTTTTATTTGTCAAATGAAGTGAAGGTTACTTCTTGCCGAATAGTATCATGCAAGGTTTGTTCATGGCGCACTATATGGTGCCGTTGCAGACAAGCACATGCAGAAGAAGACCCTCAGCCGCAGGAACCTCTTCAGGTTCCTGCACAGTCCCAGGCAGTACATCCACCTGGGAAACATTTCCTTCCAAGCACAGAAAGCGAAAGGTGAAAAACAAAACCTAGTCACTACAGCACTTCGAAATGGTGACAGCAATTTTGTCTTCATTGTAGGTCACAGGATATGCCGGAAGGAGACAAGGACTTCGAATCTGAAAGGTATTTGATGTGCATGTGCACAAAATTTGTGTTACAAATACAATTCCTTTATGCAGTGCATGTAGCATGCTTATTATAACAATTTGGTTAACAGAGTTGTCTATTTTATAGCTGTCCAAGGCCAGCAAAGGCTCGAAAAATTGCCAGCACCACAGAAAGGTAAAATGCTTTGATATAAAATTAATGCCCATTTACCAGAAAAATTCTGTTTCCAGCTCTTCAGAGGACATGCACCTTCAAGTTGCGTCAGCATGTTTGCAGAGAATTACAGCTATTAGCACAGAGAAGCAAGACGACGATTTGCCATATCGTTACTGTATGGCACTGGTGAAAAAACTGAGAGCTTTAAGCCCACTCGAGCAAGTCGATGCCATGCATGAAATTGACAACATCATGTACCCTAAAATGAGGCAAGCAATGTTAATGCTTGACCCTTAATTCACTATAAAATAAAGTTGTGGTACTTTTCCTCTCGAAGCAATGTTTCCTTTCGTCACATTCACTGCAACACAATTAGATGCTATGCATTATGTTGAAATTCTGAACCCAATAATGAAGGAGGCACTGGCCAAGTATGACAACTGCCCCCGAGCATTGTGGAAGCTTCCAACAGCCTGTTACAAATGAGACGCTCCTATCATCCAACCAACTAGTCACAACTGTGAGGTTATGAAAAGAAAAAAAAATGTCACATATACTAATGCCATATATCTTACCTTTTCAGTCCACGTTCCCCCTGACCATAGTCACCTGCCACGGTACTTTCCCGTCACTGATTAGGTATTGGCAGAGTCTGTCCCTAACGTCGTAAGCAAGCCTGTAATGCAAATGTTGTGCAAACACGCATCAAGTACTATGACGCCAACTTTAAATGTCTGCTCTATTCATGAGGTTAACAACATATGAGCTAAGGACTGACAAATTACTGAACTAGCATGCAGATGATCCACAGTTAGCTGCAATGTCTTGGTACCTGGTTGAATGGCAGCCAGTGTGAGGCAAGCCATTGAGTGCTGAGTTCCCGTCGTCTTCGGATCTCCAGGTTCCGTCAACAACCCTCCCTTGCCAATCAGTGCTGTCAGCTGTGCCAGATGGACAATATGCAGTTCGAGAGAGAGGAGATTCTTTCATTAGAAAATTATGCAAAGCAATACATGCCGAGATTATTTTTCTAATATTATCTTCCTTCGCCTTGAAAGGACGGCGCAGTATGCGCCACCTCTGGGCCATAATGCCGAAGGCATTTTCTACGACTCTACGAGCCCTGCTGAGGCGATAATTGAAGATTCTCTTCTTGTGGACCTCTTCGAAATCTGTATTCGATGGTCCACTGGAGTCACTCGAAGCAAACAGTGGATGGAGGCCTGTGAAATGAACATTGAGTAAAGATCAACATTAAGAATTAAAAAGCCAATGGCTGCTATTAAGTGATATAGCCTATACGTATCATTTGTTTCAGAAGCTGTCTGCGTTATAGTGAGCACAATAGTTGGAAGCAAATGTTGGAAATAATCGAGGCCTGCATAAAAATTAGTATCATGGTAATGTGTGGTTTTATTGATTGGTGCGTGATAGGTGATGACAAGTTAATGAAATCATTGTAATTGATATATTACTGATGATTTAAAGAAATAAAAATACAGCAAAATGGGAGATCAATGGTGTCAAAATGGTCAGAATGAAAAGGCAATGTTTCATGATGCTCATTAAAAAATTTAGTAGAATTGTTCTATTGGTTAAATGAAATAATTGAAAATGAAAAATACATTCAGAAGTGAAACTTCAGAATGGAAAGCCATTATTTACTGATGCTAAGTAATTATAAGTAAAAAATTGAAGAAATGAGGAAACACCATCCGTGTCTGTGAGACGCTATCACGTCATACCCTTAATGGCAGAGCTTGTCCCCCCAAATTTTTACTGCAAAGTGCTAATTAAATACCTGCATGCACTATAAACACCTCAGTGATGTGTCAGCCTATACACAATAAATAAGATGAAAGCAGTTGCCCAATATATTCTTTAACACCAACTCAAAGGGTCAAACAAACGGCTGTACAGTGCTCTGGTTCAAAGTGTGGAGAGAAGACAGGATGAAAATGGGAAGCATATGGTGTGAATGAGCATATTTTTGGCTTTTTCACTGGCTTGCTTCATCACAGGCTGCTATGGGTGTTCGTTCAACACTGCTGTGGTGCTCTTAAAGAAGTGGTCGAGTTTACATTCTTTACAGTTACAAATGAATCAAACTTCTGGAGAGGATGATTCCAACTTTACGAAATGTCAGCCTATTATTGCATCAGAATGCTTGTTGAAGTAAGCACTCAAGTATACCTAAAAAATAATTGCTGCTTTTTGCTATTGTATCAAAGTACTAGTGCAAGAAAATTTATAAAACATACTTTTCCTTGAGTATGGACGCATCATGTATGTCTTCAGGGGAAAAGCTTCATCCCCAACAAGGAAATATGGCATGCTGCCAGCGGTTCCGAGGGGTGCATCTTTCGGAAATCCTCTTTGGTTATTTTCTATTGATTCCTGGAGGGTGCTGCGTCCAAATACTCCACCATCAGACTCGCTTCCGAAGTGCCCAACTTCAACATAAATGAATCTGATGTAAAGGTAACAAACACAGCACACTTTGTCACTTAAAATGAAGGAGGGGAATGAAAACCGCACATCTTTTACTGGTGTTTCATAGGCATAGCAAGCCAATTCATACCAGATTTATAGTTATGCACCAGTTTCGGACATTGTCAGAAGGTCTTGGTTAGCCACTAATACCAGCGCTGCTGCATTGCACTAGGTGCACTTCTTTTACATGTTCATTAGAAGTGTCTATTAGGCAGCTGTAAGTTTCCAGCTCTTTGGTATTTTTAATTGTAAGCGAAGAGTACTTCGGTAAAACAGTATTGACAATAATATAATTGCGGCAAGCTTTTTTTTTCATGTACCTGCTGCTTTCTCACTGGAACTGTAAAGTAACACTCTAACCAATCGAGCTCCAGCATAGCACGCAAACAGAAATACAATTTACAATAGAGGAGGTATACCTGTAGTAAGCATCACTGATAGCAAGCAGTGATTTGCTGAAAAAGTTCTTATAGTTGCGATCAATGCTGCCGGAATTTGCAGGGCATTCAACAGCAACATGTTTCCCATCTAGTGCGCCTAAACAATGTGGCAAATTCCACCTTTCTTCAAAGTCTGCTGCTATCTGAAAAATGAGATATAATTCATACTAGCAATGTGAAATAATTAGGAACCAAGCGAAGTTGCTTTAAATATGGCTGTTACAAAATAATAGTAAACAATTTTCATGGTATGACAGCCAGAAATGTGTAACATGTCTTGATTACCTGTAGCCATTCCTCAGGTTTTGTTGGAACCGCAAGGTATATTGGCCCAAGGATTTCCCAAATTGCTTGGCACGTTGAGGAAATTATTCCGCAGGCTGTTGAACGTCCATTCAGGAAACTGAACGATGATGACCGTATTGTGTCACCGGCTGCTAAGAATCTGAAATACAAATATATAGTTGAGGAATCAGATTATGTGTTTATGTAAACATCAGCAGTCTTCAGTTATGGTGTACGGACTCATGCACTTCTTTAAGAAAGTGTTTTACCTGACAGTTTGGGCAAGTCGGTGCTCTGACGAGATTGCTTTTCTGAACTTTGTGTCCTTTTTGCGGATGTGAGGCCCAACCAGCTCCAGGAGGGTGTCAAATACACATGGAGGCATTCTTAGGTAACTAAAAAAAAAAATAGGAGCAAACATGTATTCACCATTCAACATAATTATAATGAATGAACAATCACTTCTTGATGGAAAGGAAAGCTACAGTAGTTAGCGTACACTTTGATGACAACTGAAGCGGGGTTGAGATGGAAGTGAAGATGGGCGTAGAAATGCCTTATTTGTTTTTATAACGCTCAACCTGTTTCTTTGTCTAGCGCCAAATCTAGTAATACAGCCACAACAGCCAAGACCGAACGGCCTTTTCATTAGCAGACGAACACCAAACCCACGAGCCACCACTGCGACTCATGCTATTAGCAGCCTATTCACGATACTACTACACTGAACATAACCTGAGAACTAACAGAATGTACAAAGGGCTGCCGAGACTTACTCTCGGTAGTATTCCACGTCGCGAGAACGAAGAAGCGGCAGTAGCTTGCTGGCGTGGCCGAGCTCCTCACGTTGTTGCAGCGCTGGTCGTACCCACCAACGCCGCTGTCGCCGTCTTTTCTTCGGAGCGTCCAGCACGCGTTGCCGTTGACGTGCAGCACACAGCGAGTTCGCCAGAAGAACCAGAAGAACCTCCTCCTCGTCTGAATTCCCCATGTTTTATTACAGTGCGCACAACTTGCACAAAACTCGAGCGCGTCAACGAAAACAAATCGACCCGCAGCTCAAGAGCGCGCGTGCGAAAACGCGCGAAAAGGACAGCTTTGATGGGCTGTCGTCAGATGGCGCCAACATCGATATCGCGTCGGCGGCGATGTGTTTGCTGTGAAGTGAGAACGAAGGAGCCTGTCGGCGGCGGCGAATTTCGCTCGCTCTCGCCGCCGAATGCTCAAGTGTGAACGAGCCATTAGGCCGCTCGTTATGTGCATTGAATACGTGCCAGCAGACTACAGAATGACCTCTTCATATGGCTCAACTGAGCCGACGTGCAATGGCTGGCCGGTCAAAAACTGTCAGCGCCACTTTCCAGGCGGTATCGGTTCCTCTTGAAGCCAGTCCATACATCACCCTCCGCGGCAGATTCCAGTCCACCCGCTCGAGTTCTCTCGGCCATTCATTGACTTTCGCTCCCGCCGCGCTTGTGAACGCTCAAGCTGTGCAGTGCACCCCCGGTGAGCTTTCGCTGCCGTTGTAATTACCGGCCGCTCGAGTACACACACATGCAGGCCGCCCGAGGTGGAGGGCGCCAAAGCACCGAAGACCTGCAGAACTGGACACGCAGTCCCTGCAGCTGCCGTGTTTGTTAATGTTTTGTTGCTTCGCTCGTCTGCGCATGCGCCGGATCGCCTTTGCACTCTTGTCGACGGGCCTTGCTTTTCTGTTTATTTACCTTCTTTGTCTCGGTCATCTTTTTTTCTTTCTTTTTTCAGACAGGGAAGGAGTCCTGACGAAAACACAGTCGAAGGAGATTCAGCTCACGGGTGGTCAGTCGAGGAAAAAGGTAAGTGCGAGCCCTTATACTTGCGACATTCAACTGGACTGACTCGTTCGATGGAAAAATATCCATTTAAGAACCGCGCACGCAGATGCTTGCGCAGTCGACCCATTTATGCTTTCTTGGTGACGCGTTTTGTTCAAGTAACCCCTGGATATGGATTGTGTTAAGGTGTGCATGCCTGAACTGATTTATATTCCGGCAGTGTGCAAACGATGGGGAATAGCATGCTTTGTTGTGTAACGAAGCTACGTAAAATAGCTTTCAGAGCACCCTCTGCTTACTAGTCCGTGTTTTTGGGCTTGCAACCTGACCTTCTTTGTATACAGTACAAAATTATATTTTCTCATTGCCCGTCGCAGGATGGCTATTATTAGGGAACCCGTGTGCCTTCCTTTTTTCCCGCGTCATCCGTTGTATAGCTATATAAGCTCCTGCGAAAAGGGAAAAAAAAAAAATCGTGCCTCGAGCTGTCGGCTCATTTATATTTTCGCAAACATGGCGTATACGACTGCAGGAGGGTTATACAGGGTGTCCAAGCTATTTTAGCCACGGGTTAAAAATTGAACATTTCAGGTAGGCACAGGGCCGGGAACCAGTTGCATAGATCTACCTACCGTCTTGCGTACCATAGAAATTTTTGTTTTGCCTTTAATTATTTAGTAATTAAAATTATTTTTTCTAAATTACTAGATATTGACTTTAGAAAATAAATGTGATTTGTAAAGTTGGAGAGGACCTTCGGAAACCCCCATTACGTTTGTTTGCGGTAAAGAAAGCCTCATCTGTAGCTTTTTTTCCCGAATTCCAAAGAAAGCCCGCGAAATTAATACAAAAAAAAATTACGTAACTGGCACATCCGCGCGTCACAATTGTGCTGCGGTCAACCGTGGTTTGAATGAACGAAATTAGGTGCGGTTGGCTCCACGGCCCCGTTGGAACGGAAGGCCGATTGTTTGCGTTGGTTTCTTCATCTGCGTCAGCCAGTCGGCGCATATATGTGACGCTGCAAGTAGCAGTGCTCGCTGCAACCATCGCCAACATATCAGCCTACCGAACTGGGTCGTCTAGTCAAGGCCTCAGATAATTTCGTTCACTCAAACCATGCACGCTTCGGAGCACCACAATTGCTACGCGCGAATGCGCTATATATAGTCACGTGATAGCTTTCGTATTTCGCGGGCTTTCTTTGCAGCTCGGAAAAAAGGCACAAGTTAGGATTTCTTATCGGAAATAAATGGAATATGGATTTCTGAAGGTGGTCTACAACTTTGTAAATCACTTTTTTTTTCTAAGGTCAATAAAGCATTTAAAAAAATATTTTAATTACTAATTAATTAATTGTAAAACAATAAATAACCTGTGGTTCCCACGCGGATTTGCATATAGATCTATGCAACTGGTTTCCCTGGCCTATCTCAAATGTTTTATTTTTTACCCCTTGACTCAATTTAGCTCGTACACCCTGTATAAGCGTTGTCAGTCTTTATAGACGTTACACAAAAGTAATCGATTGCAGTTATACTTGGTCAAAAATGTAACTGATTCCCTGATTCCACTGGCCAAATACTACCGCGGCAAAGCAACTAACTGGACAGTAACAAAAAATATTCAATTCCTGTTACGGTAATTTCTTTCATTCTGTTTGAGCCTTATGCAGATTAATACTTGGGTGCAGAATAAGCTATTAGGGCATGCTAATTTTGTTGATTGGCGAAATAACGTTGAAATATGCTAATAACTTTAAATTCAGCTTAATGTTTATTAGCAGTTGGTTTGCCAAGTTTTCACAGGTATTTCTTGCACCCTTAGTTCTGCGCACGGGAATGCCGACACTTTAAGGCAACATTTCCTTTCCACTGATGCCTCGCTCCCGACATGCCTATAAGATGAGCATACGCATGGCCATTTGCGATTTTGACAATTTAGAACAGGTAGGGCAGAGGTGATGTGTGGGCCACTCACGAGTCACATCTATAGCTCTGTCCGCATTCACGTTCTTTTTTTCGAGCCGATTTCTTTAATAGAGGGATTATCCATACACAGTAGTTTGCTGCTGTCTTGCCATATTTTCCTCCATGCAGTGACACCATTCGCCACCTATTCATAGACGTCAGCAAGTGTTGTAGTTGCACCATATTCTGTCCGCGTCCTTTTTTTTTTTTTTTTTTTTTTTTTTGTCGGGCCTATTAACTCTTATACATACGAACTCAAGTTCTGTTTCATCTCCCACGATGTGGTCGCTATGTGACGGCTATTTTTACGTGTATAGGTTATTCGGCGCAGCCGAGCTTGTTTAGAACTGACAAAATCAATAATCGGTATGGGATGAGAACTTACAGGGCGTATAGCACCAAACATTATCCGAAAAGAGCTCATTTTAGTACCAAAGTCACCTTCGGCAACTTAATTTCTCTAGCCAATAGTGCATGATCAGAGAAAAGGTGTTCTTGCATAACTGCATAAACAATTCGCCGATGTCGGGAATAGATTAATATATGCCATATCTAATTCATAATTCGTTTATTTGCTGTTCCCAAGCACCCAACTAATGTTGCTTTTTGTATGTTCTCAACTTTGGTGTTCAGATTTTGTGCTGCTATGTCTTTTTGTACAACCGTTGTTTTGTAATGTCCACTCCTGCGATAGCCCCTGTAGGGGATGTAGTATGTACAAATAAAGAAAACAATAAAAAGATCTCCTAAGCTGTCATTAATAATTTAATGTATTTTGGAGGTATAGAAACAGCCATAATCAGCCACCTCCAGTGATTATGAGACGTCGCCAATATCTCGATAAACATTTAGTATATTGTACTAAGGATGAATGTAGTTGGTGATCGTTTATATTATTAAGACTCTTAAGGCTTGAACATATATATGCATAACATATATGCATAAACATATATATCTAGGCATAATACCTATCGAAATTTCAGTGATAATTATTGATTTCTTAAGAACCGCGGGTGAGTACAAAAGCTAATATTCTTAGCATTATTATACAATTCATGGCACAAATCGTTTCAAACAAGAAATATCACGGTTTACGGCTGCGATGCATAAGTGCAGCTAACGCAGATTATGTAAATCCTGAGTAGGCTATTGGTAAGGTTATAGTCCCGAAATGCATATCAGTGTGTCTGAGTGAGTACATTTTGTAAGCAGTATTTTTGCGGAATCTCTACGGCAAAAAAAAAGGAACCTTACACGAGCAAGTATAGAGCCGCCAAGAAACGTTGCGCGAGGTTTCCCTTGCCTTATTCATCGGCTTCGGATTGCGATAGGATCGAAGCGTCGTGGGTGGCAAGAATCGGCGGCCAATAAAGGCCACGCAGGGGAGGCGCAACTGGTTTTATATCGGAAGTCGTCATAATAAATGTGCAGTTCGGTCCGTAGCATTTAGCGTTGTGCATTTAATGTCAGTGTTCTCCTCAAGATCCGTGCTTTTTTTTTTTTTTTTTTTTGAGATGGGGAAAACAACGTCGGCGGAGGGGTGAATCAATGAATTATTTAGTGCATTTTGCGTCCTCCCAAGGCTCTGTATCTTAGATTATTCGTTTTTTTTTTCAACAGTGCGAAATTTTTATATTATATATTAATAGATATCGATCTATACACCGCATTGAGTGAAATGCGCCCCGCAGTGATCTTTCAAGCCACGTGTACTCAATAATACTGAGTGCTAGAGAGTGATCCATCTCAAAGGCCAATCTGAGATCTAAGGAGCTTTTGTGTAATCAGTCTGATATAGTCGAAGCCTGGGCGGATTAATGAAGTAGTGGGAGGCGCTGAATCCTAATCTTTAGACCGAAGTCCAAAAAGCACATTCTTCAGCAGACCCCGCCACTGCCCCTCCAAGAGTAACCCGTAATTGCGCCCCGGTAGTAAGGCAGGTGATCCAGCTTCTTTTTTTCTTTTTCCGTTTTTTTTTTCGGAGGGCCACTTATGATGTGCAGTATCTGTCACACTTGTAGCTGTGGACACCTGAACCGCGCCGTAGGGGAAGGGAGGAAGGTGGGAGTGAAAGTGGAAAGAGAGAAAGGGGAGACGTAGTGGAGGGCTACGGAGTAATTTCGACCACCTAGAGATCTTTAACGTGCGCTGACATCGCACAGCACACGCACGCCTCTTCGTTTCGCCTCCATCGAAACGCAGCTGCCGCGGTCGGGTTCGAACCCGGGTAATCCGGCACAGTGGTCGGGCGTCGTACCACTGCACCATCCCGGCGGGGCAAACATCATCATACAAGATCTGGGTTTCTGTAAAACTCGCGAACAATCCCGCAATAAATAATAAGATACAGGGGGAAAAAATGCCGCGCGTCCAACAGTCGAACCTTGCACAAGCGCATTGAGAAAGCCCGCTTATAAGCGGGGAGACGCAGGGGATGCGGCCCACGTGCCATGACAGCACAAAACATCGGCCCCATGTTGGTCCTGTGCCCAGGTGGTCGATATTACTACGCAGCCCTCCACTACGGCTCCTCTTTCTTTCTATCCACTTTCGCTCCCACCTTCCTCCCTTCCCTTAAAGGCCCACTGTCCACCCTCCGGTCGAAAATATTTTCTTCCCCGGTGACTGTGAGACTTCGCCCCTAGAACGCAAGGCCGCAAAATGTTTTTGAAAAGAGTAACTAATAACGCAGTTACAGCCACCGCAATCACCCGATTCTATCATTCCTCTCTCCTTCCGTTCCCTCGCAAAGGTTTTTCACTCTCCTGCCGGAGGTCGTCTAGCCTCCGCAATACAAATTCCCCTGCCTCCTCCGCGTTTGGCGGGAGGTGGGGCGTGGCTCTCCGCGAGCGCGAAAAAAAAAAAGAAAAAAACGGTCGAGGGAGCGCGCGCCCCTGGATTCAGTCTGGCCGTGGCGAGGGAAAAGCGCGCTGCGAGCGGTAGACACCCATCCTTCTCCCGTCAGTCAGCGCGACGGACCAATGGACGTCGTTCCCGGTACGTACGTCATTATCGGGGCCCGTCGGGCCAGCGCAGGAAGCGGTGAAGCTGGCTTCTCAAAGGAGAGCATGAGGGAGCTTTGAATTGTATTTTCGATGCTTTGCGGCGCGCGTGTCACTGTAGCATTTTGCACAGACTATCTCCGGTACCTGATCGAAACACTGGGCTCCTTTGCTTAAAAGGGCCTTCCCTGGACAGTGGCCCTTTAAGGCGTGGCTCGGGTGTCCACAGAGACAAGTGTGACAGATACAGTGCCTTTCCCTTCCACTGAATCAATTATTAATATTATTTATTTCTTTGCTGGTTAGTGTTGATATTATCTTGATGTAAAAATATCGTCAATAATTCTGCAGTGGTATACCATTCCAGAGCATTAATCACGAAATTTCTGGATGAACTATTGTATTGCGCAGTGAAGTGGTGCATCTGGCATTGTAAGTTTAGCTATCCGCGGAAGGTTGACCTGAGTATATATTTAGTCACTTTTGGGTATAAAACAGTCACTGCTCACCCCTCTACTTTTCGTTTTGCTCTGTTGTGCTGAGCATGCTATATCCCCTCTTTATTTTTATCTCTACATGGTACTGTGAAAGTTCATTGCTCACTCGTTCTTTATAGGCTGGTCACATCATTATAGTTATTGTCCTAAACCTATTTTTTCCGCCTGCCCTACCGCCGCTCAATACTTTCATTTTTCAGCATTGTCAACAGATGGCGCACGTAGATATAATCATGGCTGCGTGGAGGGTAGCAATAAGAGCAGGAAAGCGTGCTGAAAGATGCATGCGGTATTGAAAGAAGCGGAGAAAGAGATTGCAGAGAGAAAGCGCAAGTGTTGAATGCACATGCCAGTGTTTTCATTACTCCATGACAAAGAATATATAGGGTGTCCAAGCTAATTGTAGCCAAGGGTTAAAAAATGAAACATTTGAGGTGGGCCAGAGAAACCACTTGTATACAGCTGCCAGCTATCTAGCGCACCACTGAGATTTTTTTTTTGCAGTTAAAGAATTAGTAATTAAGATAATTTCTAATTAACCAGCTAATACCATTAGACAATAAATGGATTTGCAGAGTTAGATATTACCTTCCAAAACCCCTATTCTATTTATTTCCTATGAAGAAAGCCTCGCGCGTATCATTTTTCCAAGCTCTTAAGAAAGCCCGCGAAGTGCAAAAAAATACCACTGACTGGCGCATTCGTGCGCCACGATTGTGCTGCTCTCAACCTAGTTTTCAGTGAGCGAAATCAGCTGCGACCTTTGCACCACGACCAAGTTGCAGCGCGGCAGGCCGATATGTCTGCGGTGGTTTCTTCGCCACCTTCAGGCAGTCGGCACACCTGGCGGTGCAAGTCGCAGCGAGCTCACCGCGCTGTGTGCAACCATCGCCAACATATATAAGCCTACCGCTGGGACTGCGCTGTCGAGTCACGGCCGCTGACAATTTCGTTCACTCGAACCACGATTGAGAGCCGCACAATCGTGGCTCACGAATGCTTTAGTCACGTGGCATTTTTTTAGAGCTTGGAAAAACAATACACCTTGCATTTTAACTAATTCATTATTACAGCATTTTTAGGTATGTTTCATTCCAAAAGTATTCGCCGGGCTTTCGCCTCATCCTTCATGTAACAGAATATGGGAGCGATAAGTTTTGTCTACTTTTTATTTCAAGTGGTGATTCTGAGGTCAACGTAGAGCGTCGGTTCGGTAACAGGAGTTATTCCTCTTCTGAAAACTAGACGGCGCCACTATCCCAAATACTCTACATCGCTCCTTCCATGCGTTATGACCACACATGCGTTGAAGTTTGGTTTGGTTCGGTTTAGTTTAGTTTGGCTAGACCTGGCTTGGTTTGGTCTGGACTGGTCTGGTCTGGTGTGATCTGGTTTGGTCTGATTTGGTCGGGGGGGGTCTGGTTTGGTCTAGTCAGGTCTAGTCAGGACTAGTCTAGTCTAGTCTAGTCGGGTCTGGTCTGTCTGTTTTCGTTCGGTTTGGTTTGGTTTGCAGGGTTGAACGTCCCAAAGCGACTAAGGCTATATGAGAGACGCCGTAATGGAGGACTCTGGAAATTATTCCACATGGGGTTCTTTGTCATTCCCTGACGTCGCGCAGTACACGTGCGCCTTGCTTTCCGTCTTCATGCGACAAATACAGCAAGCAGTCATGCATACGTTGTACTAAAGCTTAATGGAGCTTTAGTACAGCGTATGCATGACTGCTTGCTGTATTTGTCAAAAGTTATGAGGAAAGCATGCGCACCTTAGCTGCTTGTTGGGCACCCACTTATCGGTTATTCTCTCTTCGCGCTACATTTCCTGCCCATGCCCATCTCTTCTTCTTAATTTCCACTAGAATGTCGGTAACTTGAGTTATTTCTCTGACCCGCTCTTCACGCTTCATATATCTCTTAATGTCGCCCGACCATTTTTCGTTCCATATAGCCCTCTGGGTTGTCCTCCTTCTACCCGGAAACCACAAACGACCGCCACTGTCGGTAGCCTATACTTGATGACATCGCAAACGAAGAAGTTCTAGGTGATCCACTACCAGAGAAAAGGACACTCCTACAATTTCAGCCTTGTTTCCGCCTCTCTCTCTTTACACTAAAAGCTTTTGCGTTCTTAATAATGCTAAAGAAACAATCTACACGTCGCTCCTGTGTCATCTGTCATCAACACTAAGAGGTCCTAAGTTAGCCTTCGCAGAATTATTTATGCCTATTCTGAAAAGGATTAAAATATTTTAGCGTCATATAGTGTACAACGGTCTACGCGGAAGAATCCAGTTTGTCTCGGGAGCTGGCCGCGTTCCATAAACGCTGCAGGACACGAAGCTGACTTGATCTTCGATCGCAAGTACTTTTATTCTCGCCTATAGAGGCCGTTAAAATCGAATTCGATTGAGAAACGGGCTGGTCTGAATGCCAGGCGAGATGAGAACGACCGTCGGCAAAGGATTGTCGCAATGAGGGAAACACGTCGAGTCGGTGCACCCCGTGCTGAATTCTCGCAGTTGAACCAAACAGTTCGATCGCTGTTCCCCTGCATCCATGCAGGCTATACCGGGAGGGGTTCTTCGATCGTGCAGGAGTCCCCTGTTTATATGAAACTGGCTTCCGATTTGGAAAGAGGGGGAGGAAAGCCCGCTCTGTAACCAAGCATCCCCCATGCAACTTGCGCGGTGTTGTACTGTAAAGTTCTCTGTTTTTCTAGGAGAAATGGCCTGTGCCTGTAAAAGAGAGATTGATTGTTTAGATAGTGCACGTCATGGCTGCGAGAAAGTGATTAAAGTATAAAAAAATGGCTAAGTTAGCTAAATAGAACCGGCGACCAGAATGCATGACTGACTGATATATCGAAGCATTTGTTTCCCGTTTCGAGGAAGATTTTGACGTGAAACGGGTAGCAAGCTTTGAGGTCAAATTTCGCATTTTTAAGAGGGATCCGAGTGGTGTCCGAAGGCAGGTTACCTCGTAAAAGCTCATCAACATCATTTCATATGGAACTACACCTTGTTACTATAAGTTGTTTAAGCCGACGTTCTCATTTATACTTTATGCGTATAAACGTGCAGTCACATTCGAACTAAAACGATAACCTCGTTAAACTGAGATTAGCAAATTAAGCACACCATCTTGCCGCGTAAACGTATCTCTCTGCGTTCTTCATTATCTTTATTTGCGTCCTTTTTTCTTTTTTTTCGCGTGCAGCAGACAATGAACGAACTCCTGCAAGGCGGCACCACCTCCCGTGATAACAATACCTTCCGCGCTTTCAAAGACCATTAGCCGGCGAATAATATCGCTGTGATGACTACTGGGGCAAATGACGTCGTTTTGTCCGCCACTTCCGAACACGATCAGGTTCTTCGTAGCGTTGGACAAGGTGTGGATAATTATAGACTGTACGGCTTTTTTCCTGCGTATGGTCCTCGTTTCTTGAGAAGTATAGCGGCAAATAGTGGTTACCGGAGGTACTATAGGCTCTCTACTAATCTAGAGCAAAAATAAAATGAAGAAGCCAACAGTGACTCGCAGCCGTTTGACTAATGGTTGAGTTGGTTTCTTACCTCGTGACTTCAAGACGTCGAATTAACGCCATTTCACCCCGAGTTCCTTATTCATTTTTTTATTTTTTTTTTTTGTCTTTACCCCGCGTATGCATGTTCCGGGAAAATAAAATAAAATAAAATAAACCATGCTTTTTAAGTAGCCATAACGAGGTCATTGGCTGCTTTTTGTTCAGCTAAGCGAACTGAGTGACACTTAATGGACCTCATTGTATTGTTGTTTACGTGGTTTCCTTTTTTTTTTTTCACATCCTCTTTGTCTTAGTGCTGCAAAACGACACGCCTTTGTCTCGTGTTCGTAAACACTGATTAGACGTATGCTATATCGATATGACATGAACCCCAGCGTTGATACTTGATGTGTAGTCAAACCGTTGTATACAGACTCTCAACTACCGGAAGAATATGCCTGATCAATCGATAAGCAGTTGATTGTGTACGTCACTGCTTTTTGCATGGTGCCTTGTTGAATGCATATGAGGCTAGTCAAAGCCTATTTTGCCAAGAAGTGTTCCCAGGACGAGCCGAGCACCAGACTGGGAAAGCCTTCATAAAACCGAAAGGTATACCCCGGTGGCTTTGGGGATCGAACCCATCATGGCGCGAATGCGAAGCAGATGTATACCGCTAGGCAATTAACGCGCATAACATGGCTTTAAACCAGCATTGCGGAAAATTAGAAGTTGGCCTGCATGCAGAAGATTCCGCGTTTTAATATACCAACGACCAGATTTCCAAAAACGAAGGTATATGCGTTGACGCTAATTTTTGGAGTGTTCCCCAGAGAAGAGGATACGCGCTGCATGCCATTCATTTCGAAAGGCTGGCGACGCGTCATTTTCATTAAGGGTGCCACGAGTATAGATTGAATGAGTGGAAGATTTTAAAATTCAACTTTCTTGGCCGATGAACACAACTTCTTTTGTCGGACAAACGTCAGCAATGTAAGAAAAAGTCTGTGATTCAGTTTTTAATAAGAAGGGCATACTTATACATAGAGTTGTCCTTAGTTCGCCACATATGGCAGTGAGAGCGGCCTGCTTCTAGTATAGTGTGAGAGAGGTCGACTCACAGCGCGCAGATCTGCATCGCGGCAACCAACGAGGAACAGCTTGAAGAACCGTGAAGATACACTCCCATCCCTCCTATAACTCCCTAATTACCCAAACAGCGGTCGAGAGCCATCCCTTCATTCAAAGGCTTCATTCATTCATTCATTCATTCATTCATTCATTCATTCATTCATTC
>JAJIZL010018957.1:215697-231096 GCA_023969395.1 Amblyomma maculatum | reverse complement strand
GCGTCTCTCATAGCCTGAGTTGCTTTGGGACGTTAAACCCCACAAACCAAACCAAACCAAACCATATATATATATGTATATATATATATAGAGAGAGAGAGTGAAGATTATGTGTACTATATTAGATGTACAGAATAGGTCCTTTTCTTCCCCTTACCTTCTTATTTCTTCAGAATTTTGAGTTTACCCTAACATCAGAGATTAATGGCAAAGTGTTTATAACAGCTTGCAATGCACTTCCTGGCCGCCCCACGGACCCTCTCCGTGGTTACTCGAGCATGATGTCTGCCCATCTATAGCTTCAGAGAAGTTAAAGACAAGTTGCAGTGGACGAACTTTCTGGCTCCTTCGCGAAGTTTGCGCGGCCTCGAGCATGGCCCCTGTCCACCTATTGCTCCAGACAAGACGACAGTGAAAAGCAGTGTGGTGGCGCTTAAATGAAAAAAAAAAAAAAAAAAAATCACGCACCTTCTCTGCACAGAAAAGTAAAAGATAAAAGCTAGAGTCTTCCGCGACACCAGTTTGGAGATTTCCAATTCGTCCAAAATGATGTCAGGAGCTTATCGCTCTCCTTCGTGTTTGATATCGGACTGTATACCATTCGTAGCACACACACAATACCAATCATTCGAACGTCTGTATGCGCTCTTCCCTGGATTACACAGCATCGTTCAACCTGCCACCATGCACAGGGCGGAAGGGGCGAAGATGAGTCGTCAGACGCCCACGCGAGAGAACTTGAGGCCGGCCGCGCCCGCTGGCCTAAGCGATCGTTCTGTTTACACATGCCGCAGCAATGTGCTCTCTGGCCATGTCATATAAGATGGCTGTACAGACATTTCCGCCTAGCGAAAAATGTCTGTTTTTCTCTGGCCACGCAATAAGATGACGGTACAGATATAAGATGATGACGGCCACGCAATAAGATGACGGTACAGCGAAAAATGACGTCTGTGTTTTCTGTCCTGCTCGCGGACAATTCCACAATACTCTCCAGTTTGGCTTTAGACGTGCACCTAAGCTATGTCTGTGCCACATGACGATGCTGCAGTGGTATATTTTCACGTGAATGACACATCATATCATACATATGGCGCATGTGGCACAGTATACGGAGTTTAATATACCATAAAGCTGCGCATGGCCAATAAAAATCGCCCCTATCGAAAGCAAACCAATTTCGACCACTTGTATATTTCGTGGCTGAGGAACATTGAACCTGAAATTATGGTGTCTAGTTTTTGTTTTGACATATGCACTGACTTTAAGCTTTCATCTGACTATGTATCGGTATTAATTCCGTCCTATATACCTGATTAAACTGTCCCTTAAAAGAAGGCGAGCGAGCGCGAAATTGGGCATTTTCGAACATTATACTTCAAACTGTTCTTATGATTATAGATCAGTGCGCATACGCGCTTGAAATTCGAGTTTGACGATAATTGAGGTTTGTTCGCAGTACACGATTTGAGCTTTCAACATCACCTTTCTAGTAAGTAATGACTTTCCACGCGTGCTATTATGGCAAGGAAAGCTCGCCATAATTGCAACGCGTTTTTTATGGGTACATGTTCGAATCTGGCTCTGCAGTCTCTGTAACGCGGCATCAGCCGACGTCGCGTCTACACCAAGCTTCCTGCGTCCGTTATGCGCTCAGTTTCAGCTTCGTGGGGAAGAAAAGCCAGCATTATTCCTGGCGTCGCATGGGCTTTGGAAAATTAGTTCGTTTTTTTTTTGTCTTTTCGAAAAGTGACGTGGCATCATCTTCTCTAGCTTCAAACTCTCCGTCATCATAACAAACGCACTGCATTAGTTAAAAAAAAAAATAGTTTTGGTGTATTACCTGTATAATTATAAGTGGTTTGCAATAAATTTTGTCCGCCGAGTTTGACAGTTTGCTTCTGCAAATGATTCCCCCCTATTTCAACCACTTATTGTTTTTTTATATTTTTGAAAGGACAAGGACAATGGTCTTAGAGTGGCCAAAATGACGACTGCTTGCTTTCGGTCATACAATCTGTCATAAATGGGCTGCTTCATTCACTCGCACATATGTTCCATAGTTAAGAACATCGTCCGTTTTACAGATTTTGATTTTTTTGCCAAGGAGCCTATTTTATAGTTCATGAAAAGTACTTGACCTTAGATTAACACCAGGTTCTTATGCCAGCCGCAGAATTTCTTTTTATTGTGCATTTTCTTATTGATGATGCCGAGCTACTACCCACCCAGATGTCGAGTTCAGTGTCAGATGCGACGCATAGCAGACAAAACATATGGCACAAATTCTTTCATCCTCCGTGAGGACATGATAAACAATGATAAACTGGTGTGGAATTGGTTTTGACAAAACGTCGATTGATAATTTGCAGTCTTCCGGTAAAGCTTTTCTTTAGCTTACAGAAATATTTGTCAGTCACGAATTGTGTTACACCTCAACTTATGCACTTCACGATATTAAAAATTTTTATCGATCATTCTTCGTGCCCTTGAGTGGAAAGGTAGAAGTTAACGCAGCTTTATTTCCATTTTTTTGTTCCTTTGTGAAAATGCTATTGTCCGATTATCAACCACTCACGGCGCATTTTTAACCCTTCTAAATGTAATGCAGTTTGGGTATCGGCGACTTCAAGATGCTTATTTTTTATATCTTTTCCTTGGTCGCGTCGGACGAAAAGGTGAGATGACTGAAAGGCTGTAATGACATTTCTTTTTTTTTTTTTTTTGTCGGAACAGCCTCTTTTGAGGTTTATGTCTATTTTCTCAAAATCCATAACGTGTGAGAAAACATTTTTTCACCCATGGCAGTCAATGCCTTTTGCATAGGCGCGACTAGAATATATAGGTCAAATCAGTTTGAATTTTTATGACTTAAAAGAAAATATTCGAGGTTGGCAATTATCTGTATTGCATAGAGAGAGAGAGAGAGAGGGGGGGGGGACAATAAATCTACATATATTCCTTAAAACAAATAGTCTCATTCGTGGCTGTGTTTATAATAGCACGAACGTATACACTAAATGTTGATGTTGAATTTCACGACTGTGCACCCTGCAGGCTTTGAGTAAAGTTGCGGTCTCCATCAGAAGTATACAGCCCATGGGATTTGCAGCGTGCCTCGTTTTGCATTCTAGGCGACCATAATCTCTCGAATGCAGGAGAGCCTCTTGCCCTCAATCCACCAAAGCTTTGCATGACATATATGTGCCGAGAAGCCCCGATAACAGCTTCAAAACAAGACCCTTGTGTGCATTGGTCCAGTGCTGTACTTATGTGTAAACATAAAAAATAAAAAATAAAAGGTTAAACACATTAGGTAAACTTTCGATCTACTTTTTTTTTTTTTTTTTTTGAGCGCTAATGGAAGCTGCAATTCATTTAGAAGATTTTTAGCCTTTTTCTTAGCTACCTGTTATCAGCCCATTTTCAAAAGCTGTGCCTCGTATTAACTATGAATTTCTGATCGGAATGTGTACATTACATGCGAAAATTTCCTGAAATGTATGCACTTTCAGACATGTGGCGATGATTGACAGAGTGTATAGATCTTGCAAGTGCCAAAGCTAAAGTATTATGCAATTGATGTAACTTGTAATGGTTGCATGTATAGAACTATGGAATTGGGCTGTCTCCGGCTGTAAATTTGAAAAAAGCCTTTAATACACCCGCGAGAGCTCGATGCCACACATAGGGCCACCTTCGTATTAAACAATTCTTTTTTTTTTTTTTTTTCACACTTCGCGAATTCGACCGAATTATTTCATGCAAATGTCGTTGCTCAGGATATACAATGTCCACAATATGTGTAAGGTGCACTAACCTAATCATGAAAAGAAACGTTTGAAAATTAGTTTACGCAAAATAATTTTTGTTCCATGCAGTGAAGTGGAATGGGTGCAACGCTGAGAGAGACAAATGACACACTGCTGAAGATACTCAAATTTTTTGCATTATTGGTACGAAATACTATGGCTGATATGAAGCACAACTACATTAGCTTCATTCCTCCTTGTTCTTTCACTTGAGGAAGCTACATTCACGACGTGTTTTTTTCTTTTTTTTCTGTAAGCTACCGACGTCTATACTGCTGCTGAAAATAAATATTTCTGCAATTTGTTTTTCTTTCTATTGAGATTAGCTGCTAAACCACCCGCACTTTCGACTAAGGCTACACCACAGATAGCTTATCTTTTCTTGAGACTCACTTTATTTTCCCGGAATTATATATGTATATGTAATTCCGGGAGTTTAGCTTTTAAATTTCAGGCAATCGATATATTCACTTTCGTTTTATTTATTACGAAATGTTTCCTGAGAAAAAGCTCTCAGGATTAGTTGCCTATGTGGTTGGAGTTTGTACGTATATTTTCGCTGCATTAAAATATTTACTATTAAGACGCGAAGAAAAGAAACCATAGAAAAGATGTACTGGTAGTGCTCTAATGGCGCCCCCTGTTTTATGCTGTTTCTTGTTTTCCGCTTTGCATACCGGAAACATACAGAAACTCCACCAGCAGTCTGCCATTTCAATGAGGTTACAATATATAAACAGAAGTCCCCAAGCCCGACTCACCTTATAATAGTGTGAAGCAACCTAATGAGAAACATGTGCACGTATATTATCTGAGAATGCGTTATCTTGAGCGGCAGGCTTTAATAATAATGAAAAAAAAAAATCTCAAATGTAGTACCGCACTAAAGATTGCCTGTTAGAGTTAAGCGACTGTGAGTTTGCTCCATATGTCGAGCTGTTCATGTCTTCTGCTTTGCTGCAATGCTAACGCCATCAATGTGAAATGGAACAGTGCAGTCACTTGTCAGATGACAGATGTCTGTAGGCCTGTAAAACTTACTTCTGTCATTCACTGCTATTCCTACAGATAAGCCAAACGGATGAGATTGGACAAATTTTTATTGTTCCCGCCATATTATCGTCTCACCTGTGTCCCGCACGAAACAATATCGCTTCCCAAAAACAATTAAGTTTGCAGCATCTCATGGTGGTCTATAGGGAACGTCGATAGGGAACGTCGTGTGCATGACTACTGCTTGCTTTTGTCGGCTAGTTCTCCGTTGAGCATCAAGAAATTGGATGATACTTTCTGGCACTTCTTTTTTCTTGGGAAAAGTTTCATTCACCAGTCATATATATACGCCGGCTATTCGATTCTGGGCTTTCGGTCTCTTAGCTCTGTCAATATGGCTGTTTGCATGCCTGCAGACCACAGACAAATTAATTCGACTAGTCTCACTCGCTGTCCCATACCATGCTCATCTTTCAGCTATACTACATGATCAACGAGAATACTATATAAATAGGGCGCTGGGTTCACAACGTACTTTGTGTAATCACATGACCGTGGTAGATCTATGAGGATGAAGGAACATGTACATGATGTATACATGATCAACGAGAATACTATATAAATAGGGCGCTGGGTTCACAACGTACTTTGTGTAATCACATGACCGGGGTAGATCTATGAGGATGAAGGAACATGTATTGCTATTAATTTTGTCCCTAATTCGATATTAAATTGAAAACTGCATGCTCTTTAGATGCACGCATACACTTGCATCAAGCTATAAGCGAGGGTACCACACCTCTGTCCCGCAAGGTGTAAAATACTGAAATATACGGTAGGAGGAGGCAGCGACGATGCTTCCAATCCCGCTGCCCCTGCAGGGATTGCGCCAGGCTGTCTGCCGTATCTGGCTAGGTGCTTGCGCTGCCGGGAGCTCAGCCACCTCATGCGTGACCACGAGTCACGCAGGTAGGCCTGTGGCGCGGGCCACACCCACTATGCTTTATCTACGCAGGTTACGAATTCGTCTCCCTTCGGTCGACCATGGCCATGGGAGGTGTGCGTGTTGCATGGAGCCCGATATCGTTCGGGCTCGCTTTTGATCTGGTCTCGAACGCTGCATTATACGCTCTTCAGATCAACGAAGATTGGCCCTAAAATTTGCACCTTTATAAAGATGGGCGATAACGTTTGTGCGTAATTTCATTACCGCGCTGGTATGTCTCTTTTTATCCTGATTGTTTCGTTTTTGCGGTCAATAAATGTTCCCTGTGAATACATGCGCACTGGTCACAAATCAAAGAGGGATGGCTTTTTGAACGAGTTCGACCTAACATTACGGAGATCTGTGGTATTTCTGTTTGCTGCCAGTTTCATGCAGCGATCGTAATTGGGGCAATTAAACAATTAGTATTCTGTCACTTTTTTTTGCCGTCGCGGTGAGCAATGTACGTTTGCGCAGTAATATGTAGAGTTCATGGCAATGTATACAAAAAGGAATAGAGAAAGTGTGCGGCAGAATGTTATTAAGCCGAAGTAATAAATACGAAATGAAATGCGCTAATCAAAAGGAAGCAATTTTTTGTTAACTCCTGTTATTAACCGAAATAACACATCGTATGTATGACGAACACATGTTGTTAGTGCAGACAGTATCGTGCGTACAATCAGCGACTACATTTTTCTGCATGATGCATGTCGCCATACGCAGGCCCTCCAAGTTTCGCGTTTGTTTCCTACGCAACTCAATAGCATCAGCGCACCGCGCATAGAAGCCAACGCCTCCGCATCGTTTCTCAATTTAGTGCCGCTGAAAGTTCATAGGTAAACCATTATTATCGCTTGTGTGGCATTTGCTTTCAAGGAATGCAGATGTATCAGTTGATATTTCAGTTTTTGCAAGGTCTATATGACTAAATTTTATGACGCGTGTTCGTTAATAAAAAAAAAAAAAAAAGAAGGCAGTTTTTACTCGTCTCGTTTGCAGTGTTGTTTGCATGACTGCCCCACATGGTGAATATTTTATAACTCGTTGCAAAGTAGTTAATGGTACAGCCAACGTAATAATATCTGCGCCATTCACTGCAACTTGAGTTTTTTAAATAACACAGCAAATTCGGCTGCCCAAACTATAAGTTAAGCCTGAACTAGCTCTCTCTAATCAGCCCCTCTAAAACATGCCATCCTAATGCAAGGGAGGTTTTTTTTTTTTTTTTTTTTTCTCATACGTTAGATTGTTGAAAGGGGGGGGGGGGGGGGGGGCAGTAAACTGAAACTATATGCAACTTTAGGAACTTGGGGGGTAACAGATCTGATGGTGAAGACATCGCGCCTCTCTCATGGACTGACAATGCCGGACAGAAGGCTGGCTGCGCTCACAAGCTCGCTGTCCGGGCTCGTAGCGAGAGAAAGCGCCAGCAGCATCACCGCTAGATGCCTAAGCAGGTTGCCGTTCGTGACCCAGGGTCGGATTATCCAAGGTTCAAATGGTTCAGATGAACCGGGCCTTCCGTTTTCAGGGGCCCCCCAAAATCTGCGAAAAATGTCGGATTTCGAGGTTTGTTCCGATAAATAGTCATCTTTCTGATTTGCCATGATTAAAATTAGAGCTTATGTATTGCAATGTTGAATGCTTCAAACGCTGTTTGTCGCATCGCATACGCTTAATCTCAAAGCCAGCTTCATATTTCGCCAGTCACAGTATACAAAACTTTGTACTCGGCCATATAAATAAAAAAAAAAATCCTTTAACCGGTTCTTACAGATTTCAGTTGTTTTCAACTTGTCCCAGCTAGAACCAACTGACATTAACTGGTTCCTAGCAGTTGGAAGTCAGCGGGTCCTATAGTTGGCGATCAAGTAGAATTCGCCGGCTTGAGCTATCCTTCAGTTAAGAGTCGCTCGTATACCCACTGGTAAACCAACTTACCTCTGACATTACTGCTGTTGAGGTAATTTGTGTTTTATTAATCTGAACGTGAAGAGTGAAAGCTGGGACAAAACAGTAAATTATTAGCTAGAAATTTTAACTGCTCATAGCTGACACTGCCTGACAGTCGGCTCAGTAATTTGTCGTTGCTGTGAGTGCAGACGCGAGATTCTTAGTTGGTTCAACGTTGAAAACCTCATCATGAAACTCTCCGAGCTAAATGCTCGAAAACGCTTAAGGAAACGTACTTTTTTTCACTCGTTTATAAATGGAATGAAACAGATAGGCATCATACAAATACACGCGACTGCGCTTAAGACTGCTTAGGAGCAAAAATGGCGAAAAATCAGTTTAAAGGACCTTTTAAAAACATTAACCGCATCAGCATCGTCATCGACACTATCATTCTCACTATCGCACTATCATCATTATTATCTGGATTGTCACTGTCATCGCTACTACCGTTATTTTTAGCTGCATCGTCATTGTCATCTCGACTATATCATCTTTGCTATCGCTACTGTTACCATCAACAACTAAATGCACCGTCATTGTCCCCGCTACTATGATTGTTATCGATATCACTAACTGCCGCATCATTGTCATCGCTGCTATCCCCCTTACGCTAGATAAGGAGACATGCAATCTGTTTCTCACGAGGCGTGGAGTTGTGGTTTGCGCGCTCGTCTGAGGTTCGGGGGGATATTGGTTCGACTCCCTGTTGAGATATCCGTTTTGTTTACTGGCAATTCGATGGATGTTTTCTGATCACACTTTACGTACACGGCGCGCGCGAGCCAAGAAAGGCTCTCGCCTTATTGTAAGCATGTAATGGTTCTGTAAAAAATATTAGACGACGCTTAATCTTCGCCTTGTAGACGATATATATATATACATATATATATATATATATATAGCATAGCTTAAGTGTTCACCGTATATTTAAGTAAAGTGCATGCATGCGAACGAGAATCTGCATGAGGAGCAGGCAAACAGTAGCCATTAAAGCTGTCATACATGCACTTAAATGCTTAACTTAAGTGCACATCCTTTTAAGTATCCACCCTATTTTTCCCGACCGCCGTCTAAGGCGGCGGCGGCGGCTTCGCGGTGGAAAGAGCTGCACTCGCTATCTCATAAAATGTATTAAGCTTATTCTGTATAAATACAAAGCAGAAAAGGTATACATGTCACACACGCAAAAAGCTTCCTTCTGTTTTAAAAGGGCAAATTATGTGCAAAATGTAAGCGTATACTGTCTGTAAATGTCGGCAATATGTACAAAATGTAAATATATTTTACTGATTATTTGAACGTGGCTAAACTTGAATTCTGTGCGAATTCAGTAGTGATTTCATTTTCTGCATGCCAGCACTGTCATTTCGAAAAGATAGAGCGTTCCGCATTATTACTGCTTTTGAAGTAATGAACATTATAAAATATATATTTTAGGTGAGCATATAGAACATAATATCGCAGTTTGTCTAAAAACGTCGTCTTAAGCGAGCTTCAATTCGTCTTGCGAAATGAATTCACAAAACTGTTAGACAACTGGTATCGTATTTGCGGCAATAATTTGCGAACAGCTTATGAATAAGACCCATCTCTAGTTCGCCTGTGCTAACACACAGCCAGTCATCCTGCGCTAGTGAATTATCCAAGAAAATAATCGCTCGAAAGATTGATTTTTCACAAATTCACATTCTGATTTTTGAGAAAGGGTATTTTGTGTCCTGTGATTTTCTATAGAACCGCTCAGTTTGGGTGCCATTCTGTCCGTGTGCTCTGGGGGAAATATGCTCAGGTTATGTTTAGACAAATTCTTCGAGTAAACGTGACGTGTGTTCTTAGATATAGGAAAGTCTAAAACAGTGTATAGGGTGGTGGGAGGATAGGGACCCTCTTTATGATTTTTAACCGGGTCCTCATTGTTAATCCTCCCCTGCGTTCGTCACGTGTTTTTAAAGCTTTATCCACTCGGTGTATTAAGGAGACACTTGCAGCCTTTTACTGACCCTCATTGAAAAATGCTGCATGCTCACCATGCACACGCAATACTTAAAACTACAAATTATCAAACAGGTATACGTTACGACATGTCTCTTTAAATGCTTCTTCATCCGACTTGCTAGCAGAGGAAATCTGAAGAACTCAATATCTAAATCGTTGTAATTATTAAACTAACAGGTTATTGTCACTAATAAAGTTTAACACCTTTTCATTACAGAAAAAAAAAAAAGCCAGGAACATGGTCCAAGTATACGCAACCATGGACTGCAAACCACGGCTACATAAACAGCGTAAGCTTGAACCGCTTCTTCTCGCGCATGCGCAGTCGCAGTTGTCGAGGCGTGCAACATGGGCCTGTTTAGCTGCATATATATGGGGCTCGTTTGTTGAACCCCAGAAGAAGTTAACTTCGGCAAAATCCATTCATATATCATTCAGTGAGGTGCTGCATCCAATTTTAAACTCAGGAAGCGTCTTTTTTTATACTCTGAAATGTTTTATGAACTTCAGTTCAGTGAAATATCATCTTCAGCCGGATTACACCTACTGCAGGGCGAAGGTCTCTAGCATATTACTCCAACTAATCCGGTCCTGTGCTAGTTGCATCCACTTGACCCCCGTGGACTTAACCTCATCTGCACACCTGACTTTTTGCACCCCTTGCTGCTTTCCTTTCCTTAGAATCCAATTTGTTACCCTTAGCGACCACTGGTTATCCTCTGTGCGCACTAAATACATACCCATCCCCATTTCTTTTTGATCCTCCACTAGAATGTTATTAACTCAAGTTATTTCTCTGACCCACACTACACGCTTGTTATCTCTGAACGTTACACATACGATTTTCCGCAGTCATGCAGGCATTGCGGAATCAGGGTGTAGGTGAGCCCTATGTGATAGTACTGAAGGATATATATAATGGCTACACAGCAAACATAGCTCTGCATAAAAAAAAAAAGTAATGAAATTGCCATAAGAAGAGTTGTTAGGCAAGGAGACACGATCTCCCTAGTACTATTCATAGCCTGCTTAGAGGAAATATTTAGCGACTTAGAATTCGAGCAGTTAGGGTTAAGGGTTAATGAAGAATACCTCAGTAATCGGCGATTCGCTGTTGACCGTTGCATTGCTATGTAACCCAAGGGATAAACAATTCGAAATGATTGCTGACCTAAATAGGAAAAGAAAGCAGAAAGGTAGGCTTAAAATTAATATGCTGAAGACTAATGATCAACAGCCTCGGGAAGGAACAGAAGTTTACAATAAGCAGCAAAATACTGGAAGTGGTAGGTGAATATGCATACTTTGTACAGGTAATAACTACCGATCCGGACCGTGAAAGGGAAAAAACTACGAGAATTAGATTCGGATGGAGCACATTTGGCATGTACCCGCAGATTATGACTAGCAGCTCACCGGTATCGATCAAGAGGAATTTATATAACAGTTGCATCATATATCTGTATACTCAATTATATGTGGCTGAAAAGTGAAGTTTAATGGAAAGGGTTCTACGTAAGCTAAGGACAACACAAAGAGCAATTAAAAATATATGACATATATTTATATAAGTTTTTATAAAGTCTAGCTCAATGAACTCAGTCAACTAACGCGAACTGGAGCATTTTGCGCACGGGAACGTGCTCTTGCAGCTATGTGCGGCAATCTTATCACATCTTCAAAGCGGACATCTATGTGGGCAAGTGCGGTGCTCTGCTGTTCGCGACACTGACCTGTAACGATGCACCGGCAAGAAGAGACCGAATGTAATGCGTACCTTGAGCGGAGAACTGGTGGAGGTAGGTGTCGTCTCTTTTTTTTATTTATTTTTTTTTCTTCTTTTATGCTCTTTATGTGCATCGGTGCATCCGCTTGCCGCCTGCCTCAAGAGTGATACCTTGTAACGATTCGACTCTTCCCACGTGTAGGAGTGAGACGCGCCAGCAACGAAAAGAAGCTCCAGAAAAAAAAAAAAAAAAAAAAAAAAAAAAAAGAAAATGACTGTGGGCCGTCGGAGGGGTGGGCGTCGCACGCCCTCGAAGACGTGAGCAAACAATGCAGCGCAAAAGGCCGTGCGCGGGGCCAAGAAACTGGTTTTTGTATGTCTGGGTATGCCAGTTTTACACAACCATTAGGGCTATCTCCGTGGAAGGACACTATGTCTATTTCCTTTTGAAGCCGAGTTCTGAAGCCCAGAGTCATTTGCGCCTCGCCGGCGTTGTCTCTCTTAGCTTTGAAATATAACCCGTATTCGAGTTACACTCCTCAGCCCTCGAGAACTCTTCTGCGTTTCAGAAAATCGCCTTTCCTCGAATTGCTACTCGAGCGGAGGAAGAACTCGAGTATTTCCTCAAGAATCTGGGGAGGTATACCTCATCAGGAGGCGCGGGGAGCTGTGCGGAATTAGTGCGAAAATGTGCTGCACGAATCAACGGCTTCCCATCACGCAGTGTATGCCTTCGAACGCGCGTTCCTTCGCTTGTACCATGGAAGGGATATTCGCTGTTAGCGAAAGGCACGGATTTACAAGCGCGTTTAGAATTATGGCTCACATTTTGTAAACCGCAAGCGGCATATGCTTCTGGAGAGTCGAATTTTAGTTCAGGTGCATGCGTTGAAACATGCTGAGTAAAAGCACGTTTTCCCCTCTCGCTACCGGGCCATGCCCTCTGAGAGCAAAGAGCACATCAATTTCACATGAAACCTGAACAAACGTAATTAGGATCCGCACCATTTTTGGACGCCTATACGTCATGTTCTGTATACGTGTCTCTACGTCATCGGCAGTCGCTGCTTTAAGACGCGAAAGCGTGACTCGTCGCTCTTCATAGCGGCCTTGTTCACGCTACCCGCCAAGCATGTTTTACTATAGGCTGTGAACATCGAAGTATATACCTTGTGAAGATTGTTCAGAAGACTCGACACGATGAAGTGTGCGCGCACTGTTACGTGCAACGTGATGCAGTCTTTCCCTGATCTCACTGCTGTGATGTGTGTCGCCATCTTTGACTGCACGGTTACCGCTAATTATGTTGTGGCATTTGTGTTCTAAATCTTCAAGAATACGCAAAAGGGAAAAAAATATACGGGACAAGATTGCTCAAGGAAACAGCGCCGTCGATCTCCGTTGGAACGCGAGATACCTTGCTTCAAGAAAGGCTTGTTAACACTACGGCGACTGGGAGCTTGAAATGAACATGTATATGTATACACTCGACATCTAGGAGTTCGTAAACCTGACATTTCGCCATTCATGCACAATGTGGTTATATTATATCCAGCTTGTGCAGTCACATTGCCCATTTTACAACCCTTGGAGAAACCGGTTTGACTGGGCTGTTAAGGGGGAAGTTGCCAACACTGAGCAGCCCAGCTCCCCAATATGACAGCATTCTTCACCCTTTTTGTAAAATCGTTTACAGACGGGGTGCAAAGGCGGGTGTAACTGAAGCAAGTCAGCGACTTCAAACGACAGCTTATCTTAACATAACTGTACCACATGCGGATCTCGTTTGTAACAGTCAATAAAGTTTACAAAGTCACAAAATAAGAAACCAATGCGACTATACTTGTATCAGGACTTGTATCAAGTCCTGGAGCATCAAGGGACAAAAAGTGGAAGCTGTGACAGATTTTCTCTTCTTGGGCTCCAAGATTACCCCGGAAGGAGACTGCAGCCATGAAATTAGGAGGCGCCTGCTTCTGGGAAAGAGAGCCATGGCTAGCCTTGACCGCCTAGTATACAGCAGAAACATTACACTGCCAACCAAGATCCGTATAACTCGTGCTATAATCTTTCCAGTTGTGATGTATGGATGCGAGAGTTGCACTGTGAAGAAGGCTGACCGCCGAAGAATTGACGCGTTTGAATTGTGGTGCTGGAGCAGACTCTTGAGAGTTCCTTGGACTGCCAGAAGATCAAATCAGTCGATATTGTCGACCATAAACCCTGACTGCTCATTGGAGGGTCAAATTATAAAGTTAAAGCTCAGCTACTTTGGTCATCTGATGAGAAGAGAGGAGTCGCTGGAGAAAGCTTTGATGTTGGGAAAGGTTGAGGGTCACCGGAGAAGGGGTAAGCAGCGAACGCGATGGTTAGATGGCATCCTCGATGCGCTGCAGATGTAGTTATGTGATGTTAGGAAGATAGTGAGAGACCGGAAAGCGTGGCGTGACATGGTCCATAGGGTCACGAAGAGTCGGACACGACTGAACGACTGAACTGAACTGATACTTGAAGCTGCGTGTATAAGCTTAGAAACATGAGGGATGCGTTTCGGGAAGCGCCTCACTTGTGACCGTACACATAATCAATGAATCCACATGAAGCAACTAACAACAATGCAATTCAATCCACAAATAAGCACTTCATCAGCCCGATGCTTGTAACTCTCGAAAAAGAAACTTATCTCTGAACCCTTACGAAATTACTGATAAATCCCTGCACCGTTTCCTTCATGCTGGCTCTTTCTTTCCTTTTCTCGTAGTATATTTAATACTGCGTTTATTTCTGTTGTTCACCAACCCTCCGACTTGTTTTACCCTTGGCATCGTTTGCACTGGCCGATACCGAACTTTGCCAAACCTCGGCATGTATCGACGCTTTTATAGTGAAATAATGCAGCACACCCATGGTGAACCTATAACACATGCACACCAATGGGCTCAGTGGTATCTGTTGAGCTGTATGCCACCTGGCCAATGTGTAGGGGCCCCTGTAAATTTTACGAAGCAGAAATTATTTCATGTTATGTAGGTCCCTCTTTCAGCGCAGATTGATATTGAAGATACGGATCCCCCGAAGAAAAAAAAAAAAAAAACAGATAATAAAAGGAGCATTGGCATCTCATTTTTAAACAGCATTTCGGGCTCGTACACAGTGGTCACGAAGCAAGGACGGGCATGAAAACATGCGGAGTTGCCAGATGAGGAAGCTCACAAGCTTTGGCTCAGGCGAACCCCATTTGGGCAAGGCGTTCCGTGTTGTAATTAGTTACGATCCTTTGAATTGCCTCGAAGTGCTGGCTTGGGAAAAAGTGCACAAATCTTGCAATTTCGATTGCCAAGAACGAAGCACCGAAGCCATTGTTTGCGTACGTACCCGGCTCGGCAGAATGAGAGAT
The DNA here is from genome assembly GCA_023969395.1 of Amblyomma maculatum. Classification (NCBI taxonomy): domain Eukaryota; kingdom Metazoa; phylum Arthropoda; class Arachnida; order Ixodida; family Ixodidae; genus Amblyomma; species Amblyomma maculatum. Next base: position 216,229 of record JAJIZL010018957.1, on the reverse strand, counting down.
TCGAAAAAAGAATGAAGTATATTAAGAGGTGCACAGAGGCGGCGCCCGTCAGGCGCCCAGCTTGTTTTCGTTACGAGACGCAGCGCACGACCCCTTCCCGTTGCTGCAAGAGTTGAGTGACAGCGCGGGCCATGTGCGCCTCGTAAACACAGGGGGGTTCACGACCGAATGGGTTTTGGTTTTCAGCCCCGGAGGCCTTCTTCCACGGTTGAAAGATGCTGACCCGAGCCCCACTACATACGCGAGGGTACAGCGAGCCTTCCTTACTTAGGCTACGTGTCCGCTGGCCGGGCATCCATCATGGCCGTCGTCGGCTGACGGGTCACGAAACGAAACCTCAATCTGCAATAGGGAACCCCAAGCGAAAGGATGCTCTACCTCCTCCCTCTCTGACCGTTTGCTTCTACGTCTCAATCGTTACACGCTCGTGACCTCGAATTGAAACAATGGTTACGATTACTGTCGAGTTCAACACTGCTACACAAAGAGAGAGAGAGAGAGAGAGAGAGAGAGAGAGAGAGAGAGAGAGAGA
>JAJIZL010018957.1:201589-212950 GCA_023969395.1 Amblyomma maculatum | reverse complement strand
GGGGGGGGGGGGGGGGGGGGCGTTTAGCTCCTTTTCTTTTATCTTAAATTGGATTAAGCCTGGCAAAGCTTTGCTGGTCCGGGCTCCCTCTCTCTTTCTTTTACATTTTTTTCGTCATATTCTGAGAGGAATAATAAAAGGTAAAAGGTATCTCGATATGGCTGAGCAGTCACGTCAGCCCCCCTCGAAAACAATTTCTGGCTACGCCACTGCTCCTGACTGAAGCTAAGGGAATTAAGAAATATTCCGTGGCATGCATGTGCTTGGACATAACCATAGATCCATGTCAACAGCAGCACAAGTCTGCATCTCTCCATCGCTTCGACAGAGTTACTGTAGTCAGCCATTATTAGCTGCTGACCTTTTCTTATATCCCTCGCATCGAACGTTCGGAATGCGCTCGTTGCTGTGATGAACTGAATTTCCATATTATTACACGCACTAAGGCGTGTTTTGGTTGATATTCTCAACTTACCAGTGTTCAGATGTGAGTAAACATGTGCAGGGCATATAGGCTGTCCCACGCAACTCAAAATTTCAAAAATGGTTTCGTTTGGTTTTTAGGGGTTAACGTCCTAAAGCGACGCAGGCTATGAGAGACGCCGTAGTGAAGGACTCCGGAAATTTCGACCACCTGGGGTTCTTTAACGTGCACTGACATCGCACAGCACACGGGCACCTTGCTTTTCGCCTCCACCGAAAAGCGGCCGCCGAGGCCGGGATTCGATCCCGCGCATCCTTCGGAACAGTAGTCTAGAGCCGTAACCACTGCGCCACCTAAAAATGAATACATCGCTTACATGAATTGAACCAAATGCATTCAGCATGTGGGCATGCATCAGCCTAGAGTAAGACAGCCTAACTTTCTTTTTAGCTTAATCAACAGCTTAGTTGGCTGCTGCTAGACCCCAAGCGTAGTAAGCAAAGTTCTAGAGCCTCTATATAAAGCACTTATTAAATTTCTGTATATCCAACGTATACTGCTCTTTGCCTCGTCCCTAAGAAACCCGGCGAAATATATGAAAATTACCACATGACGCGTAATGAACGAATAAGGATCGGCTGTCATGTGACTGTAGACACCGCGAAGCGACAAGGCTGTACGCCGGTTACAGGCACTTAAGGCCCCTGGCTCATATCGCATGCGGGCGCAAATGCATGCTGTTCACCTAGTATTGCAGAAACAATAAGGCGTGATAGTAACTATAAAGCATTGTTTTAGGAAAATGGTTTACGGGTTAAGGGCGGAGTTGCTCGGGCATATCGCATGATATGCCGACATGAGGCATATCGCGCAGCAAGCAGTTTAAGAAGTGCTTTTTGAAGACGGTTTACAAATTTGCTTTTCATGCTAGCGTACTGCAGAGAATACTTAAAATTTAGGTAATTAAACATAACCAGTTAGTTCTTATGGAAAATAAAAATTCGCTCCATTAGTTTAAGTTAGTGTCAACGTCATATATACGGTACAGTTGGCTCTCGAAGTGCCTTTCATTAATACAGTCTTGGCTCAGTATAACGTGGGACAACTTGTATATATAGTTCGCGGCTAATATTTTTTTGAGCGCTCATAATTTCTGTAATGTTTACAATATATGCATTTCTTGCGTCGAGGCAAGGAACCAAGTATAACTTCTTCGTTCGTTCGAATTTTCATTCCCGTACGTTTTCACCACTTTTCCAGCATAAATAGGCATTAATATTGTACGCGGTCGCATTTTAGGGCGACAAAAATAATCCGGTTGTACGGCCCTGCTTTTGAAATCTCGCGCCCTGTCAGCAAGAAATCGCAGCTGCGGAGCTTTTGCTTCCCTTTCCTAGATGGCGCCAGCGTAGCCAGCGCGCCGATGTCCCGAATTTTGAACGTTCGTGTGGCGGGACCAAGGAGGTTATATAAACCTGCTTGGGCGGGACCATATTCGGCGTCAACCGGAGGTTTGTACTACGTTCGCTCTAACTAAAGCACACCTCTTTGGGTATTTTTGCATGAGGTATTGAACTCACACAAATGCCTCGCCTATTTGTAAACGAGCTGATTAAGCAGTGATGTGGAATTACGATACCGCGACACACACACACACACATCCATACATACACACGCACATACATACATACATACATACATACATACATACATACATACATACATACATACATACATACATACATACATACATACATACATACATACATACATACATACATACATACATACATATATATATATATATATATATATATATATATATATATATATATATATATATATATATACACACTGCTATTGCCCAGTATTATATCCTCTTAAACGCGAAAACAAGATGGTGCGATAAAATCGACACAACATTGTTTAACTCACGCGCCCTATCAACGAACATATATGCACATCGTGAACGCTCTTTCGCCGGAGCTTAAGAAGAGAAATGGAAAAATATATTTCGTTCTACGGAGGATCTTGAACGTTATCGTTTTGTGGAAGGAGTTGCAGTTTGTGATAGGTGCTAGGCCATAGGAAGTTGATCGGCATCATAATTGCCTAAGCCAAACATTATTGGGCGCTCGAGACCCTTGAAGGATGAATGGGCTGGTGTGTGCGAGTTGTCACACCTACGCTACAAACAGAATTTTACTCATAACATTGAGAGGACAGACTCATAACACTGAGAGGACAGGTTTAGAAGGAAGAACACTGCCAGCACTCATCTATGGTGGAGTTCTACGGCTAAGGATGGACAGTGCAGCGATAGATGCAAAAGGAAATTATTGACTGAGCGTTGAGAGGCAAAAAGAATAAACTATAAGCATGTATTACACAGTCGAAGTGTATATACGCGTGTTATAAATGAGATTAGAGGAGTTTTAAAAGGACATTAGCAAGGGCATGTAATGGCTCGAAAGTGGCGATCTAAAGTACATCAATGAGATAAAGGGGAAGCCGAAGAGAATTAAATATGGTGGGACAGAAAGCTTGATCCTTGGAAGCGCGAGCTCTGGAGTTTTACCATCACATCTTCAAGAAACGTCCATCTATTTTATGCGTTCCGATCTTTTCTTACTGCCGGTATTCAAGAAAAATGCATTTTGTTATGGAAGAAATTTTTCCATGTTTTTATTTTACGTGCAGTGTTATCGAGTTCACAAGGAATTTTCTGGAAAATTTAAGCCCCTATAGAGACAATGCAATGCAAACTGTTGAACGTGTGATGTTCTGAATGATTCTTACCACTGTTCCTTCTTTGAAAATGTGCGTAGACGAATGTGGATGATAACTTGAAATCCGCCTGTACCCGCGCAGCATGATCTATAAATATTTTTTTATTATTATTATTCCATTTCATCATCCGGCCAGGGGCTGTGGCGGGCTCTCGCTTATTCGAGGTTACATAAGAAATAAAAACTTTATTGCAAAAGCTGACTCTGCATTTTATTTTATTTTTTGTCATCCATATTCCATGCTCACAGCTATATAGGCAAGTTGGAGTAAATGTTCAAATTAACCTAAACGCATATGTTGAAGCAGAGATTATATGGTAATTTTTCTCATCCCTGGCATCACACCGCGTTAACTTGCACGTCACAGCTACTGTTCGGTATTTCAATCCGAAACCAATTAACACAACGCGAGAGGAACAAATATGAAATACAAATTATTTTCCGGACGTAGACGAATTTGGGCATGGTAACCCGCGTCGGCCGGACCATACAATGAGAATTAAACAAATTTTGGTGTCCTTATTATGAACCTAATCTGCTTAAAGGAATGAATTTTCCGAATAGAAATGCGTTAATTTTAATAGCAAAACAAATGAAAACACTTCACAAGATTTATAAAGAATGGGACTGGTGTGTTACAGAGCGACATATCAACTTTCGCATGTTCTCGTTAAGTATATCCTCCATCCGGCTTCCAGTGTCCGCTGTGCCAATGAAATTTTCCGCGGCAGTCATCTATCAAGCAAACATTAGCGGACACCACGGCGTGTTTTGCCCGTATTCAATCGTCAAGCACAACTGCCTCATGGCCAGATATATATGCAAGAGGAAGCGGCGGACGTACGTAACCCATTCTTTATACCCGTTCATTATCGAAACAAATTATAGAGAAGACAGCGTGTGCTCTGTATACTTTCTTTTGATATTGAGCTCGGACACGATTTCACACCTCAAAATTTTTATTCTGGAGCCAGAGTTTGCGGCACGTGCACTCAGGGGAAGTGCAGTATTCGCCTCGAATATGTTGGTACAAGAGGCGTGAATGGCCTGTTTGCGCTGTAACATTAGGCAAGTTGTAACTTGCGTAAAGATGAGGGCATGTTAGACAGCTGCATATTTACAAATAGTGTAGTCTTTTCTTTTTTAGCGTGATATTGTCTCATCGCACCAGTATAGGTGTAATTTTATTATTCCCTCCTTTGTTTTCATGATGCCGAAATAAAAGTTCCTTATTGTGGGATGCCAGTACACATTAACAACCCAGCCCCTCATAACGGCGCCCCACATGACCAATGCGAGACTTTGGACGTATAAAACCTGTCACCGTGCCATAAACTGCACTATACTAAAATGTGCCGTGACGTACCATATCATACCATACTGTACCGTACCGTACCATACCATACCATACCATACCATACCATACCATACCATAGCATACCATACCATACCATACCATACCATACCATACCATACCATACCATACCATACCATACCATACCATACCATACCATACCATACCATACCATACCATACCATACCGAACAGTACCGTACTGTACTCCAGCTTAACGTATATTATATTGCCTCATTGAGGAGGAAATAATCCGAATTCTCCGTGAGCACTGTAGTGTATATAGAGCAGCTTTTGAAAATACAGCTTACTCCAGAAAGGGCATGCACTTGCTTTACTAACAGACTGACTCCGCTGCATTGCCATTTTGACAAACTTGAAATGGATTGTAGTGCATATATCTACCTCTTCACCGCCCCCCCCCCCCCACACACACACGCACACATACACACCCAGAGAGAGAGAGAGAGAGAAAGCATCATTAAGCACTGAACTTATTTTGTATCAAATGTACGGATCTTAGAGTCTCGAGCTTCTCAAGCTTTCGTTGTCTGCTATTAGATGCGACAATAATATTTCTTGATGCGCCTAAGCTTTGACGTCACTGGAGGCAGTTATTATACCGATGATAAAAAAGGCGAAAAATACTTCTTTGCAAGTGTCGTCATGTCACTCGACAGTAAAATAACAAAAAAAAAATTATTCCACTTATTCACAGTCAAAACTATCACTTCTTCATTGCAGGGATAGCATTTACGAGAATATTCATCGTCTCAGCGCAGCTTAACACACATTTATACACTTGTATACAGCCCGTGTCTTCCAACCTGCCGATCTCGCATTTGCCCTTATTATTATATCGAGCGCCCTTTTAAAGGGTGAATAGTACGGGCTGAACCAGCCGCTGCTGCCCTAATACACTCCGCATACGCGCCTTAAGTCAACATATTTAGAGCCGTGAACAAACACCCGTGGATCGATGGAGGTGCGCCTCGGCCCTCCTTCGCCAGGTGTCACTACATGATCGGCTCTAGTAAAGTCCGGGCTTTAGGCTTAGTCTGAAATTTAGGGCACGTTCAAGGTAAGTTTCAGTAGGGTCTTCATGTCGGTAAGGTGTTCTTGTTTCACTGGTTCATTGAGGAAGTTTAATCCACAGACGCAAAACTGAGAAAAAGGGGGAGCAAGTAAAGAAACAGATTGCTACATTTCAAACGACATATGGGTTACACAGGTGGCCGTAATAGTGCGCTTATTATCGTTTATTTCAAGCCCCGGGCTTCTTCACCATGCAGTCAGATACGACACTTGTTTCAAATTTGCCTCCACCTTCGAAGTGTTGCCACTGTGTCTGTAAGAATCGATCTCATGAACTCGCGTCACCAGCTGATTAAGAACGGCTATATCGCGTTTAGAGCAAATATTGGAACACTTAAGGATTTGCTATTCGTAATGACTCCAAAATACATCAATAAGGTGTAATTTATTGGATTACTACCAGCACTTCCATGCAGGCAATATAAGCAACAGGCTATATGGTACACGTTGATAAGATAGTTAATGTAATTATCAACAGTTATCACTACCCCGAATGATAAGTTAAACTACAGGTGGCTCACTCCATGCTCGAAGTCAATGGTCCTGTGTCTTTCGTTTCTTATTTTATTTCGAAAGCAATACTACTCTAGGCTTCGAGCCTTCAGTGTAGCGCGGCGGTAGCCACGTCGTATCCACGTGACGCTGTGACGTCACACCCCACGTGACACTAGGGTGAGAGCTGGGCTACCAACCCAAGCGGTCGGCGTGGCGCGGTCGGAGCAGCGGTTCAGTTGGCAGGAGCTGCCAACTGGGGTCTCTCGTTTCATATGGGACGGTTATGTCATAATCAGCCTGCTGGGACCCTCATTCACTTTACCCTAGGCCACTAAGAAACGTTCATACGGGTTGGTTAAAGCGGGGCTTTATATGTGGGCTGAGGAAGAAGAAAAAGAGAAGAAGAACGATCGGTAACCCGCAGCTAATGCTTTCGCTCAATATTTGGTTCAGCAGCGTTGAACTCTTATAATGTTTTTCTATATACGCTTAAAATTTTAAATCTCAAGGAGGTAAGCGGTTTTTACTTAGTCGGGTTTCAGAGCATGCGAAGGAAGGAATAAGCGCAAAACAAAGAAACCTGCCGCACAATTACAACATCAGGCTCTCTCAACAAGTGGTAATTCACTAATTTCGCAGCATTATTTTGAAAGCGCGGGCAACCTCACAGTTCGGAGGTGTACGGTTCTGTTTCTTTTTTTTTTTTTTTCACTCAGTTCCTTTTTTTTTTTTTTTTTCTGCACAGCTATGTCTCTGTGCGCCGTATCGTGCACCCAGAATAACAAAGTAGCAATACAATACATCCATACCTGCAGTCGCAAAAAGAAAACAAGATAGTGCCATAAATGAAACCGTGCAATGTATATATAGAAAGCAAATGCAAGGCGACCAACGCAACGTCGTATAAAATCATTTCCTTCAGCTTTGCACAGTGCTTGGAGTCATTGAAGGGCGAGAGCATTCTCTCCTCCTTCCCCGTGCATTGCAATCCTATTGTCGGTGGCCACGCCGGGGGTGGTAGCAACGGCGGAGGCACGGGGACTATTGACCTCACGCTTCACGCAACAAGCGCTATTTTCTGCTGCTCGAGCGAAGAGGGCGTTTCGGGCACGGTGCCCGGCGGCGTGAGTTGGCGCGCTATAAGCGCTGGCACCCCTCTATGCAGCCCGACGATTTTGGCCGCCACCGCCGTCGTTTGCGTAGCGCTTCCCCGTAACGTCCTCGACGCACGCTCGCGCTCGACTCGTTTAGGTCACCGCTCCGCTGGTGAGGGAATCGTTCCCGCATACACGCAGCCAAAAGAGCAGTAGTGGTGGCCGTGGGTCCCCGCCCTCACGGTTGTGACCCGCAAATCGAACTGCAGGAATTCCGTGTTGCAGCGCGCGTTCGACCCCGGAGAGCATCGTTCCCTAGCTGCTTCTGCTTTTCGTGCAGAGCGCAATTGTTGAGATTCCCCCCCCCCCCCTCTCCGTTCTCCTCTTCTTCCATCCTTCCTTCCTCCCCCACTTTTCAGCAGCGTCCTCTGCATTACAGCAGCAGCAGCAGCATCGCCAGCCGACGAAGCTTCCAAAAATAAGTAGGATTGAAAATGAAAAACAAAAAAATAAAATGAGGAAAGACAGAAGCTTGTGACGGCAGCTTTCATAGCTGCATCGCAAAACGCGTAGTAGTAGTACACTGCGCGGAGGCAGCGTTTACTTCTCTTCCCCGTTCCCGTTACAACGTCGAGCGTGCCCCAACAACGCTTTGCGAGCCCCGCGATATCTGCAGCAATAGCAGGAGAAGCGCCCAGAAACAACAATAAGAGGGGGAGGAGGAGCGGATTCGATGGGAGCAGAACTCATTACGGACCACTTTTGGCTGGTTGGTTGGGGCTGGGGGGCTTGCCCTGGGGCGTCCCCGCCAGCGGTATATAGGCTTGCGGCACGGCATTCCACTCGTGACTACGCGTCTTGGGGGCTTCCGCGGCATCCAGCTCTTTCTCTGCTCCCCCCATTTCTTTCTTTCTGTTTACATCACGGAGCGAAGAACAACCGTGGGGGCGAGGAAAGGGCCATCCCTCCTGGCGCGGCGTGCCGCGGTGAGCGACTGCGGGCGGCGCGCGCAGTGTCGAGAGATGCATCCAAGAGCTCTGCGTGTTGGGTGCAGGCCGTTCCCGTCTCCAGCGAAGGACGAAAAATCGCCAATGGAGCGTGCCCAGCTTGTAGGAAGCGTTGATGAAAGCAGAGCGCGCGGGGGCAGAAGCCACGCATTTGTCGTTGTTGTGAGCGCGGGGTCGACGTTGGTTTGTGGGTGCGCGTACAACTTGCAGGCGCGTCTTCGCCTTTCTCCCAGTTCGATTGGTTTCTGTTTATCTTTTTCTCTGGTTCGTTTGCCCGTGATAATGTCGATGGCATTCCGGGCAGCACCTCGGCTGACGCGTTGCCTTTTTGCGCAATCTCGCCGGTACAGCTATAGCGCCACCAATGCGGCGAATCGTGCTCGCGCGGGCAAAGCAAGCAAGGGCGTTCACGCGTACTGTCCGCTGTCTTTAGGGCATAGGTGATTGGAAATTCCAGCCGCATCCCAATATACAGTGGTCCCTGTACACGCCCGCAATGGATGAAACATGGCCGGCGTGCGAAGTGCAGCGCGGCTCGAGATTCTTCTTCCTCGGCCCCGCCTGTTTTCTCTCGTGTTCTTTCAGTTTTCGCACGTTCCACGCAAGAAATGTGGTCCTTACTAGATTCCGTGCATGTCACTGACGCGTCCGCCTCAAATTTCGGTGAAATGGACTGCAAGGAATGTATCTGTTGAGCCGGGGGTTTTCGACGTGTATCCCCGCAAGATAGCAGGGGCAGGCACAAAGTATATACGTTCAAATGCGTCACTCTAGCCTTAAATAATCTAGCCATTGCTTTCTGAAGTGACTTGCTGTAAGACGTAACGCGTGACTCAGCAAAGACTAAACCTCAGCCTGGCAAATTTCTCTTTCGACATGCACGCGGCAACCAGAACGCCATGTGCTTGTGAGATACGGGGCAACTTGTTCACTAATGCACATATAACCTGACTCAGAGCTCGCGGATCACCGTCAATGATAGAAATTAATTTCAAACATGCAAGATTTTATTAAGGTGGGTGCACTATATGGCGGACTTCTCAGTTAAAAAAAAATCGAATATATTGTATCGTACCGTATTGAATTCAAAATGCTGGCGAGTATATTGAAGCAAAAAAGAGTGGTGAGGGGGAAAAAAAAGCTGTGCTTAGAAAATTTTAGCAGGTGTTTAGACAACCCCCCCCCCCCCCCCCCCCCCCCACCCCCCACCCCCCTTTTTCTTGGCTGCTCCCCTGGCGTATAGATTAAAAAGAAATTCCAGATAGATTTTTAACGTATCTTGAGTTGAATACCGCATCATATTTCTTGGACCATCACCGTTTAGTTGCGACGAAAATAGCTGCCAAATATTAATAAATAATGAAGCAAACATCAAGCTTCGATTAACACATGGAATCACGAGTGAGCAACACGTGATGTCGAAAATACAGCCACGACACTCATCGTATACGGGTCCAACGCCTAGCGGATGGTTGCGTCTGATTACTGGCATGCGTAATTGTTTGTCTGTAGTGACTGAAAACAACTTGGAATTTCTTTCCTCCAGCAAACGCAGATTAAATATCATAAAGCTCATAACGTCAAACATGTAAGTTCGCTCTTACAAACATTTTCCACTTCAGGCCGCGAAGCAGGTAAATTTAAAATTATTTTCACTGAAGCAAAACGTCACCCAGCTGTGAAGCTTGTTATACAAAGAAAAAGAAGACTGAATATAACCCACTGTTAATGTGTTTGAGTGAAATTGTTGGAATTTAAAAGCAATAATAAAAGAATGCTTGCTTCTCGCCGATTCTCGGGAGGCTTCAGCTCAACTCGTCCTCATCTACTCAGGCGTGACTCGTGTTCTTTATGCTGGGCGATTCCTTAACAGTTCAAATATTTTTATTTTAATAGCTGCGTGAGATACATCGGTGTGATGTGTGCGCGCAGATGGAGTGGGCAGTGAGAGGGACATTATGCCCGTAATTGAGCGTTATAATGACGCAGTTAGTAAATAAAATTAAGTAGTTAACTTGCTTTATTTATAGGCCGGGGGCAATACTTAACTTGAAGGGCGTCGAGATTGAAGGTGAGCTTAGCTCATTTTCTTTTTTCCTCGGCTGGAATGTATATACAAATTTCAGTATGATCAAACTCCACAGATGTTCATTTGAAAACCCATTCAATTGGCTTTAATTGTTATATGCACAACATGGTTATTAAATGGCCCCGCTGCACATGGTATAATCACCAAAAAATTATTTTTCTCAGCAATCCTACATACTTTTTTTTTCTGGCAATATTTAAATTTTTTTGGTAGCACGCTGCTTCTGCTGAAAAATTTTCAAGTAATAATTTTCTCTGTAATCCTAAATACTTTTTTCTAGTAATGTTTAAATTTGTTTGGTGCACGCTGCTTTTGCTGAAAATGATTCAATTTAAAATTTTAACCTTTATTGCGCCTCCTTGCGCCCTGAACAGCCTGCTGACACCGGACCGCATAGAGTATATACAAACGACCAATATAGACTGACTAAGACCAGGATCTTTTCAGCTCTCCGTCAATAATGCCACGATGACAGTATGAATACAATATAAAAGAAAACCGAACAAAGGTTGAGGAGGAACCTCAGTTCTCAAGCCATGCGAACGTTCCGACGACGGTATACTAGCCTTCTTCTGGGCCTTGATGAATACGAGATGCGTTCGTGATTGAGTACTATAAATTATATTCAAATAGAACTCCCATGAACAAACGCAGCAAACAGTTTTTTATTAGACGTGACATACCTGGGCCTTTTCTAATGACTGCTAATTGTTTGGTGTCACAAAAATTGGTAACCTATTTCTGATTACGCAATGACTGTTCATATTGCGATTCCTGTCAAGTTACAGTGCATACTCTGTAAAGTTCAAGTGCCTTCCTCCGTGGTTTAGGATGTATAGAACGAAGTTCATGATGTCCTTTTGTCAGGGATGTATAACTAAGCATTGCATAGAGGCGCCCTGCAATGTATAATGTCGTCATAAATTGCTTACTGTGTGTGTGTGTGTGTGTGTGTGTGTGTGTGTGTGTGTGTGTGTGTGTGTGTGTGTGTGTGTGTGTGTGTGTGTGTGTGTGG